>CM053610.1:61659266-61721348 GCA_028646535.1 Procyon lotor
TTTTTTTAAAGATTTTATTTATTTATTTGACACAGAATGAGAGAGAGATCACAAGTAGGCAGAGAGGCAAGCAGAGAGAGAGGGGGAAGCAGGCTCCCTGCTGAGCAGAGAGCCCGATGCGGGGCTCGATCCCAGGACCCTGAGATCATGACCTGAGCCGAAGGCAGAGGCTTTAACCCACTGAGCCACCCAGGCGCCCTCGATTATAATTTTTAATTCGTATTTTTTTTACCCTTCAGCCATGCAATTTTTATAATGTCAGAGAGGAAAGAAAAATAATTTTTTTAGTATGCAGAAATTAGATCTTTTATAGCCAAACTTAACTGTTAAGAGGGGAAATCATCAAAGATATTGAAAAAGACAAATTCATATAAACTCATCTCTTATTTTGAAAAGATATATTACATAGAGAATAAGTCTTGAGTCTTTCAGATATTATTGGGTCAGGCTAAAATAATTTCATTGTGAGAGCATTTTCTTCTCTGTGTGCAGTCTGAGTGCATATTTTGTGCTCTTAGGAATAACTTTCCAAAGCTGTGTGAAGAATGTAGCAATAAAATCTAATAAGAATTATGGCTCATGACTTGAATGATGTCAGTACCCTTTTAATCCTCCCAAACATGAAAACGTTTTCTCCTCCTAAATAAGACTTTTTTTTTTTAAACTAAATAAGACTTCTTAACTCTTTATTTCTAAGGAAAATTGCAGAGCTCTGCAATCCCATTGGCAAAGTAAGAGTTAAATGAAGGTGTTCCATTCCATTATTAATACTTAACGCTTGTTATTAAGATAATCACTTTAGAAAAGAAATGTATCCTAGACAGTAATGTTTTGTGACTACATATTCTTTTGTATGATTTTTTCATATATTACATAACATCAGGAGATCTCCGAGTCCAGACTTCCAGCAATAATCTTTTGTTTTCTGTAAGCCAGTGGTTCTTAAACTTGAGCATGAATCAAAATCACCTTGAAGGCTTGTTAACACTCGTATGACTGGGGCTCATTCTCAAAGTTTCTGACTCGGGAGGCCTGGGCAGGGCATGAGAATCTGCATTTCTAATAAGCTCCCAGGTAATGCTGATGCTACAAGTCTGGGGAGGGGTGTCATACCTCGCTCCCAACAGCTTTAAGTCACTTAACCTTCTTATCTTTCAAATCACTTTGATGGGATTCAACCTTCTTGAGACATGTATGTCCCCTTAGTTTAGAAGAAGCCGAAGTTGAGTAAGTTATTGATAGTTTGGTTATGTGGGCCAGTCCAGATTTATTTCAAGTCCAAAGACTGCATCTGGAAAAGTATAGCTGATGACTGGTTCGATGCTTGAAGATGTCAGACTGTAGAATCTCTACGGGTAAGTGTGTGATTTCTTTAGTGACATCACATTTGCCTGCAGAGATTTTCCAGTCTGTCACTTTTGAAGGTGTACTTAAGATGGAAAAAAGCTGTCTTGTTCCTACAGTGATCTTTCCAGGAGGGCTAGATTTTAAACCTAATTTATCCAAGACTAAAAGTGAATGGGAAAACAGAGTTATGGTTGGGGTTCAGATAAGAAAGTACATGAAAATGGATACTCTGATTCTGGCAAACAGCTCCATGGAGAATGAAGGCAAATGGGAAGAGTGAGCCTTCCCTAAACCACAACCAATCTCATTTGCAACAGTGTTTTTGCCACACTGAAATCTTTTTGGTCAATCCAAGTAAATATCCTTGAGTTTCAAGCAATTTTATCTAAGAGTTAGACTTCACAATTGGGTTTCTCCGTCTTAATTTACACACATGCCTAACTAATCACAAGAAAGAGGAGTGGAGTGAGGAGATGTGCTTCTCACTTGTTTTCCCCATCTCTCTTCTACTTAGAACAGCTGTCTTATAAATGACATTACCTGCTGCTCATTTTTAAAGTGCAGGAATAAAACATAAAAAAAGCAGTATTTACTCCAGAGGTTCAATAATCTGGGAATGTGGTAATATCATTAAGTTTATAATGTTGGGGTCTTTTGTTGTGGCTGTTGTTGTTGTTCATTTGTCAGAACACACTTTTTTCCCAGTGTTAGCTGTAAATTTATTTCACCATTTGACTACAACAGGGACTTTGTGTATTTTGTTCCCTGCTCTATCCCAGCCCAGAGAACCATTCCTGGCACGTAACAGGTACTTGGTAAACATTTATTTAATGAGTGGACATTAACCTTACTTAACTTAGGTTGTATTTTTCTTGGAAATGCTTATTTACCATTAGAAAGGCAATAGATATATACATCAAGTCATGTTTTATTGATATCAGAGTAAACATATTTAACTTTACACAAGACAAAACGGAACATTTAAATATCAAAAATCTATCTTGGTAATGAAGAATATTCCTATGATAAGATATATTATAATGGAGCTTTAAAACTTTTTGCCTTATAGTCTACCAATGTTACATTATGCCTTTCTGGCATGTAGCTTTATTTTAGATTATGAGTTTTTAGTCCTGGATTCTATCCAGATTTATGTAATGAATCACAAAATTAGGTTTGATTTTGTTTACACTGCACAACGCAGTGTCTTGATTATCTGTTAATCTGCCATATACACATCCTTTGACCTCAGGATGACTTTAAAAGCATCCTATCAATTGCATTCTGACTTTTCTAGATGAACCATAAATACAAACTTAACCTTAAATCTCTCATAAGTGTGCAGAGGATGTAACAGGTGGCCCTGATCTGATGTGAGTGGAGCTAAATAATGTGTTGAAGTAATTGGAGCTTAGAAAGATAGAAGACATCTGGTTTCAAAGGACGACATTTCCATCCGTTTTACTGCTTCTTTAAATAGAGAGCCACATCATTCTGGGTTATGTAGAAAGAAAGGGCTAGTGTTAGGAATTCCATGATCCTCATTCTGTTCATCTAAGCTCCAAAGGGTGGGACTAGTATACTTGATTATGGAAGGAGGATAAGGCTTCTTATGCCACTTTTTTGTTTTGTTTTTTGTTTTGTTTTGTTTTATATATGTTTTCAGGGCCTGGTTAACAGTATCACTTGTTCTTTTGAAGGAAAGTTGAACTTGTGAATGATGGAATCATAGTTGCCATGTCCCTCATTGTTAACATCTTGTTTATTTCTTTGCTCCATGGGAAGGCATAGATAGAACAGATCTTTGGAAGAGGTTCATCATTTTAACCCTATAACTAGGCTCTTTAGAGGCAGCCCAACTATAACACAGAGCTCCCATTAAACACTTACACAGAGAGATGCCTTTATAAATGCAGATATTTGACATGTAAGTATTATCTGACATCAGCGTATTACAGGTGAATTTAAGACTACCACATCTATCAGAGATTAAAGGCCTGAAAAAAATCAAGCAGTACAGTTACATTTTGAAAGATCAGGAGACCAAGATCTACCAAGTAGTTCTCAACTTTGCACATCAGTATCATCTTGGAATTTATGGAATAGACAGATTCCTATGCCCCAACCAAGACCTCCTGAACATGAACTTCCCAGATGTGATTTTGAGAAGTCTCTATTTAAAAAAAAAAAAAAGAACTCTATTTTTTAGAGAACTTTCATGTTCACAGAAAAATTGAGTGAAAAGTTCAGAGAGTTCCCATAGGCTCCCTTATTCTGACACACCCCCAGCCTTCCCCATTACGGACATCATGCACCATAGTGCTACATGCATTCATTGCAACCAGTGAACCTGCATTGACACATCATTATCATTGAAAATCCATAGTTTAAATTAGAGTTATTCTTAGTGTTCTCTGAGCTTTGACAAATACATGATGACATGTATCTGCCTTTATAGCATCATACAGAATAGATCCAGTACCTTAAAAATTCTCTGTGCTCTACCTATTCATCCATCTGTCCCTCTAACCCCTGATCTTTTTACTGCCTATAGTTTTGTCTTTTCTAGAAAGTCATAAGGTAGGAATCAGACAGTGTGTAGCCTTTGCAGATTGGCTTCTGTCACTTAGTGATACGCATTTACATTTTCTCCATATCTCCTCATGGCTTGATAGCTGACTCCTGTCACTGAATAATATCCCACTCTCTGGATGTCCCAGAGTTTATTTATCCATTCATCTACTGAAGTATTTTGTGGTTGCTTCAAAATTTTTGCAATTATGAATAAAGCTGCTATAAATATCCATGTGCAGATATTTATGTGAACAGAAGTCTTCTGTTTATTTGGGTAAATAGTAAGGAGTATGATTGCTAGGTTATATGGTAGGAGTACATTTAGTTTTCCAACAAACTACCAAACTGTCTTCCAAAGTGGTTGTACCATTTTGCAATCCTACCAGCAATGAATGAGAGTTCCTGATGCTACACATCTTTGTTTTGCATCTTGGCCATTCTAATAGATATGTAGTAGTCTCTCATTGCTGTTTTAACCTGTAATTCCCTCAAGACATGATGTTGCACATCTTTTCTTATGCTTACTTGCCATCTGTATATCATCTTTGGTGAGGTGTCTTTTTAGGTCTTTTACTCATTTTTTAGTTTAGTTATTTTATTCCTGTTGAGTTTTAAGAATTCCTCACATATTTTGGATATTAGTCCTTTATGAGATGTGTCTTCTGCAAATATTTTCTCCTAGTCCATGACTTGTCTGCATATTCTCTTGACATTGTCTTTTGCAGAATGGAAGTTTTTAATTTTAATGAAGCCTAATTTATCAATTATTTATTTCACGTGCTTTTGGATTGTGCTTTTGTTCCTGTATCTCAAAAGTCATCACCATACCCAAGGTTACTTAGGTTTTCCCCTATGTTACCTTCTAAGATTTTACAGTTGTGCATTTAGGTGTGTGATCCATTTTGAGTTAATTTTTGTGAGGGGTATAATATCAGGTCTGTGTTTTTGTTGTTGTTGTTTTCTAGTTGTTTTTGATTGTGGATCTCTGTTTTTTCCAGCACTGTAATTGGAAAACACTATCTTTGCTCCATTATATTGCCTTTGCATCTTTGTCAAAGATCAATTGACTGTATTTATGTGAGTGTACTTCTGGATTCTCTATTCTGTTCCATTTTTCTATTTATCTATTCTTTCACCAATACCATGTGACTTTGATTATAGTAGCTTTATATTAAGTCTTTAAGTTGAGTAGTGTCAGTCCTCTGACTTTGTTCTTCTCCTCCAATATGGACTTCGCTCTTCTGGGTCTTTTGCCTCTTCATATAAAAATTAGAATCGATTGATATCCGCAAAATAGCTTGCTGGGATTTTTATGAATCCATACAAGTTGGAAAGAACTAACATCTTGACAATATTGAGTCTTTCCATCCATTACCATGGGATATCTCATCATCTACTTAGTTCTTTCTTGAATTCTTTCATTAAAGAATTGTAATTTTTTATTAAATTTAAATTTAAATTTTATTTTAATTTTTATTAAATTAAAGCTTTGTAATTTTCCTCATACAGATCTTGTACATCTTTGGCATTGATTTATACCTAAATATCTCATTTGAGGTGCTAATGTAAATGTCAATGTGTTTTTAATTTCAAATTCCACTAGTTCATTGCTGGTATTGAGGAAAGTAATTGACATTTGCATGTTAACCTTATATTCTTCAACCTTGCTCTAATTACTTATTAGCTCTAGGAGTTATTTTGTCAATTCTTTTTGGTTTTCTATATAAATAATCATGTCATATGCAAAGATAGTTTTATTTCTTCCTTCCCACTGTGTATACTTGTTTTTTTTTTTGTTTTTGTTTTTTTTTTTTTGGTCTTATTGCATTAGCTAGGGCTTCTAATACCATGTTGAGAAGAGTAGTAAGAAGGGATATCCTTACTGTGTTTCTGATCTTAGCAGGAAGGCTTCAAGTTGTTCTCCATTAAGTATGATATTTGCTGTAGATTTTTTAAATAGAGTTGAGGAAATGCCTCTATTCCTAGTTTGCTGAGAGTTTTAGTCATGAATAAGTGTTAAATTTTGTCAAATGCTTTTTTGCACCAATTGATATGATCATGTGATTTTTTTCTTTAGTCTGCTGACAGAAAGGATATTTATTGATTTTTTTGAATGTTGAACTAGCCTTACATTCCGAAGATAAATCTCACTTGGTCATGGCATATAATTATTTTTATACATTGTTTATTTGATTTGCTAATATTTTTGTGACAATTTTTACACCTGTGTTCATGAAAGATTGTTCATGTCTATTGTTTTATTTTCTTTTAAGTGTCTAATTATGGTATTAGGGTAATGTTGGCCTCATGGAATGAATTAGAAAGTATTCTATGTTTCTGGAAGAGATTATAAAAAATTGGTGTAATTTCTTCCTTACACGTTTTGCAGAATTCATCATTGAAATTATCTAGGCCTGGTGTTTTCTGTTTGGAAGGTTGTTAATTATTGATTCAATTTCTTTAATCAACAGAGGTTATTCAGATTGTCAATTTCATCTTTTCTGAGTTTTGGAAGATTGCACTTTCTAAGGAATTGGTCCATTTTATCTAGGTTATTAAATTTGTGGGCATAGACTTGTTCATAATGCTCTTTTATCCTTTTAATGTTCACAGGATTTGTACTGGTGCCCCCTCTTTCATTTCTGTATTAGTAATTTGTATTTTCTCTTTTTCCTCATTGGCCTAGCTGGGGACTTACTGATCTTACTGATCTTTTCAAAGAAACAGCTTTTGTTTTTGCTGATTTTTCTCTATTGATTTCCAGTTTTCAATTTCTTTGATTTCTGCTGTAATTATTATTAATTTTCTTCTGATTAGTTTGGATTTGTTTTTCTTTGTCTAGTTTCCTATGGTGCAAGCTTAGATGATTGATTTCAGAGCTCTCTTCTTTACTAATATATATATTCAATGCTATAAATTTCCCTTTAAGCACTGCTTTCACTGCATCCCACAAATTTTGATAAGTTATGTTTTCATTTTAATTTAGTTAAAATATTTTAAATTTTCTGTTGAGGTTTCTTCTTTCACCCATGTTTTACTAAGAAGTGTGTTGATTAATCTCCATATATTCTGTGATTTTTCAGTTATCTTTCTGTTACTGATTTCTACTTTAATTTCATTGTGATCTAAAAGCACATCTCTCTTATCTTAAATTTGTTAAGCTGTGTTTTATGGCCCACAACATGGTCTATATCGGTGAAAGTTCCATGTGTTTGAGAAGAATGTGTAATTAGCTATTGTTTATAGATGTCAGTTATTTCCAGTTGACTGATGGTGCTATTGAGTCCAACTATGTCCTTACTGATCTTCTGCCTCCTGGATCTGTCCATTTCTGATAGAAGAATGTTAATGTCTCTAATTAAAATAGTGGATTCACCTATTTCTCCTTGTAGTTCTGTTACTCTTTGCATCATATATTTTAATGCTCCTATTAGGTGCATGCATCTTAAAGGACTGTTGAGTTTTCTTGGAAAATTAATGCCTTTTCCTTATATGAATTCCCTCTTTATCCATGATAACCTTACTTGCTCTGAAGACTACTGTGTCTAAAATTAAAATAGCTACTCCTACTTTCTTTTAGTGTTAGCGTGGTATATTTTTCTCAATCCCTTTACTTTTAATCAATATATGTCTACTTTAAATATAAACTAGGTTTTTTTAACTAACTTACTTACTAACTAAGTAAGAACTAACACCATACAGTTAGTTCTTACTTTTTGCTATACTCTGACAGTCTCTGGCTTTTAATCTGTGTATGTAGACCATTAACATTTTAATTGATTATTGAGGTAATTGGAGTAATGTTTACCATATTTGCTATTGTTTTTATTTGTTGCCCTAGTTCTTTGCCCCTACACTTCTGCCTTTTATAGTTTTAATAGGGCGTTTTATATGATACCATTTTCTCTTCTTTCTTAGCATATCAATTATACTTTTCAAAAACTCTTCTTCATTGTTCCCCTAGAATTTGCAATATACAACTAATCCAGGTCCGTTTTCAAATAACAATATACCATTTCATTATAATTCATTTTATTTATATATAAACATATATGTCTGTGTAGGTATAGATATAGTACACATAAACATACATAATTTAATATCTTGTTGCTATTACTATTTTGAAGAACTGTTAGATCAATTCAAGAATGGGAAAAATAAAAGTTTTTATTTTACCTTCACTTAACCATTTTCGAAAGCTCTTTTCTTTATTTGGATCCAAGTTTCTGGCTTATATCAATTTCCTCTCTGAAGACTTTTAATATCTTTTGTAAGGCAGGTTTTCTGGCAACAAATTTCCTCAATTTTTATTTGTCTGATAAAGTCTTATTTCTTTTTTAACTTTTGAAAGATAATTTCACAAGTTACAGAATTCTAGGTTGGTGGTTTTGTTTTGTTTTGTTTGTTTTTAGTACTTTAAACAAATTTCATTCCATTCTCTTCTTGCTTACATGGTTTCTGAGAATAAAACTAATTCAATTATTTTCCTTGCTTCTTTATAGGTAAGGTGATTTTTTTCTTCTGAGCTTTTTTGATATTTTTTTTGTCATTGATTTTCCTAATTTTGAATATGATATGCTTAGGTGTAGGTGTTTTTTGTTTATTTTTTGCTTTGTTTTGCTTTGGCATTTATCCTGCGTGGTGCTCTCTAAGCTTCCAATGATTCCATTTCTCTCCTTTCTTAGCTTATCAGTTATACTTTTCAAAAACTCTTCTTCATTGTTCCCCTAGAATTTGCAATATACAACTAATCCAGGTCCATTTTTAAATAACAATATACCATTTCATTATAATTCATTTTATTTATACGTAAACATATATGTCTATGTAGGTATAGATATATTACACATAAACATACATAATTTAATATGTGGCTTGATGTCTGATATGAATTTGGGGGAAATTCTCCATCATTATTGCCTCAGATATTGGTTGTGTTCCCATTGTTCCTCTCTATTTGATATTCCCACGACACATGTTAAACTTTCTGTAGTTACCCCACAGTTCTTAGATATTCTGTGCTTTTAAAAATATTTTTATTGGGGTGCCTGGGTGGCTCAATGGGTTAAAGCCTCTGCCTTTGGCTCAGGTCATGATTTCAGGGTCCTGGGATCGAGCCCCGCATCGGGCTCTCTGCTCAGCACGGAGCCTGCTTCCCCCCCTCTCTCTCTGCCTGCCTCTCTGCCTACTTGTGATCTCTCTCCTCTCTGTCAAATAAATAAATAAAATCTTAAAAAAAATATTTTTATTGTTATAGTGGATGTACAATGTTGTACTAGTTTCAAGTCTACAACATAGTGATTTGACAGTTCTATACATTATGCAATGCTTGCCATGCTAAGTGTGGTTACCATCTGTCACTGTACAATGTCATTAAAATATTATTGACTATATTACTTTTTATTCCTGTGATTTACTTGTAACTGGATGTTACAACTCCTCATTTTTTTTAAAGATTTTATTTATTTATTTGACACAGAGATAGCGGGAGAGGGAACACAAATGGGGTAGTGGGAGAGGGAAAAGCAGACTTCTTTTTTTTCAGTTGTTTTTCTCTTTGCCTTTCCATTTTAAAGTTTCTATTGTCCTATCCTCAAACTCAGAGATTCTTTCCTCTATTGTGTCCACTCTACCAACTAACTTATCAAAGAAATTTGTCATTTCTGTTAGTGTTTTTTGATCTCTAGTATATCTTCTAGATTCTTTATTAACACTTTCATCTCTCTGCTTACAATAACCACGTATTCTTGCATGTTGTCTACTTTTTTCAGTAAATCCCTTATCATAGTTTGAAAAAAAAAATTCCAGATCTAATTATTCCAACATTGTTGCCATTTCTGACTCTGGTGGTTTTTATGTTTGTTTAGTGTTGTCAAATTGTGTTTTGCCTTTTAGTACTCCTTGTCATTTTTTAAAAAGTACTTTTAATGTTTTTTTTTTTTAAAGATTTTATTTATTTATTTGACAGAGAAAGAGATCACAAGTAGGCAGAGAGGCGGGTAGAGGGAGAGGAAGAAGCAGGCTCCCCGCTGAGCAGAGAGCCCAATGCGGGGCTCGATCCCAGGACCCTGAGACCACGACCCGAGCTGAAGGCAGAGGCTTAACCCACTGAGCCACCCAGGTGCTCCTCCTTTTCATTTTTTTTTTTAAAAGATTTTATTTATTTATTTGACACAGCGATAGCGGGAGAGGGAACACAAACGGGGGAGTGGGAGAGGGAGAAGCAGACTTCCCACAGAGCAGGAAACCTAATACGGCCTCAGGACTCTGGGATCCCAGGATTCTGGGATCATGACCTAAGCTGAAGGCAGGCACTTAATAACTGAGCCTCCTAGACATCCCACCTTGTCATTTTTTTGTTGAAAGGTAGGCGTGATGTACTGGGTAAAACGAACTGTGGTAAATAGGCCTATAATAATATGCTGATAAGGTGTTGGGGGAGGAGAAGCATTCTACAGTCCTATGATTAGGTCTCGTTTTTTTGGTAAGCCCCCTGGGCTATGAACTTCAACAGTGTTTCTCAGTACCCCTATTCCCCCACCTCAGGTGGAATAGGATGGCTGGAAGGAGCTAGAGTTGGGCTTATCTCAGGTCTGATAAAACTCCAGTAGAGCTTAGGCTCTGGTAAAATAGTTTCACCTGAGGGCAGGCCTTATTAAGAAGAACAGAATGCTCTGGTGTATTTCAAAATGGCTCCTTTTCCCCCAACCACTATTGGAAGCACAAGGTTTTTCTCCGACTTAAGCCGTAAAGACCCGGTCGAGCAACTGCAGGTAAATTTCAGAAAAGTTTGGGGATCCCTCTATGACTGAATCCTCCTGGAGTTTTTAACTCTTAGACTTGTCCATACCGAGCCTCCAACATTTCCTCATTAGCAGTTCAAGTTTTCCAACCTTGGTGCTGGTTCCCGTGGAGGTTTTTGCTCTAGTAAGTTGTGATTTTCTGTATTCACCTGCCTCTCCAGTTTGGCGGGCATTGGTTTGTGCTACGAATTCACTTCTCTGGATAAATCTGAGAAGAGTTGTTGATTTTTTTTCAGTTTATTCAGATTTTAGTTAGGATGGAACAGTGACTTCTAAGCTCTGTGCATGCCAAATGGGAACATGGAAGTCTAGAAATGTGTTTTTCAAGTCAAGTCTGATAATTGGGTTTGGAGCTCTTTGGTTTGTAAACAGTAAAAAAAGCAATACGATCTTGTTTCAGAGAAAACCTATGGATTTATAAATTTATGAAACAACATAAAATGTACACGTGGAGGCTGTCCTTTTTGGCTTGTGTGTGCACGTTGGTAAGGCAGGGATCCATTGTTTTGTCCTCTCGGACCCTCATCTGGTGGCAGCCCCAAATTCACTGGGACTATGACCATTATTCATAGGGCTCTCTCTAGCATGGAATAAGCCAAGGATCTCAAAGCTCTAGGAGGAGATGGTTGCATATGTTTGTGCACAAGTGTCCTACCAAGGCAAAGAAAGACGGCACCCAAGGGGCATTGACTTCAGGTATCTGGCCTGTAACTGCCACTGGAAAGTGAAGGGGGCAGGAAGGTGACACAGTTGGAATCGAAGTTAGAAATCTCTTTGCTGCCCAAAAAACCCTTTTGCAATATGCCCCCTTTAAACGTTCCTGCTGGTGCAGGGTATTATTTAGTTAACACAGCCTAAGGGGATGTTTTAAAGGTGGAGGATTGCCCTGGTGATGAACAAATATGAGAAATAAACTTCCAGTGGGGCTGGGTCGCAGGCTGACTGTGATTTCCTGATGATCTATAACAATGGTTATTCGCTAGCAGCTGGCGCACGTCTCCCTCGGACAAAGCCACTGGGAAGCGCAGGCGCTCAGATTGGTGAACCAGAACCGTCTCCCTGGTAACCGTTAACTAGCACGTGTTTTATTGTTTCCAACTGCTTTTCCTGGGGTATTTGCAGGTGGCGGGAGATGCTTTCTTAAAGAGGGGTCATAACCTCATGAACTTTCAGATGTTGCAACAAATTAGGGAACAAAACATTTTTTTCTCTTTCAAATATATTAAGTAAATCTTATTACGTAGTATTTTCAAGACAGATGCAGCCCAACAGTTTTTCTCTTTTGCCATTATTTCCAGATGTTACCAATTTTAAAGACAGCGTTCCCTTTTGTGATCAGGGTCTATAGGAAGGCAATATTAGTGATGTTTATGGCAGCAGTATATTATCTTGGTCTTTTTGGGGTGTGTTCTGGTTCTACCTTTTGCTATAAAGTGGGAAATCCAACCATAAAATCTGACTATTTTTAGCTGGACTTCTAATGGTTCATATATTTTTGCCTCTTCATTAATTTAGCTCAATGTTTTTTTTGCGTCTCCTAGAAGTTTTCTTTTCTTTTCTTTTTTTTGCTTTTAATGTGCCAGAAAATTTGTAGTGTTGGTATAAAATACGAGACCAAATAAGGTAAGACTTGGTTATGTTAGAATTTCCTTCTATATTTATGTGACATTTTTGAAAGGATCAGTTAATTTCCAGATGGATAGCTCCCTCTTCTGTCTGGTTTCTAGAATTCGCATCTTCTGAAACCACAGGGAGAAGATGTGCTGTGTATCACAGAATTAGTAGCTTGGCTGAAGGTAAACATAGTTACTATCTGTCGAATGGCAAATTCATGATTGGAATATGGAAAGTGTTTCCACTATAATTATTTGGTTTAAACTAAAGTCATAAACTCTGTAAATGCTGGCTGAAAGTAAATGAAAACATTCTTTTAAGTTAATACTGAACAGATATTCCTTAAAAAAAAAAAAAAAAAAGGCAGCTATCACCAATCCCTTGTCTGAAATCTATTTGAAATACCTGGACTTTGGTCAGATAAGCATTGTCACTTGATTTGCAAAGAATCCAAACAATACCCTGACTCAAGTCTTTTCTTGAGCCTAATTTGCAAAGCCTTTTCTTGGAAATGTTCTTCATGGGTTTTCAAACCTGCACCTATTTATAAATTACATCAGTGACATTCACATGCTCTCCTCCAGGACCTTAGAATGTTTACTTTTTTTTTTTTTTTTAAGTATTTTAAAAATATCTTTATTTCCTTGGGTCCAGTTTAATCACTACAAGCAACAGTTAGGGTTATGCTCTGAAAATGAATGCAGAAAGATCTATAACTTAAACTCATAGCCATAGAATCAGAAGAGCTAATAAACTATTTATGAGGAGGAGGACATTTACATATATTTGTTTTGGTTTTTTTTCTAGAGATAAAGTGATAAATTTTGACTGTGGAGGAAAATGTAGATTCATTCAGACTTACCCTTCTCATGCCCTCCAGTGACAAGTTCTGGTGGGCTTATATGACCCTAATCATGTAAAAATATATATATGTGTGTGTGTACACACACACACACACACACACATATATATGTAATATATATAAAATGAGCACTGTTGACAATTCTTTGCTTTTGTTGGGACAGGCACACCTGAAGGAGAGCTCTCATTTTCCCTCACACAGTCCTATTGGTATCGTGGCATTATTGTCTTAGTTTCATTCAAGGGGTATAAGGAATGATTTGATCATAGTGGTATGAGAATCAGCAAACAATCGATCACCAATATTGGAACACTGAAGCATATATTTAAACATTTTAAATTATATTCTCATCTCTCAAATAATGCTCCAAGTCTTGAAGTACTACATGGTAAATCTCATTTGGGATGAGGGATTGTCGGAAATGAGCACACTCAATTCACCTTCCCCTTCCCCAGCACTGAGCCCACCGAAGGTAGCTGCCTTGCTGAGGGTCTCGCAATGAGGTGATGACACAGATTGGTTTTTTCCGGTTCATATCTGAGTGCTCTTTTGGCCAAACCACACCCTCTGCAGTGGTCAGAGAGTTCTTTACCATTTGGCTGTGGCTCTACAAATAGGACGTCTGTGATTTCTTCCCTTCTCCCAGTGCACATACTCTTCCCCCTACCATATCCCAGATTGGCATCCCAATGACTTACTAGCTGAGTGACTTTGGACTAACCAACCTCTCTGTGCTTCAGTTTTCACTTCTATGAAATGAGGCTAATAATAGTGCATTGCTCATAGAATTAATACCAGTGAAAGGCATGGTACTGTGCAAACATATATAGTAAGCACTTGATAAATATTGACTATTTTTATTTCTATATTTTCCACCATTCTTTATCCAGTGTATACTGTGGTCTTCATTTACTCTGTAGCATGCAGAAATCACTTTCTAAAACAACTGAAGATTGTTTACCCCCATGTTCATAACAAATTATTTACAATAGTAAATGTGGAAGCAACCCAAGTGTCCATGCATGGGTGAATGGATAAATAAAATGTGATATATACATATGATAGAATACTATTCAGCCTTAAAAAAAGGACACTTGGACACGTGCTATAACATGGATGAACCTTGAGGATATTATATTAAGTGAAATTAGCCAAACAGAAGGCAAATACTGTAAGATTCCCCATACATGAGGGAGCTCGAGTAGTCCAATTCAATGAGCTAGAATGGTGGTTGGCAGAGGCTGGGGAGGAGGGCATGATGGGGAGTGGTTTAATGAGGACAGTTTCAGTTCTGTAAGATGAAAAGCATTCTGGAGATTTATTGCACCACAATTGAAATGTATTTAACACTACGGAACTGTAGATTTAAAAATGGTTCAGAAGGTAAATTTTATGTTATGTATATCTTACTGCAATTTAAAACTTTAAAAAATAAACACAACTGAAGGGTCGAGTGCCATTAGAGCATATTAGTTACATTAGTCAACCCTGGACATTCTGACTTCTTGGTCCCAGAGTTCTGGGCCATTGCTATGGGTCTGAATGGAGAAGGTTTTGGGGTTTAGTATGTGATAGTAGGTCATATCTGTTTTAGTTCTGTCTTCTTCTTCTAGGATTGCTGACTTCTTGCCAAGAATGGGCTTAATTTCCAGGGCCTTATAGTTTATGGACTCAGATGAAATTACAGAAGCACACTGCTCCCCGCCTCCCCCCCTCGACATATGAAGAAATCCCAGAGGCATTTTCAAAAAATGCAGACACATGAAAAGCAAACTGGATTGAGCAAGTTTACCACTAACAAAAACGTCTGGGGAGTGGTAGTATAGGCTGTTAGAAAGAAGCTTAGAAATCACTTTATTGAACAAAGCAAGCAGAGAGAGAGAGAAAAAGAAGAAATTTTCATTTGGGTTTAGGATTTCTTTCCAAAATTCCTGTTTATCCTTATTGTCTACAGAGATGACGAAAGCATCCTACAGTTCCAGGATAAAAACCAAGCACAACCAGAAATGAGTTTATGCTAAATTGGCATTTGATAATTTCTTGTCATAATCTGATGTAAAAATTGTATCCCTTTTATTTCAATTCATGAGTTCATTTTATTCAATTTTAATATTCTTTTAATTTCAATTCAATAACATTTACTGAATATCCACCATATAGTGTCTCAGATAGGAGACTTCTACTTAGAGTTAAAAAAAAAAAAAAAAAAAAGCTTTTAGCTTTTTTTAAGAAAAATGTTCGAAGTAATTGAGTATACTGGAAGTAATAACAGTCCGCTTTCCAAATAACATTTCCATTATGATCATGGGACTTACATGAACTAAATATTTGCAGAGGGAAATTCTTCAACTACATTGTAGCAAGACTGTCTTCTTTGAGACATGCTAGTAAGTCACCACACAAGTGGATGGGTTTGCTCAAGCCAGCTCAAAAATGGACAAGATAAGTACTTTTACAGCTCATCAAAAAGAGCAATGAAAATGCTCAGTAATAGGTCATCACTAAAGTGTGTCCAACTATGTCACTTTTGAAATGCCACATTTTAATTTTACTTCTTATGAAATAACAATGGAAAGTTTTACTTTCAATGTTATAGTTGTACACTGACATAAAATTATTATCTTATTCAGGCACACTACCACAATCCTAATTTTGGCATCCTTTTAATAAAAAGCCTGAGTTTATGAATCTACTCACTGGCCCTATATTGGAATCCAATAACAGCAACAATCTGGAAATCACAAAATATGCATGAAGAAAAACACAAGACTTACCAAGAAATACAGTTGTAACAGCATCAGACAAAAGGCCAATTTGATGACATTATTCATCCTTTCAGCATCCACTACTTATTCTGATCATCTGAAGGCTCTAGACATAGGTGGGGGGGAGGGAAAGAGGGTGGTTTTAATAAAAGAGCTGTGAAAGGTGAGAAACGGACTTTGACAAACAAAACTAATCACTTAATTTCATAATAGAAACATTTTCCTTTTCATTCTCAATATTTCTAGCTGAATAAGTATCCACCACTGCAAGGATTTGTAATAGAAACATTGTTCCCTTTTGAGAGAGCGAGACATTAAGTGCATTTTCAAAGGTTCACATTTAGCTTTTAACCAAAAGCGAACCTTTGGTGGCTTTCCAATCCTTTTCAAGTCAAGAAGCCTTAGAGAGAAACTGAAGTGAAAGAGATTAGATCTCGGCCTACCTCTTTCAGCCCTTGAGAATTCCTTTTCCAGGTAGTTTCTCAAATAGTGACGCTATATCGGACCCCTCAGTTCTTCTCCTTGGAAGTTATTAAATCAGCAGAAAGACGGACAATAATGGCACATGAAATCTAAGTTTTGTATAGGAAATGGACAGGCAGCCTACACTTTGTTATTCACTTGATAGACAGAGCCATTTTGACAGCCCTAACCTTGGAAACCACAGGTCCTGCTGAGCTCAGCAGGAGTCAAGCGCTGAGTACCATCTGTCAAAGCTTTATTTCCCCCTCCTTCTTATCCACGCCTTTACTATAAGATGCTGAAAAGAGCACTGAATGGAAAGTCTGCTACCTACAGTTAAACTTGCGTGCCCCATAACGCTAATGTTGGGGTGAGAAATTCACTCTGCAGTCTACCAAATTTGGGTGAACTGAATTCGTTGTGCTACGTCCTTTCTTAGTGGTTATCTTCCAAGGAAAGCATGGGTTGAGAAACGGTTTAACTGCGCTCCAAACAACACGTGCTACAAAATTAGCAAATTGCACCAAGTTACAATTTTTGCCAACTCTGTGGCTAAAATCATGGATGGCATGGAAAGTTCTCAGTTCTAAGGATTTGTGGATTTTTTTCTTAATGTAGTTTAATTAAACCTGTGTAAAACAACAAATTTGCTTCTTTTCCCAAAGTAGATTTTAATGAGCTAACCTCTTGCTTCATAAATAAAATCTTAGAACGCATAAATAAAATCTCCCCCTCTGTGTAGCATAAGCAACTCTAAAAAATTATCAAGCCTAATCATAATAAAATCAATTAAATCATGCACTTGTATAGAAGACAATGTATCAGTTGATAATAAAGGAGTCAGAAATGGTATTGCTTTTAAGTGCTACCAAAATGCTCCATAATTTTTGAAGTACACATTTATTTTGCATTAAAAATTTTGTGTATTTGATGAGTAATTTTAGGTGTCTATTTGAAATCTTTAAATTTAGAATGCCATTTCTAACATTCACAGTTCATTCAGAAATTTAGAAAGTTTCCACAAACCCAGAATCACAAAATAGAAGTTTTATATTTAAAAGTTGAAGAAATTTGTCTTTTTTAGCAGAATTATTCCAAATTTAAATTTTCAGTTAAATTTTGTGCTTAGTTCTGATGTATTCTGTTTTATCTCATCTTTCTTCTAATTTTCCTAAGTGCTAAAAAAAAATTTAAGATAGCATGTTGTGATAATAATACTATATACACTATATGTACTAGATTTATTATAGTAAATGTGTTCATTGTTTTTTTTTTGTATTCATTGTTTAGTGGGTAATTTACATTGTCGAGAATTTATAATGATAAATTAAGTACTTTAATTGGCTACACAAGTATGTACTTTTTACATTTTATATTTTATTCAATGTGTCATATGAATGTTGTGCAGAGATTCGAGAGCCCTTACACATAAATGCTTAAGATGCTTGATGTAAAATATCTTTAATAAATTTCACACCCAGAGGGTGATTTTTTTAATTTAAAGTGACCAAGAAATGATTTACTTTTCAGTGTCCAAACTAGTTAATGAGTAACTAAATTGTTTCTAGTTATTACCAGATTGAATTTTTGTGCATCAGTTTCACAGGACACGTAAGTCATGTATGCTTTCCTGAATATAGGCAGAAATCCATCTGAACAAAGTCTGAACATGTAATACTTGAGTTGGGACTCGGCCCCTTTTCTGGGCTTCGCTCACCAGCCCTTCCTCCTTGGAGGGACTGAGCTCTTTCAGAGGCTGAGAAAGGAAGCTGACTTTGCAGGCAGACAGGGTCCCTGCACCGTAAATACCTCTTCCAAGGGTGTGTTAGTGCCTGCAATTCTTTCTCCGGGGGGGCAGGAAACAACTTTGACCACACTGAGAGAAAAATTCAAAGACAAATGCTCCCAGGGAAAGACAGCATGTGGATTTAAATTAATCTTGCTGACAGTTATTCTGAGAGCAAAAAGAAGCAAAAAGAGCAGGAGGGAAGGCCCTCCAGATGGAGAAGGGGTGAAGGCAGGAAAGACAATGTGGGGCCTCCTCAAGGATTCACCTAAGGAGGGGCCAGCTCAAGTGTCCACAGAGACTCCTTGCTTGGCATAATGCATGTGTAGTTTTTCTTGAGTCTCACTGTTACGGTAATTCTCAAAGTATCAGAATGTAAGCATTCAAGGGATGTTAAGGATCTTTAGTGAAACTGCATTTATAACAATGAGGAAATTAAGACACAAGCAAGCCTACTCTATAGTTTATCCAAACCTTGGTTAAAAAAAGCTGTTTCAATGTGATTTGACTGTGTTTGAATCCTTCCAGAGAATTTAACTTAATAATTTGCTTTCCAGTCTGTCACTTACAATTACACCCTGTATTTTATATTTTATGTATATATTTATACCGTAGCTGTTTCGAAAAAGGGTGGAGGCAAGTCATGTTTACGTTATAATTTGGAGTTTATGAAGGGCTGTTTTGCATTGACTTTGTTACTTTCTTTGTTGATCTGACATAATAGTTTTTCTTCTTTCCTTTTTTTTTTTTTTTTGGTGGAAAAGCAGACTTTAAATGTCAAGTTTGTTATTTCTGTAGTCCAAGTCTCCTGTGTTTATTTGAGCATGTGCTAGCTGTAGAGTTCTGTGGCAATCCGGAGAGTCAGAATAATATTCATTCAACAAAGGTTTATCAAAGACCTGCCATGTGCTAAGAGTTGGAGATACTAAGAAAAGCCTCTGCATTGAGAGACTATATATAGCAGGTAGTGTGACAATGACGGGACATACAGAAACAGGAAGTACAGACTCACACAAATATTATAAAATTACCAGTGCACTGAGTAGCATGAGGGAAAGAGACATGAAGGGGTGAACAACGGGTGCCACAGGGTAAGCTTTTCTTATGGGACAGATCTGCAAGCCTCCCTGAGGAAGTGGTGATGGAGCTCAGGCCCCCCTGGGGAAGGGCAGAAAGGAGAGAGATACCCAGGCAGAGGACGCATGAGTGAGTGTGAGGACCTTCGAGAAAGCATGTGTGAGTGCGGCTTGGAACTCAAAGTGGAGAGTGACAGGGAGGGCAGAATTGTGTGAACCGTGCTGGGGACAATGTGGCTCTATCTTAGGGGCAACTGGAAGCAAATGGTTTGAAGTAGGGTAGAAGTGTGGTGACCTGACCAGACTGGGTTTCGAGATGGCCACTTTGGCAGCATTATGGGAAAAGTTTGGGCAAGAGTGGAGCCGTGGCCGAGAGGGGCTGACTTGCTTGTTGGGTGAGCAGTACCAACCACGTGTCCCCACTGCACAGACAGGGCAGCCGTGGCCCGAGAAATGACACAACCAAGCTCCGAGCCCATGTCTCCTGATTTCTAGGACTGATATCGCTGGCACCTTTTTCCCGAAGTGTAACACAGACTTCTGTTGTTCAGTGTTAGTGCGCTGAAAATGATACTGCCTCAGGGGTGTTTGAGCGTGCCACCTGAGTCCCCACCCTTCTACGGGACAGATAGTCTGGAGTGGTGACAGTCTGTAAGGGTCACGACAGAGCTGTGTCTGTCCCTACCTTGACAGGAAAATGGAGAG
The DNA here is from genome assembly GCA_028646535.1 of Procyon lotor. NCBI lineage: Eukaryota > Metazoa > Chordata > Mammalia > Carnivora > Procyonidae > Procyon > Procyon lotor. Next base: position 61,679,261 of record CM053610.1, read on the forward strand.
CCCCTCCCTGCCCCCACTCCCACCCTGTCTAGCTTCTGTCTCTCTGGGGCCTTTTTTTAATAGAACCACATGAGTTAGCAAGAGCCTATTTTCATTCAAGGTACGTAGATTGTATGTGCAGTGGGGTTTGAAAGAGGCTGAGCATTGTGTGTTCTGGTTTCCTCATCTGTAAAGTGGGGAGATAATATTATTCTCAGAGGACTGAATGAGCCGCATTAAGGAAGCTTTCAGCACAGCCCCGAGCACAGACAGAGGGTTCTGTCATCATTCAGTCTTGTTATCTGTGGAGGTCAGGCCAGACTTAAAGATACTTTGTAATAACTGTATTAGGTCTCATCATTACTACATTTGTTCTCATAATACTTACTCTAAAGAGATAAAATAATTGAATAACTACTGAAACTTGAGAAAACAATCGCCTATATCCTATTTATCGTGATAAAACATGAGAGGTTTCACAAATGTTTTCCACTGTTTTCTAGAAGGGTACCTGTCTTGACATAGTTGGAATTGTCATGTGCCACAGTTTTACAACCTGCTTTTCCTCTTGACCTTATACCAGAATTTTTCATGTCGCTGCCAAGTCTTGGCGAATGTCATGTTAAATGAGCAAATGTTCCATAATTTAATTAGTCATATCCTGAACAGAGAGTATTTTGGTTGCTTTCAGTTTTTTTCTATTATAAATAATACTGTAATGATCATTTTAGTACATGTAACGTTTTCTTTAGGAATATTTTCTTAGGATACGTTTTCAGATATTCGTAAATTAGAACTTGAATATTTTTGTAGTATTTGCTACTTATTACTAAATCATGGCCCTAATCTTTTATTTTTAGTTTAATAACTTTATTTTATAAACGTTCTTTGTTTTGTATGGCTTCCAACCTATTTTTTAAAGAAGTGATTTGTTCAAAGTCACGAGGGTGAATAACAATAGAAACAGTACTTAGTCTTCTTTCTGTTATACCAATGATACCAATAGGAAAAAAAAAATTCTCATGGCCCAGATGTGAAAGAGCCATTCCATAGGACTAGCTGAAGCAGCAGAGAGGGCAAAAATCTAAGATTTGGGAATGTTGAGTTCTACCACCAGACATCTATTGTTTAACTGTGGTCTTCTCAACTATAACACAGATTCATTGATTCTTGCCCACATGTCTTGGGAAGTCTTGAGGCTTACGTAATGCACCAGTGCTCTTAGACCAGTGGAAGTCACTGCACTGGTATGGGGCAGAACTTGCTCTCTGAATTCTGAGCATTGAGTTGCTCTAAGAAGCTGTAATATAGTGTGGTTCAAACTTGGATCTGCCCAACAGTTATCTGAGGATCTAGTTAAACGTAGTTTCAAAAGGTCTAGGCTAGGGTTGAGATTTAACCTTTTTTTTTTTAAGTAGGCTCCACCCCCAGTATGGAGCCCAACTCAGACCCTGAGATCAAGACCTGAGTTGATATCAAGAGCTAGAAGCTTAACCGACTGAGTCACCAAGGCACCCGAGATTTTACATTTCTAACAAACTCCCGGACAATGTCCTATGCTGCTTCTGCTGGTCCATGGACCACACTTTAAGAAGCTGGCCAAAACAGCTACGCTGAGTGGTAGTTCACTCACACAGGTGACTACGCCCACATGCAAAGCACCCTGCCCACAGAGCAATTTTAGTAAGTGGAAAAGAATAAGAGTTAATAATGGTTGGCTGGAAGCTCCCGAAGTGGGGTCTAACATGCTGGAGTGTGCCCTCTGTGACTATTTCTGACCCGTTTGTGGAGGAAGTGCTCTCTGATCTGTTTCCTCTTGAATGCGGGAGACCCCCTGAACCTAGGAATGTCCCTTTTCCTGAGATGTGGTAGGAAGTGGAAAGCAGTAGCCTGGAATGATGGAATAATACAGAAAGGTCCTAGCCTTTTATTATTATTTCCCTTATCTGAACTCAAACCCAAGAATGCATTTTTCCATCCTTGTTGTACATTGGTGGCGATCCCACAGAAATCCCCTTAAGAGCTGACCAAGAAAATTTGCCAGCAGCAACTTAGAAGCCATAATGCATTGTTACAAATCTCTCCACACAACTGCTGCTTGAAAAGAAGCAAGATCTTGCAGGGGCAGAGGGCAAGAGGGCATCTCCGAAGTGGGATGTCCCAAGACTGCTCTGAGGACGGACCTTTCCCCTTTCCCGGCAAGCAGGCTGCCCTGGGAGGCTCCAGCACCTGTTCTTACACATTCCTGCTGGCTTCTGTTGTTTGCGGTTGCTGTCAAAAGCATCCCAGGAGAGGGCTGGGATGAGCCTTGTCAGGGAATAAGAAAAGCCTGGAGTGTGGCAGTTGGCCTCACAAATGCGAGGATGTTCACAGTCCCAGTAGGGACCCTCCTTTCCCTTTTCACATCACCACATGCCTCTTGTCAAAGGGAAATCCTTTGAGTTTAGGTACTGTGGCAGAGAAAGATTCTTTGAAACTCAGGTGATAGTGATAGCCTAGTTCCATTTTTCTAAACCTGAGACGCCAGGGGCAGGACCTGGCCGTACACAGCCTCTGGCCTCATGGAGTTGCTGACCAGAGAGTCGGCCAGTACCTTTTCAAGAAGGAAGAAAAGAGGAGGCTCAGTGGCTTAAAGCCTCTGCCTTTGGCTCAGGTCATGGTCTCAGGGTCCTGGGATTGAGCCCCCGCATCGCTCTCTGCTCTCTGCTCAAAAGGGAGCCCGCTTACCCCTCTCTCTCTGCCTATCTCTCTGTCAAATAAATTAATCTTTAAAAAAAAAAAAAAAAGAAGAAGGAAGAAAAGATTCCAAGGTTGGAGCATAAGAAAAATAGTCCATCTGCAAATTTGACTTGAGTCTTGAAAAAGTAATGTAACTTTTGAGGAAACATTCAGAGGGAGGATATAATAAGTGTACTTTTATTTTGAATTTTTGCCCCAAAGACCTCCTTGGGAGGACCACACAGTTCCTTGAGTCTGATAGTGCAGGTGGCTCTGTCCCTGAATGTCATTGTAAGTCTGCATCTTAGGAGGTGCAAACAGTTTTTGATACAATGAAGACACAACTTTAGCCATTTTTTTTGTGTGTTTATCTTATTGTAAGCAGTAGGCAAGTAGGATTCTTGGTCTCAAATTAAAGGTTTTTCTTCTTGTTCATTAATCATCAAAGTCTCAGTTTAAAATTTAAAGCACAGAAAATACAGAAAACAGCTTTTAAGGGGATTCTTAGGCAGCAGGTTTTATACAATTAAAAATTAGTCCCATAAAAGATACATTTTTGACATACTAAAATATAGTGTTTATAGCTTAAAAATGCTGCCTTTCCTTTGCATGAACACCTCACATTTTGGGCAAAATGAAGTTACAACCTGTATTTTAGAATACAATGTATTTATTAAAAAAACATAATCTTTATCAGGATCCTGAGTTTTTTCACTCAAAATATTAATATGGTTGTCTTAGTTAAATTTTGATTGTAAAAAAAGTTGTTTGAGCTACGCAGGGTTTTGGAGCCTTTAAAAATCTAAATATCAGGTAAGTAGTAATGCAAGCTTATTTATTTAATGGGATACAGTTTGCATTTAGGAACTATATTCAGAGTAAATCTGCTTTAAGCAAGAAGCAAAAGCTCTGCTTTGAAATGTTCTTCTCTTTTGTCCAAGTATATCATTGAGTTTTGGTTAGACTTTAATAAATAATATTTATTAAATCCTTTGGTCCACTTGAGGTTTTACATACATTTTATTTTATTTTTTTAAAGATTTTATTTACTTATTTGACAGAGACAGATCACAAGTAGGCAGAGAGGCAGGCAGAGAAAGGGGGAAACGGGCTCCCTGCTGAGCAGAGAGCCTGACGTGGGGCTGGATCCCAGGACCCTGAGATCATGACCCGAGCTGAAGGCAGAGGCTTTAACCCACTGAGCCACCCAGGCGCCCCTACATACATTTTAAAATAAAATAATCTAGGGTGCCTGGGTGGCTCAGTTCATTAACTGTCTGCTTTCAGCTCAGGTCATGATCCCAGAGTCCTGGGATCAAATCCTGCAGGGGCAGGGGCGTGGACTCCCTGTGCAGAGGGGAGCCTGCTGCTCCTGAGGCCCTGCCCACACTCCCCCCCACCCCAACCCTCCACTCCCCACTTGTGCGTGCTCCCTCTCTCTCTGACAAATAAATAAATAAAATCTTTTAAAAAGTAAAGTAGAATAATCTATAGGTAATTATTTCATTAGATAACTATGAAATGATGTCTTTTACATCAAAATCAGGTCACCTGGCTACTAAAGAAATCACTGTTGTTTTCCTTTAGGGTTTTAAAATTCTGTTCTATTAGAATGGTGATATTTTAATATAAATTATAAATACATGATTATAGGATGGTTATCAATTGCTAATGAGTGTAATATAAATTTTGTAAGTGTTTTTGAGGGGCGTCTGGGTGGCTTAGTCATTAAGCATCTGCTTTGGGCTCAGGTCATGATCCCAGGATGGATCTGGGATTGAGGCCTGTGTCAGGCTCTCTGCTCAGCGAGAAGCCTGCTTCTCCCTCTCCCACACCCTCTGCTTGTGTTTGCTCTCTCGCTGTCTCTCTGTCAAATAAATAAATAAACTCTTTTTTTTTTAAAAAGTGTTTTTGAAACTGGTATTCATGAATAAGACAATCTGATTTTCAAAATGGCTGCTTTTAGCAATTGTAGAATCTTACAGAAGTCAGCGTGAAAGATCTACATAATGAAAATTCAGAAAATCTGGTTGCCTTCCTCACAGGCAACAGTTGAAATACTTAAGATTAAAACTGTCAGCCTAAGGGCCTATGTATTTTCACTCTTTTCCAGACACATGAATGTCTTCTGCCAGAGGAGATTCTAAAAAGTGTTTTTGTAAGTCCTCTTCCAGAGGACGTTGCCCTGTTTCAGCTCCCTCTCACCATCCTTTGCGGGGTGGGAGTCATGGCTAAGAGCTTGGCTCTTAACTGATAGCAAATGGGGGAACTCTTCAAATTTAGGGTAATCTGATCACGTCAAAGGAGACGTGGAACACTTCCAACTCTTGCCTGTTCTCGTGAAGAGGGCTTAAACTGCAAGTCTTTCTTTCAACCTCTTCAAGTTCCTCTTGCTCTTTGTGAAAGTCAGCAGTGGGATATTGACTCCAAGTGGGGCTTACCATTTTGGGGAAGGAACTGGAGCTGTTGGATTTCGAAGCATCTGACATCTGCTATCCTTTGGTCCAGAGGTGGGAGCACCAGAAAGCCTGTTGGACGGAAGCCTCATTCTGGAGGAGAGGTGCCTTCAGATGTGAATGCCCCAGGCAAGGGTTGTCTTGTCTACCGGGCAGCCATGGAACTTTCACATTTTTAGATTGTTTTGGAGGAGCTCTGGAAAGAAAAACATCTTTCATTGTAGGAAAAAGCACCTATACTCTGGTGTGAACTACCTAAACCAAATTTAGTTTTTTGGGGACAGTAAAAATAATTTTGGCACTGTTCTGCCTAAAACTTGTATATTTTTAAAACACCTGGGGGCACCTGGGTGGCTCAGTGGTTCAAGGCCTCTGCCTTCAGCTCAGGTCATAATCTCAGGGTCCTGGGATCGAGCCCCGCATCGGGCTCTCTGCTCAGCAGGGAACCTGCTTCCCCCCCTCTCTCTGCTTGCCTCTCTGCCTACTTGTATCTCTCTCTCTGTCAAATAAATAAATAAATCTTAAAAAAAAAAGTTATAAAACACCTTGAAAGCACACACATTCATTGGTAAGCTCATGTGGTAAGAGACTTACAGAAATTTTTGAATATGTTCTGTCAGGGTAAAATCCTGTTTCGTTGCATTTATTCAGCCTATAGAATAGATTGCTCCCACACAGTATCCTTCCTGGCAATGTGTGTATTGTCATTTATTTGAATATGCTTTGTGGGGTTAAGCACTTCTGGTATATTTTTCATGCCAGACAACCTAAGGAAACCACAGAGGCAGGGCGTGATGAAGCTGATAGGTCACAAGATAAATTTACATGGAAAGCCAAGTTTCCAGCTTTAAGCAGATGACTTATCTGTAATGTGATGCAAGTACAATGACTGACCTTTCAAATGTTTGCTGGGCTTCAAGTGTCTGGAACAATCAATATGTACATTATTGTTTATATTTTATGTTCCCGATCCCATTAATGTATGCCTATGGAGTGCCGGGACACCATTAGTTTCTGATACTTCTGAAGCTACTGGGTGGCATTCATCAAACAGTAAGACAGCACTTACTGACTTGTGACAGTTTTTGAGTTTCTCGAGCTCAATGTTTCATGAGCTGCTTATCTAGTTTTGGTAAGCAAGGCTTTTATTGCTCTGAAGCCTCCTCAATTAAATAGTAATGAACCAATCTGTTTAAGGTGAATCTTTAACTCGAAGACTCATTAATTTCTCCGTTGTGAGTGTCAGAGGATGTATTCTTGGGCAGGGGTGAACAGAGAAGCTTGGTGCAGTGATTGCTGGGGGCGGGGGGGTGGGGAGAGTGGGAATGTCTCTAACTGGCTGTGTGACCTTGGACAGGTCTCTCTTTGTTGTTGTTGTTTATTAACATATAATGTATTATTTGCTTCAGTGGTGTACAGGTCTGTGAATCATCAGTCTTACACAATTCACAGCACTTGGACAGGTCTTAATGTCCCTAAGCCTCTGGTTCCCCAATTGTGAAGGGGGTAAGCGGACCCAGATAATCACTAAGGTCCCTTCCAGCATCGACATTTAACAGGTAATGGAGTATCAGTATGTAAATACGTGAGGAGTAGTGCAACCTTACTAGCAAGTGTAGGACGGAGACGTGGGGAAATCCTTCAACCACCCTGCCTCCCCTCCGAATAAAAGGGAAAGCTGCACTCCTCCTTATTTGCCAAGAACATAACAGACTCATTGTGGGTATCTGGGAGACAGGTTATTTGAGAAGTAAATATACTTATAACAAAATACATAGAAACATATATACTTATATGTAAATAAATACATAAAAAGTATAAATATACATAAAAACAAATATAAATATATAAACACCTCACAAACATGTGCAATTATATGTATACAATTACACATAGGCCTGTAATTGTATATATATATATGTATATATATTATATAAAGGGTCCTTTTTTTTCTATTTCATTTTCTCCCATTCTGCATACCTTATTTTCACTCCACCCTAAAAATGCTCAAAGTGAAAAGTGCCACCTGTTATTGAGGCATATTAGGAACTCTTATTCATTAAGGTGTTAGGGAATAGGTACTCACTTCTGTATTAATTAACTCTCTTTCTAGGGTCTTATTATTGGAGAGTCTAATGACTTAGAATTAACCGTCCATGGTCCAATAAAAAAAATCGTGAATTGATGAATTGGTTTCCAAATTCTCTGTGTTATCGACAAGCTACTGCATCATTGAAGCTATAAGACATGTCATCCATTATTAACTTTGATGGTGTTAAAAAAGATAAATTAGATCTTTTAGGTAGAAATGAGTTCTCACAAAGCCTGCCCTTCTAAGTGGATATGGTCTCAGTTTTCTCTGAATTTTATCTCACTAATATTTATTTGAGTTTATTCTGGTTTCACTTATATTTTATTGATTAGTAAACATTAACTGATGATAGAGTCTTCTTAATATGAACAGATAATAGATAATCAATGTGTAATGCAGTTTAAGTGATAAAATACTTTTTTTTTTTTGATAAAATACTTTTGCCAGGAATATGAAACCTGCCATACGGACTAGAAATGCCTTATTTAAAAAATTAAAATTTACAATGAACATTTTAGAAAGTAAGCCTATCTCTTTAATGTACAAAAAGTTAAATTTACTTTTAAGACAATAGTACTAGATAGGAACATACATAAAACATGCTTTTTCTAAGGCACATTTAAAGTATAAACATACACCTCTAAGAATAAACTAGCATCTTTTGAGCTCCTACAGTTTGTGCTAGGACCAAAGTAAAAGGCAATAATAATAAATTCAAAATAACATTTGAAATTTGAGCTCAATAGTTGATTTATTACAGAGGGAAAATGTTCTTACCTTGGCTTTTGCAAAAGTCCTTATTCTATTATTTACTCCTCCAGCCTAAAACAATCTTTTGTTTCATAGCCAGAATCTTATTTTTCTAACATTGCCCATTAACGGCTCCAGTATCTGCAGCAACACAAGATGTGTTGGGGGAAAAAAATGACTTAGGCAAGTTTTTAATACCTTAAATTGGACCCGCCCTTTTTCCCACAATCCCTTTTGTGTGTCTCATTATTGATCAGACATATGCTGTTTTTTGAAGCCTGGGAATTACCAGGGCAGTGTTTTTATTTGACTGTTTATCTCTTTAGTAAAATTGTTGCCATCTCTGACCTTTCAAAAATGTTTATGACAAGGTGTTTGCTGTTAATTGCACAGAGGAAGGAGTGAAAAGTCTCCTGGTTAGATCTTGTATTTACCAGGAGATAAGATTTTCTTGCAAAATCAGTCTTAGAGGAGGCAGATTTGGGTTGTTTTTACTTTTACATAGCAATATTGCTTGAGAAAATTACTATTTTTCCAATTATCAGACCTATTAATAGGATAATTAAAGACATGGCTTTATATAAAATATGCAATAGCTCTACTGGTCTAGATCTGTTTTCATACCTAGTGGAAATGCAGGAATAGAAATATAAAATCACAGTCTGGAAGGGACCTTAAACATCATCTAATTAAATCCATTTTATTTTGCAGATTGCGCAGAGAAGTTAAGACCCTTGTCTTCTGTCCCTTAACCAGTAAGGACCACTTCAAAGTTTATTGATCCCCAATCTAGTGCTTTATTACTGCCTATAAGATGCAAAGCTCTACACAGATGCCGGTAATTGCTCTGGCTTGGGTTGCCTTCATGGAGACAACAGGTTGCTAAAAGTCCATGTGGATGGGCCAGTTTTTTTTTTTTTTTAGTTACTTACAAGATGGGGAGGCATTCTGTATCCTTATAAAGCCCTACCTGATTTGGTTCTGCTCACTGCTTTCCCTTCATTGCTTGCCTCTCTCCCCATCATCCATGGTGCCGCAACACACGACCATTTTGTCCCGTTCCCAGGACCCTCTCATGTTCTTTCCCACCTTGGCCTTTTTTTCCTTCACTCTGGAATGATCTTCCTCCAAATCTTTCCTCAGCTGCTTTTTAGTGGTCATTTAGGTTTCAGCTCAAATGAAACCTCATTTTCATTTGGGCCTCATTCTTCAGACGGACCTTTCTTTACCACACAACGTAAGTCTGATGAGAATAGTAATAGAGGTAGAGAAGCGGCAGCTGACACTGAGCTCTTAATTAATGCCCACTCCATTGGCCTACGTACTTATCAAAAGTGTTTATTAATTCCTTTAACCCTCAGAGCAGCCCTAAGAGGCATGCGTATTTGGTAGTTGAAATGATCCTGCTCATCTTTTTGCTCCCTTATTATCTGTCTGCTCTCCCACCCCATTGAGACTGAGATCCATGAAAACGGGGACCTCAGCGCTCTCGTTATACTGCCGTTTTCACCAGGTCTAGAATAATGTGAGGATCTAGTGGTTTCTCAATAAATACTGCATGAGTGAATGAATGAATCTGAGGAAGGACAGCTGGACAGTGAGAATGGAAGAGGCTGGGAGTTGACTCCCTTGTGATTGTGTGTGAGGATCCTCCCAGGAGCCGAAGCCAGACTGATGAGCGAGAGAATGAGCTCATTCAGAGCGAGGGAATGAGCGAGTGGGCATGTCAAGAGCAGGCTCAGTTTTCAAGAGGTTGGCAGTGAGGGGAGTGGGATGCTAAATGGCAGTAGCCTTTTTATGCTTTTGTCAGAAAATAGGAGACTTTTGCCCTTGCAGCTGAAGAATATCCTCTTTCATGATCTTTAATGATATATGGAGACCCGTCTCTGTCTCTTTTTCCCAATAATATGACCTGCTGAAAAACTGAGATCATGGTTTGACCACAGGGTTACTGTCCATCTTCATATATTTCACCACAAGAGGACTCCCGGGCAGTCATTTCCTGGGATCATCCCTGGGGTAGCAGACCTTCCCTCATTTCTTTCTGTGCAGTTAGGAAGTCTAGAAGATCCCCAAAGCAACAGGACTTTGAATCCCAGCAAACACGTCATACCTCCTGTTCTACACACTCTGAACTTGCCAAGAGCATTATACTTACTTCTTTTCCCTGATTTCACCCCAGGAGGGAGACCACAGAAATAGCGAGGGCCGACGTGAGTGGCTCCGAACCATTCCCACTTTGGTCTGTGTCCTGCATGGTCAACTAGAAAGGTTTCCATTACGTTGTTCTGATTCCTAGTGTGTGCGTAAGTAGTCCCTCATCCCCCCTACGGCACTTACTGCCATCAAAAGGAGGACAGTGCCAGAAATGTCACGTGTAAAAGCTAACCCCTTTACAGGTGGTTTTGGGTAGCAGTCCTTCTGGTCTGTAATGAGGCACTGGTATGAAGTCATGAAACCGCAGTGGGAAGGGACATTTTATGAGGACTCTATCACGAAGGCAGATACCGCTATTCTTTCAGGGAAGAAAATACTGCTCTCCTTCCAACGACAGCAAAACACATTGTCTCTTTCTCAGCATCAATTACAAATAAAGATTCTCTGTGGAATTCTTTTCTGTGTGTGTTCTCTGGTTATGCCTGAGAAAGGGTCATAATTCAAATGGAGCCACTATTCTAAATCAGAAAAAATATTAAGGTTAAAGTGCAAATGTGGCCCATGGCCCAACCTGGCCCAGAGTTTCTCTAGTGAGGTGCCACGGGCACTCAGGGATCGACAAGTCTTCCTCAGGAGCAGCTCTCCCAGGCATTGCAGGATGGGGAGCATTCTTGGTCCTGGGTCACAACTTCCAGTAGCACCTGCCAGTTACTGTGACACCCCAAGCCCCCTCACGCCTTGCCAGAGACCTGTGGGGGTTGGCAGTATGTCCGTTGGCCATGACCGGGCTCAGGATTCTTTCACACAAATGCCAGTCATGCCAGAGGCTAAGGTGACCTGAATGTGCTCATCTGGCCCCATGTAAGGCAATGGCGAATCAGGGATCCTGTGCTTGCTGGAGAAATGTGCACGGGTGCCTGGAGGTGTTCCAAATGAATGTTTAATAGATGGTAATTCCGTACATCTATCTCAGTGTGTCTACCTCACCCCTCCCGTCTCCAGCCTTTGCTTTTCCTTGTTTTTTTTTTTAAGCCTTTCCTTTTCCATCTGCCTCCTCTTCCATCACCCTGACCTTTCAACCAGGGTCTACCCATTACACTGTATCCTATATAGTGAATTCATGTTGTTTTTCACTTCTGAGCTGTGAGCTCTGTGAGGGCTCCTGCCTTATTTTGGCCCTGTATCTCTGCATCTAATGTAGTATTTGGCTCCTGGTAGGCTGCCTTAAATAGTAGTTGGGGATGGATGGATGGATGGATGGATGGATGGATGGATGGATGAATGAATGAATGAATGAAAATTATTCTAGGTCTTTAACCAATTTCTGAGTTTATGAGGGATGTTAATATTTTAAATTTCCCCTTAGTCCATATCTGCTGAATCCTTATGAGGCATCTTTGGGTTTCCTATAAGTCCTCTCCTGGCACATGGTCAAGGGTTTATTTTCTTGTCCCTGCCTCTGTTCTGTTTGTTCAGGAGTGCACTGGTTTTGCCGCACAATTGGAATAATTGAAGCTTGAGATTCCAAGAACTCGTCTCATGAGCTCTCATGGCTGTGCTTTGCCCAGGATCACATTCTGCTTTCTCAGATGTGTGAGGGTTCAGTGGCTTGTGATTCTTCTCTATTAGCAATGTGCGCCGTTTCTTGCTGTGGGGCATGGCAGGGTGGTAGGGGTCGCCTCTGTTCCAGGCAAATCCAGCCTGGTTGGTGTTGGGTAGTGACTTGAGTGGAGATAAAAACTGCTCCCATTCCAAAGTCAAGACTTTCCAGAGCATCTTCCAGATTCCCTTTCCTTCCTACCTTCCTAATTCTTGCTTTTTTTCCTCCCTCCTTTCCTCCCTCTCTTTCCCCTCCTCCCTCTCTTATAATTCTAACCTGTTCTTTTGGGTTGAAACCATATGAGAAATCAATTTTGCTGATTCTCCACCCTCTTCCTCCCATCTTATTTGGCTATAGAGCCCCTAAACAGAGCAGGAAAAGAAGCATTCAAAGGTAGTATGGTAAACTTCTCCTCTGTCCCTAGGAGTTTAAGCAGGATTTTATGTAGAAAATCTTTTTACTGGTGGGTTCAAGATTCCTAGATGCTTACAACATACCTCCTCTTGTTTCCATTCGTATTATTCTTTCCTGACTGTTTTTAAACATAAAGAGATATTCTTAATTTAAATACTTCTTTCTTCTCATATGGATGTAGTTTGAGGTTTGGTTGTCTTTTTAAAGAAAGCACACACTTGACCAGCTGTTTGGTTTCCCACAGCCTACATGCACAGGCCCAGGGTGTTCCCCTGTGATTTTCAAGGTCTGGCTCTCTCCTGATAAGGTCAGCAGCACACACAGTTTTATTCACATCTGCTGTGTTCCTCGAGGTCAATCAAAGTATTCTTCCTTCTGGGACTAATGGGGATCTCCCGGAGAGAAACAATTATTGCACTTGAAAAATCTATTGATCCACATTGTATGGTTCACCTGGTATTTGGGGTTCAGGGATACTTTTTGAAACTGGGAGATTAATTCAGGGGATTCAGAACAAGAATAGCAAATACATTCATGCTATACTCACCAGTATTTGCTGCTACTACTGTTAGGATGGCAGAATGCTGAGTTCATTTGCCACAAAATGTCAACAATATAGGTCATCTAGCATTATTGACTTGACTCGTTGAAATTTAACTTTATGAGAATTGCATCGAACACAGTCACAGATCAAAAAACAATCACTGGAATCATGAGTATTTTCATTAGTGTGATTTCCCATTTCCCCTTTTTCTTTGCTTAAATTTGAGGCACCTTTTTATATTTCCTAACACTGCTCTGGATAGAAATATGAGGAGCAAATGATTCAATGTTGAAGAAAGCATGAGCACTAGGCTGTCAGCCTTTACATTTCACTACTCACATAGTCCATGTTGAAATTTTCAAAAGAAACTTGGGACCAAGGGAGTTGGGGGTTGGGCGAGCCTGGTGTTGGGTGTTGAGGAGGGCACGTACTGCATGGAGCACTGGGTGTGGTGCAAAACAATAAATCTTGTAACACTGAAAAAAATAAATAAAATTAAAAATAAATAAATAAATAAATAAATAAATAAATAAAATCTTTAAAAAAAAAGAAAGAAATTTGGGACCAGGACAACATACTCTCCGTTGCTATCCAGGTCTAGGAACTGAATAAATAATTAAAACTCTTCAATAAACTATTCACATTCCCCCTGAACTCTTCCGCCCCCCACTGCAAGTCAGTTAGCCGGACTCCTAGTTTCTTATCCCCCTTTTGGAATTGGAAGACCTCGAATTATATCCCAGTCTCAGCCTTTATCAGCTGGGTGTCTCTTTGCTCTGGGCTTATGCCTGTACCCTACAGAGGGTACTGTCTCATAGTTACACTGTGAAAATTAAATAATTCACAAGTTACTGGTATACTATCTGGCACACAGTAGACCCTTAAAGGTCTGACTTGTATTTTTACATTCTGGAGAGTCCAATGAGTAACAAAGTAACCTAAATGCTGAAGATACTGAATAAAGTTTCAGGGTGATATCATTGCAGTTTTGTAAGAAAATACTTAGATATGAAATTTTGTTCCTTATGAAGATATTTTCTTTTTTGTTTTAAAGATTTATTTTTATGTTATTTATTTCAGAGAGAGAGAGAGAGAGAGCGAGCATGAGAGGGGAGAGGTCAGAGGGAGAAGCAGGCTCCCCACGGAGCAAGGGGCCCAATGTGGGACTCGATCCTGGGACTCCAGGATCATGACCTGAGCCGAAGGCAGTTGCTTAACCAACTGAGCCACCCAGGCACCCATGAAAATATTTTCTGAGGGCTTAAGAGGTTAAAAAAAAAAACAAAAACAATGAAAGTTGTCATTATGCTTTCATTACAGTTTTCTGAAGATTTTGTGTTGGAGCATTTTTTCATTGTTCTTATATCCTTTTATTTACAGAGGAGTCAATAGAATGTTCATTGATTGGTAGCCACAGTCTTACTATCTATGAAATGGGGTTAGTAATTAGAACAAGCTCACAGGATTTGGTGAACATCAAATGAAATAAACTATAGAGAGAGCTTTGCATACCACCTGCCACATACTAAGTGTTCAATAAATACTTGATTGATATTACTAGCATTAATAAAGAGGCTACCACAGAGCTTGCTGCATTTCCATACAGAGGTTGAAATGGATGGAACAGATTACCTTTAAGTTCATTCTAGCACAAAATATACCCTTTTCTAATTTTGATAAATCTAAGATTATAATCACCAGAATAGTATTGAATGTTCCATTTTTTTTGAATTTGGATAATTCTAAATGACCTCTCTCAATATGAAAGTCCATTGTTTTAAACCTCAGAATGTTGAAAAGCCCCAAGACAAACACTAAGTAGCATCTAGCCATTATTCTCTTTCCGATGGGTGTCATTTAAAGAAAACTCATCCTTTCCACTTGCAGAGATCCTCAGCTCTGTTTTAGAAGTTATTCCTTTTTTCCTAGAACTTAGCAGGAAATAAATGGAAATAAACCAATCTGTATGAATTTTTTCTGCTGATTAGAGAACGTGATGGCTTTGGTTGTTTGCAGGGCAAAAGTGCTGATGCAGGAAGGCCTAATTGATTAGAACAATATATGGGCCGGCTTAATGCTTTAGGTCAAATCCTCAGGAAGTTTATATTCCTTATGCAAAATTAAATGTGTTGCAAGCATCTTTCTTATCAAATGCCTTTTTTTTTCTTTTGTTCATTTGGCTCCAGGTTTGACTTGTGGGAATGAATCATGGTAGCCTTGTTACAATAGATTTCAGATGCTGTTCGTCGACAGCAATTAAGTTCTGACTGTTACTCTCCCTGCTATTTTTGTATTTTGTTAATGTCTCCTTTTGCCATTTGAACAGCTCAGCATTTCTCATTCTCTCCTTTTGGTAGTCTGTAGGTTGTGGTTTGGTCCCTTTATAGAATAGGGTTTTTTTTTTCCTTTCTCTCTGAGTGATTCATACTTTCATCATGTGCTTGAGTTACTTGGTATGTGGGGTATACAGTTATGCTCAACCTCTTCTGACTGTATCAGGCCCTCAGAGAAGTCAGAGGTGCCTTCACCTAAGGTGAGAACCCTTTCTCACTGCTACTGCTCTTCCTTGTGGGTGAATATCTTTGTTGCTGACTCCCCGTGGTTGGGCTATGTACATGTGACCTGGTGACCACCAAGCCCTTTGTTCCCTCTTTCCGTTCTTCGACTCTCAGAATCTATGCCAGTGCATTGCTGATGGACCTTTTCTGATCTAGAATTGATTGGATATGACAAGTAGATGGATGTAAGAATGAGGGAGAGGGGTTGAAAATAACTCAGGCTTATAGATTGGGCTACTGAGTCGATGGGGCTTGCAGTAATACTAAGATAAGGAATGAGGAAGTAGGTTGGTTGGAAAATGATAAGTTCAATTTTGGATATGAATTTGCTCTGTGTTCAGATCATCCTTTGAGTAGAGATGCATCAAGAAGTCATTGGAATGAAACAAGAAGAGATTGGGAGGGAGACAAATCATGAGACTCTTATTCTCACGAAAAAAAACCGAGGGTTGCTGGGGGTGGGGGTAGGGATAGGATGGCTGGGTTATGGACATTGGGGAGGGTATGTGCTATGGTGAGTGCTGTGAAATGTGTAAGCCTGACGATTCACAGACATGTACCCCTGGGGCAAATAATACATTATATATTAATAATAAAAAAAGAAGTCTTTGGAGAGAAGATCTCAGTATTAGCAAGGCATTAGAGGACCATTGCTTGAAGGGATCATCTGTGCCTGAAAGTTTCTTTATTTTTAAAAATGAACATACCACTTAAGTACATGAAATAAGCCATGGGTTGCATGGAATGTGTGGGCATCCTCTTTCAAAAGAGGTCCCTCTCATGTGTCTCTTCTAACTGATAGAACTGATAGCCACAAACTCTTTTTCTCTTTTATCATGGCAAATTTCAAACATATATGAAAGAGAAAATAGTGTAAAGAACCCCCACTTAACCATCATCTTGCTTTACCAATTTTCAACTCATGCCCAAAGGTGTTATGCCTGAACCACTCTACCCAGTGGTTCTTTTCTTTTCTTTCCCAGAATTATTTTGAAGATTTTATTTATTTCAGAAAGACAGAGACAGAGCATGAGCAGTGGGGAGGGGAAGAGAGAGAAGCAGACTGCTGGTTGAGCAGGGAGCCTGATGTGGGGATAGGTCCCAGGACCCTTGGATGATGACCTGAGTTGAAGACAAACATTTAACCAACTGAGCCACCCAGGCACCCCTTCTCAGGATTAGTTTGAAGCAAATCTCAGACATTATACGTGCTATTGAATCTTTAAATGTTTCATCATGTTATCTCTAAAAGGTAAAAATATATTAAAAAAAAAACAAGCACAATATCATTATTGCATCTAAAAATTAACATCTGGGTGCCTGGGTGGCTCAGCCATTAAGCGTCTGCCTTCAGCTCAGGTCATCATCCCGGGGTCCTGGGATTGAGCCCTGCTATGGGCTTCCTGCTCAGTGGGAAGCCTGCTTCTCCCTCTCCCACTCCCCCAGCTTATGTTCCCTCTCTCACCATGTCTCTCTCTCTCTCAAATAAATAAAATCTAAAATAAATAATAAATAAATAAATAAAACACCAATTCCTTGATATTATATAATATCCAGGGGTGTTTCAGTTTCCCTATTTCATAATTTTTAAAAGTTATAATTTATCGAAATTAGCATGAAATAAGGTTCATCCATTGTAATCTGTTGCTATGTCTCAAAGTTCCTTTTAATGTATGGGTTTCCCTTTCCCTCACTCCTTTGTTCCTTCCAATATATTTGTTGAAAAAACAGGAAATAGTCAATTTATAAATTTCAGCATTTGAGTACATTAAGTTCTCAAAATCTGCTGGTGCTTTCGAATAAGCCAGTGTCTCAGAATTTCGAAGAATGGCAGTCTGGGAAATGCATTCCTAAGCCCAGCATAGGACTGTGCATTACAGTCATGCGGTAGGTGTAGGGAGGTACCCACGGATGGGGAGGTTTTCCATGTGCGAAGTGTTGTAGGTAGACTGGAGACGGTAAGATTTTTTATTTATTTTTTAAGAGAGAGAGAGAGAGCGAGCCAGCGCGTGAGCAAGGGGGAGGGGCAGAGGGAAAAGCAGACTCCCTGCTCAGCAGAGAGCCTGATGTGGGACTCAATTCCAGGACCCTGGGATTGTGACCTGAGCCAAAGGCAGATGCTTACCCAACTGAGCCACCCAAAAGCCCAATTATTTTTAAGAATAACTTTTTAAAACCACTTTTATGTTTGTGTCTTTATCAATTGTGTCCTCATCTTTAGGTTAGGGGCATGACCTTGACCTTGGGCTTTTATATCTTGTAAGGCTTTCTCCCATTTCTTTGATTGAAAACAGGCAAAACGAAACCCCAGGGTGTCAGAGGTGATTACTGACTGGGTTACGGGCTCTTCAAAGAGCCAAGGAGCCTGGAAATCGGCACATTGCCGTGAATTCTCCTGGACCCACAGACTAACAGAAGGAAGCTGAAGGAATTTGGCAATGTTGCCATTGTATGAAAAGTCTTTTTTGAAAATGTGCTGGAGTAGACTTTGGGAAATCCTCTTGGGCTCTCCTTTCGTTGGCAGCTGAAGTAGCAATGTTCTCCTTGTACAGATGGAGAACTGAACCCCAGACTACTTCACAGGGGGCTCCAGTGACCTGGCCAGTGTCACCTGCAGAGAAGAGGCAGAGGAGGGTGGAGGGAACACTGGTATACTGATAAGGGCTCTCATCAACGCCTCATTCTGCTACCCAGAAAGTACCATCACCGAGAAAAGGAGAAGGCATGCCTCCTTCACTCTCTCTAGTCGTTGAAGCTCTTGAAGGGTTGCACACCTGCAGCATCCAGGACTTAATCTTGGGGCCCCATTTCCAGCCCAGCCAAAGAGACAGCAGTGGACGCTGATGAAGAACTCGGCCACTGGAGTCAGATAGCTCTGGGCCATGCCTGCTCTGCCACCCACCAGTTTTACGACCTTGAGCAAGACACTTCATGTCCCCAATCCTCAGTTACCTTAGCTGTAAAGTGGGGAGAATAGTATCTACTTGATTTCGGTATCAGGGTTAAATATGTGAGAATCTCTGTAAAGCTCACAGCATGGAGCTGGACACGCTGATGCCCAGAAACGTTGGCTCCCGCGCTTGTCATCCGCTGATCTCTCCAGAGCGGGAAGATGAAATGCTCCATGCCTCACGTGTCTGATTTGGGCCTCACAAGGTTTAACAGGCTCACAGACCTCTCCAGCCATTTTTATTGGTTCTTTCTTTCCACAGCTTCAGCTGTTGCTGGCATTATACACAGTGTAAAGATGACAAAGCTCTTTGTCTTCTTTTTCCCTTGCATTTCTTTTGCCTTCTCTGTCCTTTACAGGTGCTCTGGTGTGGAAGGGTGCTTGTGCTCACTCCTGGGTCTCTGGCACCACCCCCTTTGCCTATTTAAAACCCTCTGAACCCCCTTTCTTCCTTTTCTTTTTCTTACTTATTTTTATTTTTTTCCCCAAATACATTTATCCCTTTTCAACCAAGCAAAATTTATCCTTAGATGCCTTTCACCTAGAGGATATAGTTCCTGGTCTGTAGGTTGGATCTAGCCTCCGACTTACTTTCTCTGGCCAGCACTGTGTTTACTTTTTGTTTAAAAAAAAAAAAAAGTATTCATTACTAAGTTTTAACAGTGGGAAATTTCAAATAAAAGCCAAGAAATGGTATGTGTTGTGGGGCCTACCCTTCCTAGTGGCGATTAGCAGCTGTGTAGCCACTGTCCTCTTTAGATAACTTGGTGCAGTTCAAGGTCGCCATAGTCTCACCCCTCCCTTAAAGCCTTAAACCTACTCTGCCTCATGATTTGCCTTCCTCCTGATGCAAGAGTCATTTGCTTTTGTAACCTAACAAATTGAAATCCTCAACAGATAGTTACTGGTGGACTGGCTTAATGAAATACATGACTTTGAGATGTTCCCCATATATTCAACATCAGTATATATGAACTGCCTTTTTCATGCTGAATTAAGATGATGAACAAACATTTCAAGCTGATGTGCAGGGGTAATACCTGCCAGTTTAGACTTGGGAATGTTGCTGTCTCTACCTATACCAGTATTTGGGTGATATATGAATCTTTGTGTGACTCTTACTTTTTCTATTTAAAGTGTTAGAAAAATTGGGGCACCTGAGTGGTTCAGTCAGTCAAGCATCTGACTCTTGATTTCAGCTCAGGTTGTGATCTCAGGGTTGTGAGTTTGAGCTCGGCTCTAGGCTCCCTGCTCAGTGGGATGTCTGCTTGTCCCTCTCCTTCTCCCCCCGCCCCACTTTCCTGCTCTCTCTCTAAAATGCATACATACACACTTATAAAATGTTATAAAAATTAATGGAGACAATAAAAGTGCTAATGCCTACGTTAGAAAGTTTGAAATCATTCAGTGCAAAGCTTGCGAGACTCATTCAGCCCCTCATTGTGGTTTCAGCTGCAAACTCTAAGAGGGTTTGTCAAATGTAGAAAAGGGATATCATCGAAACCCAGGTCTGAAAAAAAAAAAAAAAAAAAAGAAACCCAGGTCTGTAAGAAGAGAAATGTTTTCTAATATTTTAGCTCTCTGAGAATGAAAATGCTCTTAGAGCATACAAGTCATGTTGTTCCAGTTGTCCTTTTGCAGATCTGGTGGAAGTTTTCAGGAGCATTGGGTATAATATGTACTATTTATATTTGTTGTTGTGTTGGTTTTTTTTAGTGTGCTGCTAGAGACACAGGCTTTACCCAAAGGGGATAAATTTCATTGGTTGATTTTTTTAGGGTCTAACATAGATCATTTTGAAAGATTTGGGGGGAATATCTATTGAGGACCTAGTAGCTGTAAGGCCCTCTTGAATTGTCACGGGAGTTTTGGCTGTTGGCATTGTCCCTGTTCAATAAGGCAGCACAATCTGTGTGGGTCCATTTCCCTGTTCCTCTCCTGACTTGCTTGGGAACCTTGAGCAAGTAACGTAACTTTTCTAAGCCTCAGTTTTATGATCTGTAAAATGGTTAGTTGTGAGCATTGCATGAGGTAATACACGTTAGCATAGTTAGTGCAATTGCAAGCACAAAATAAGAACTCAGCAAATGTTGGCTATTGTTGTTATTTAGACTCTTGAAATCCTTCCACTTTGGACAGCTGCCTACTCTTCCTCCAGGCTGGTTTGGGCTTAGCTTCCCAAAGGTAGAGGTGGATATTTCTAGTGTTGGGTGGCCTCCTCCCCCCTTCTCGGACGGTTCATGCAAACTGCTTGGAACTGGTGGCTTATGCCACTCTGGTTTCATCTTTGGTCCCCACCTTCCTCACCCTGACCTTCTGCACAGCTTGACTTCCAATATACTATCTCTTCCTTGCTTAAAATGAAATTAGTTCCCCCGCAACCTGACACCCTTCTCCTCAGTTGCCTATCTGCTATTTCCCCCTGAAGTTCAAATGATTTCAGTGTTTGGGGGAACTTTTTAAGGTGAACATCCGTGGAACTGAGGGTCCTCAGCCTGGCCAGCTTAATTAGAACGATTGTAGAGTGTGCTGTAATTAAGTAAAGAGTTATTTTTAGATGCGGTGTTCATTAGTCCTCTGGAGCACCTCTTCCTTCAGATTTTTAAAAAACAGGTTAATTTATGGACTGGTTAGTAGTTGTTAACTCTTTATCTTTACCCTGTTTGGCAAAATCACTCATGAGCCTTCTCAGTTGTTAGAAAATCCCAGGGAAGATGAGATGAGCATCACATTTGGGAAGCAAAGCTGCCTTTCTTCCTATAGTGCATTCTTCTCAGTGGTGACTTCCAAAGACAGTGATCTAGACTGTGGAGATTTGCTCCAAATACTCTCATATTAGGTGCCTTTCAGCTTTGTCATAGAATCCAGCTCTTAGAGCTATTGAGCTATTTTAAAAGCACAGAGCTGTGCTGTCCGTCAGGGAGTGATTCACCCTGCTGACCACACTCGTAATTTTCTCCCCAGGGCTATCTCTAATGTCCTGTTGTAGATTGAGTCAAACTGAACTTAGAAACACTTTAATAAAATTTGAGGCAAGATTATACCATATAAATATATGAATGTGATTATATATATAAATTTTTAAAAATATAAAATTATATATATGCCATATATGTACTTTAAAAAATAGGTGAATCTTCAAAACGAAGATATATCCCATATGATTTCACTTCTATCACACTCTAAAAATGAAACAATTATATATAGAGAGATAGAAAAGTTCATGGTTGCCAGGTACTAGGGACAGGATGTGACTATAAAAGGATGGACAGGGAATTCTCTGTGGTATGGATAAGTTCTTCATTTTGATTGTGGTGGTATTACACAAATATTCACATATGATAAAATTTCACACACACAAATAAAAAAAGAAAAACAATCCCAGGAAAGATTATTATATGAGATACCATGCATTAAGTTGAATATGCATAACTATAACCAATAAAGTAGAGAGCAAATACAACACATATTGCTAAGATTGGAGCACACTTACTAGTTGTAGCTGGACAGGCAAATGACCACATTTATTCAAATCATATTTATACTCAATGCCAGTTGAAGTGGGTTCACTGAAGTCTTCTGCTTTATTGTAGCTTTTGGTGCCTAATAATGAATAATAACGTGTTTGAATTCCCTACAAGTATGTTACAATTTTAGTACCTTGCATTTTGCTTTGGGCTTTGTTTCTTTTTTTTTTTTTTTTTTAAAGATTTTATTTATTTGACAGTGAGAAACACAGTGAGAGAGGGAACACAAGCAGAGGGAATGGTAGTGGGAGAAGCAGGCTCCCCGCTGAGCAGAGAGCCTGATGCGGGGCTCGATCCCAGGACCCCGGGATCATGACCTGAGCCGAAGGCAGATGCTTAACGACTGAGCCACCCAGGTGCCCCTGCTTTGGGCTTTGTTAATAATTTCGTGTGGCTCAGTGACTGAGGCACAAGGATCTTAAGTTAACAAAGGGTTATTTTTTTGCATCAGAATAGAACAGGGATTTAATGCATGAGTTTATAAATGTTCATTCCTGTTGCGGACATCAACTGGCCTCTGTATGGTCAGTCATCAATAACACAGAATTTATGGGAAATATCTCTTTTTTCTCTTTCCCTTTATCACCATCATCCCACTTCGATAGGACTATTGATTCTGATTGATTTTTAGGGGTGTGGGAGTAACTGAGAAGACCACCTTTCCTTTCTGTTTCTGACTCTTGATTTTCTTGGTAACATTAACTCCTTATACACACCTAGTCAATAGATTGTGAGGAGTTTAAGCTTATTTTATAGGATTCTTTCCCCTGCCTTTTGTGTATATTGTTTCCCTTTTAATGATTCTTCCTTTGCACAAAATTCCCTGTGCCTTCATGAGGCGGGGGTCCTATTTCTCATAGTGGAAAGTGACCTGATAAATAAATAACATGACGATATGTTAAATCATCTATGAACAATCATGCATCTTAAGTGAGATTGTTAGAAAAAAGCAATCTATTACAGTAATTTATTTAAGTTGATTCTAATATTTAAAATGCCAGCAATTAAATGTGCCTAGGAAAATCTAAATAATGACTCACTGGCTTTGGAAGGAAATTGGAGCAGTGCTTAATATAAATAAATGAATTTCTAAAATATAGTAGAATTTCAGTCACTATGACACCTGGGAAGGCAAGATAATTTTTTAAGGGGTGCAGGCAGTTAGCTTTTTTCATACTGTTTGTTATGATAATCAAGCAGTTGCCTAAATCAAACATTAAGCTTTTCTTACCTCTGAATGTTCAATACGTTAAAATTTATATGTATATAAAATTATATATATGTATATAAAATAGAATTTGGATCCTCTTAGTACCTTTTAGCATCTCTACTAGATTTTAAGTTCTCTGTGAGCAGATGTTATGTCTTTTAAATAACTTTGTGTCTTAGTACTATTTCTGATTTTTAATATACTTATATTCAATATTCTTAATATAATTGATAGTAGATATTTAATAAAGATTAGTAGATTTAATGAGTATATTGATAGTCTCAAAAAGTTTAGATGCAAACATACGTTAGTACAGGTGAGGTCATTGGTTGCTAAGTCATGCTCTTAGATCTCTAATTCACCTTAACTAAGATCATATTCAGCAACGATACAGCATTACTTGCATTGTATTTTTTGCTTTGACATTACTTAAGAGATTGTTTGGGATGTTAATGTTAAATTTACATACACATGAAAAATATTCTCTATGTTCATTTTTCAAACAAGCTTCCTTGCTTATGAAGAAAACATCTGTCCTTTGGGAAAATGCCAGTCTGTTCTATAATGGATATCCACAATTATTGCTCAAAGAGAAAACTCAACATTGTTTTTCAACAAAAATAATGGATAAACAACCCATATCATTATCAATAATGTTTTTACTACATTTCTGAGTTTATATTCCCAAATTTCATTCTCAGGTATAGAAAAACAACTATATTATTCTGCTCTAAAGAGAATCCTAAATTCTGAATTCTAAAAATAGAGAAGAAAAAGATTTTAACTTTCATTTTCCATTTTTAGTTAAAAAAAATCCATATCACAAAACAGTTCAGCAAACTTCTTCTGTAAAGGGACAGGCAGTAATTATTTTTGGCTTTTGCAAGCCAAATAATCAGCTTGTGGTTCAACGACTCAGCACTGCCCTTGTAGGGAAAACAGCCACAGACAATATGGAAACAAAGGGTATGACTGATTTCAGCCCACAGGCTTTAGTTTGCTTACCCCTATTACAGACACTATTGAAGGAATATATATATATATATATATATATATATATAATCTAATAATATTAACATTAATATTAATCAATTTAATAATATATATTAAAGACTATAAATTAATTTTTAATTATATAGTATATATTCTATTATATATTATATATAATAATTTTAAATATATATATAGATAGAGAGAGAGAGAATTTTGTTTGCTTTTGCTTATTTGCTGGAGAAAATAGGTGTTCTAGAGGACATTCACCTGGAAGTACTATGGAGCTCTCACAATACAGGCGGTAATGAATGTTTAGGAAGAGATTAACAATAAACCTGTGGACTTTGCAGGACTGGCACACCAATCTGGCACTAGCTTCAGACAGAAAAATTAGGTCCTCTGGTGCCCAGATAAAAGGATGATAATTTTGTTCTTAACCCCACTCTAGTGATAGCAACTGGCAGGTGTCCATTGGTGCTCTCCCTGGTGATGCATACAGAGCAGACGGCCAAGTACCAGCACCAAGCCAAAGGCTGAGAAGTTGAGTTTTGATTGGTTACTCATTGTCACCTCTTTCATACCAACACGGATATCAAATGAATATCAAAAGGGGGACGGTGGGCACTCACGTTTTTTATTAGATAAAGGGGGAAAATAGCAATACATTGCTATTCCATTTAGACCAATCTAAATTGATTATCCTCCTCGTCTCCCATTTACCCTGCCACATGTCTCTCTCAAACCGTAATTCCAGGAGTAAAAGTATTTATACATTTTGCTGAGTTCAAGGATTTAATGTGCTGAGCAACATATCATTCAAGAGCTGACCTGCAATTTTCTGATTGATAATGGAAATGTTAATGTATTATTAGCTCTCTTATTTTTGGCCTAAAGTGAGCTAGTAAACAGAGTCATTACGTTGTGCCTGTAAAGTGTGCAAGCAAAAGGGAAAGCGCAGGAATGGAGGTCTGTTTCTCCACTTAATTATAATATTGGAAAAATGAATTGGACAGAAGGGAATATCCAATTTCAGACCCTTTTGATGATAAAAAGAGTGATAGGGGAACCAATTCTGAACTCTGCACTGCCAGTCTTGGGAGAAGTTTACTGCAGAAAATTTTACCCTTGAATCCCTGTATTATAATTTTTAGTTCAACACTCGCAACTGTGGAACCTGAGCGTTCACTGAATGAAACCCACCCTTTCTCTGGACTCTGCAGTCTCTCTGCCCCAACCCCCTTGTGTTGCCATGGCATTGCATGGAGCGGTCATCCAGTCACGTTGGGCCTCCTGGCCCTGTGCCTGTAAGGCTCATACTCAGTCTAAAGGAGAGTGAGAAAAAAGAATGAAAAAGGAACTCGGAGGTGGTCCCCAGGAAGTGTCCTGTTGCTTCTCAACCCACGGGGCAGGTCTGTGACTTGCATTCTTAAGGGGAGGGGTATTGCCCCTGGGGGGAGGTGGGGGGATCACTGAGGGACCAAGAAATCTAAGGCATTACAATGACTTGTGGCCTCCCAAGGGTCCCAGAACGCAAACAGATACACACTGTATCTGTGGCATTAAAATGTCAAGGGGGAGCAGTTTGGAAAAAAATGTCTAAAAAGAATCCTTAGTGCGGTGATGAAGGTTGAGAAGCACTGCCTGTGAGGAAGAAGGGGGCCCCTTTCACCTTTCTGCTCAGCCTTCCCAAAGCATCTGTTTGATCGGATGAATGATGGCCCCGTTTGCGGGCACATTGTGTCAACATCTCAGACAAGCCCTGAGTTGAGGTGGTGATGGGAGGAAGCCTGGGTGCCTCTCTGCTCCACCAGACCTGGTCCCCCAAAGTGCTATGCCACACACAGTGTCCTTGGGCGCTGGTTCTCCACAGACACATGCTGGTGGGCCAGAAGCCGGCCAAATGCAAGTCATGGCATTTGGAGCTATTTGTGAGGAGACACTCCAGAAGACCTGAAAATCCTGAGAGCATTGTTATGCTGACCTGTTTTGCTGTCCTTAAAGGAAAGGATTGGGATTTTTCCTTTTCACTGGAAGAATTAAAGTTTTTTGTAATTGTCAAAATTCCAAGTTATAGTCCCCTTCTCTAATATATTACTGTGAGAGGGGAAAGAGGGAGCATAAATGCCTCACTACCTCACTAGGCTTTCCTTGGTCCCACCTTCTCCCTCTGCAAGGATGACCAGTTTCAGTGAAAACCAAGGGCTCTGCAAGAGTGAGGTCATTCTCCTGATCCTGTCTCCTGTGCCTGTTGGCCTCCCAGCTCTGTTTCTCTGGTAAAATAGCTAAGGTCCAGTGAACAGAGTCTTGGCCTGACGTGGTCACACTCAGGCACCTCTGAGGAGACAGGCCACATGGCAGTTACTGGAAGGATGTTCTTACCTCTGGGGCTGAGCTCTGTCAGTCAGGAATTGATTAAGGAAAGAAAGAAAGCATTTGGCGAAATTCAGGAAAGTCATTAGAGTGTAATGATCCCTCTTCTTTGCCATATAGTTTCATAGAGTGAATCCTTCTTTGGCTCGGGAGAAGACTGATTTAAGGTCAAGCAGTTATTTCTCAGTGCCAGGCACTGCTCCTGGCATTACCAAGAAGTAAAAAGCAGTCTGATGTGAAGGAGATAAGAAAGTATAAGGCCAACGGCAATTTAAAAAAAGAGAGAAAAGCAGAAATCAAGTGTGCCCAAAGAAAGGCACAAGAAAAGGGCTATGGGGGATCAAAGAAACATAGAGCATATCTGGTTAGAAGGACTAGAAGAGGCCTCCTGGAAGAGATGTATGTGGGGTAGGCCTCTAGACAAGGGTAGGATTTGAAGGCAGGATGGTGGGCAGTGTACTGCAGGGGGAGGGGAGGATGTGAGCAGAAGTCACTGCTGGGAAAGCAGCAGGTGCATTAAGGGAACAGGCAGCTGCTCTTTGGACTGGGAAGTTACAGGTGATGTTTGAGAGTGCAATTTCCCCGAGTGGAGGGCAGAAGCTACCTTGCAGATACGGAGGAAGAAGGAGGAGCTGAGCTGGCAGAAGCTGCAAGGTTAGATGGCTCTTTAAAAGGTCCAACATAGAGTTGGAGGCCAGACTAGCTCATTCTGCAGGGACCTCCGTATGCATCTGAATTCTGGAGGGTGTGTGAGTGGATGCCCTTGCTTGCAGGATGAGGTATCTCGGTGTGAAAGACCCAGTGCTAGAGAAGCATGGAGGAGAGCCTCAGAGAGAAAGGCCCCTTTCTCGGTCACTATTTGGAATTCAGTGTGTCTCCCCGAATCCAAGAGGCCGTTCTAGAGGAAATGTGTGACTCAGGTAGGATAGGCTGCAAGACACCAGCTGGGAGGCTTCTAGTCTTGCTGGAGAAGTAAGACTGAGCCACTGGCGTAGATGCTGGTTTTATTGGGTGACATCATCAAGTCCTGACCTCTCTGAGCTTCTTTTCTCTGGTGCGGTAAATGATGCTATGACCTCCCCAACAGAAGCAAGATCCAGTGAGGCTCTCAAGTGATCACAGCTCTAAAAGCACCTCAGAACTTTTTATTTTTATGCTGGCATGAGCTGGTAGTTTTGATTCATAAATTATAAATAGTTTTGCATCAACTCTTTGCTCCACTGGTCTAAAATACAGAAACCGAGCCTTTAGGGGTCATCTGGAACTCATAGATCAATAGAATATAAACATTAAGGGGGATAGTAGTACCACCTAGTCTTACCTGCCGAAAGACAGGTCATCATAGTGCTCAAGAGAGTAGATGCTAGGAATAGACAAGTCCAAATCCCACCCCTGCCACTTACTAGTTGCATGACTCTGAGCAAGACGATTTTTGTTTCTCTCTGCTTCGGTATTCTCAGCCTGGAAAGTGGGTATGAAGACTGCTCTCCATCTCACAGGCTGGTTGTGAGGATGAAGTGACTCAGTCTGTGCAGAGCCCCCCGACAATCTGCACAGGATGAGTACCATACGCACTGTTATGGCTAGCATTTTTCAGATAAGGAAGCTGAGGTCTGGAGAGGCAAAGTGACTTGCTCAAGGCATTTCGTTGGCGGCTCGGCGGGGACTAGAACACTCTATGTGACTTCCAGGTCAGTGTCCTTCTGCTGCTTCCCACTGCCCTCTGTTTATTCTTCAGTCAGCAAGACTTGCTCCTCAGAAACATTTTGAAATAAAGAAAAATCTGCTCAAATCATTTGGGTATCTTCAAGGGAGGAAAAATCAACTATCTTGGGGATAGAGCCTCTCCCAAAGAACAGTAAAATCGTGTCCTCCCACCGCATAAATTCCTGGAAAGCCCTTCCCAGTGAGTCTGCTCACCACTTTGCCTTTTCTTGCCTGCCTGAGGCCAGACCCGCACACCTGCTGGTCTGGGTCTCTGGCGTAATGAATGAGAACTCTACAAGGCTCTCCCTGGGCTAGAGGAAGAAATAAACTGTAAACTCTTGCCTTGAGAGGAGAGTCTACGTTTCTTCATGCTTGAAGTCGGGGCACCTAGCACAGCGTCTAAAATGGACTCAGTAATTGCCCACTGAATTGACGTGGAACAAAGTAGTGTTCAGCTTGTGACCCCGGGGAGTTCTGTGTGTGCAGCCTCACTGTTGGCTGGAAGAGACATTCATTTTATATTGTTGCTACCCTGTCCTGGGACTAAAATAGGCTGTGGGGAGGGCTCATTCCTGGATCCCTAGGGAGACCTCTTGACCCCTTGGGACCTCAGTCGGTGTATCCATGACAGAGTAATAATAATATGCACAACCTTCTGCGGATCAATGAGCATCTGCCTGCAAAATGCTGACCCAGCTGAGGTGAGAGATGCCGGGAGGCATGAGGGGTGCTGGGAAGCATCACCTAGCAGTCAGCACCCGGGAGCCCGCTTGGGCGGGGAGGTCAGCCTCAGACAGGAGGGGCGGGCACTGCACATGCGCAGAGCAAGCGGCTGGGAACTTGGGCCCTTCCCTTCCTCACGGGCTCCGAAAGGGTAGGTGGCCGTGGGAGCCAGGACCTGAAAGAGGCCTATTTCTACCCTGCTCATCTGGGCCCCAAACAGTAGGAAAGCAGTCTAGAGTGCAGGGGAGGCACGCACCAAGATGATGTAAGTCAGGGCTCCCACTCACATTTGCGCACCACTCGGTGTTCTGCGGTAATGTTTTCCCCGTTGGCAATAAGATGCGAAGACAAGGCAGTGTGTGTGTACGAGTATGTGTGTGCCAGGCGTACTTTTTATTCTCCTGACTTATGTGCTGCTTAATGATAAAATGCCTTTTCTTTCACGAAATGTCAGTATTGATAGATGGTAGATTAAAAAAAAAACAACAGAATCTCCTTATTGAGAAAAAGCTGGTGCCTGATTTTTGAGCCCTGTGGAGGAATATATAATTAATAGATATATAATAAATATTCATGTCTATTATGTATATACATACACTTCCTGGTGTGTGAAATCGCGAAGTCTGGGCACCACCCACGGGAACGACTTTTCGAGGCTTCCATGAACACAGAAGTTAAGTACTGGCGTTACTTTATAGGAAGGCTGAAAGCTGTGGGAGTCCCTCTGAAGGAGCTGTTCAGAGTCTGGAGTTCAAAGTCCAAGGCAGGACTTATATTCTGACCCCAGCTGCATTAAGGGCAATACACGGAATACTATCTGCAGTAGTCCTTGGTTGAATATCTTCTGGAAGAGTGCTAGGAAGTTTATGTAACTTTATATTAAGCCTTATCACCATCCTGGAGGGTGGGTGAATTATCCTCATTTAATAATGAAGAAACTGAGGCTCAGAGATATATTATTTCGTCTAAAATTATCTGACAAGGAAGCAACTGGGCTGGAATGTTAAAACCTGTGCCATTTGTTCATAATGTGGGCTCTGGAAATAATAGCTGCCATTTATCTAGGTCTTCCTGTGTTCCAGGCACTGTGCCTAAACTCTTTTTATGTATCATGTTATTCAGATACTCTCATAACTCTGTGAGGTATGTATGTGCGCATTATTATCCCCACTTTGCAGAAAAGTAAATTGAGGCTAAGAAAGGCTCAATGATTTGTGAGGGGGTAACAGCTAATAAAAGACCTGAACCCAACCTGTCTGTCTGGCCCAAGGTCCATGTCCTTCCCCAGAGTAGTAAGCTGCCTCCCCCCAGTACAAGCTTCCTGAGAAAGGGATTATGTCACTTTGTGTGTCTTGGCAATCTCTTAGCTCGTTTAAGATGGAGAAGAGAAAGGATCACCCAAGGCTTGGTTGAGATGTGGGCATTCCGGATTTATCAAGGAGGGTGCTGTGGTTACAGAGGATTGGTGGAAGGCAAGAATATTTTTTCTGCCTCAATAGCAGGAAACTGGAGTTGCCTTGAAGTTGAATAAAAACAGGAAAAGCACTATTCTTAAGGAGCCATATAATCCATATGAACTATAGGGCTACGTCAAGATGAAGTGAAAACTGGAACAGAGAGGCGGGAAAGTGACAGAGCGGTGTCTAGAGACCACTAGCATTAGCATTTCTGAACAGGTGAAAAAGCCTTTGAGCAATGGAAAGGTGGTGGTACATTTTAGAGGTAGAAGCACAAGATCCAGAGAAGAGAGATCTCTTTCTTGCGCACACTAAAACGTGAGCAGTGCTGTGCTGCCGTCTTCTTCCCAGATCCCATTTTGGGTTAGCCTTGGAATGGCTAACATTCTGTGTTAGTCTTGGAAGGACTCCAAGCTTAGGACACCACAGCACCCAGCTGTCAGCACCGGAACCCTGAGCACTCATCACTCATTTGGCACCCAGGCCTGATCCTCTGGACCATGACACTTGGCTCTCAGTCACCATAGCAACTCAACAACCACTAGAGAAGTTTCTGCTGCGCGTTCCGTAGGGGAGAGCCTTACATCCCATATCTGAAGACACTAATTCCAAGAGATGACGAATCACGTCTTTATCTGGCACGCAAGGAAGAATCGATTGTGATTGTGAAAATTCGTCTTTGTTAAAGTTTTGGGTAACATTTTCTCTTCAAAATGGGAAACGGAGAAGTCTCCTGTAGGACACAGAACCCAGGGGCCCTGGATTTCAAGAGCAAATAAGCGAGCTTTAAGAAATAGTAAGAAGACGTTAAGGGCAAGTGCTTGAATCACTTGCCTAGTGAGGACCAACATTTGTGTCCACTTTGGAATGAATGAGAACGCGTGACCCAATGCATCCTGGGCGCTTTCCTTTCAGTTGGTCACTGGCCCAGAAAGCACTCAAAGGGCAATCTGGCAGGGTCTAGGGTCTAGTTCTAAACACCTCCCTCACCGGAACCCAGATTGCCTGAAATGCTGTCATTTGAGATGTGGTGCTTATGTATTTCATCCAGGCATCTTTATTACAAATCTGGGGAAAATGTGGCCTATTGACATTAAAGCCCATGTGAGATAGGATTCTGAGGAGCTGAGATATCTGGGCATATGATGGGGAGGGGATAAGGAAAGAAAGAAATTATGCAGAAAGGAAAAGAGTACCTTTCCTAAGGTTTACCTGGTGAGAACTCCTCACTGTCCCTGACACTTGTTTAAGCCCCACCTAAACAGCCTAGAGTTGGCTTTAGGAGGTGACAGCAACTGTTTTTGTGGAGTGGCCTTGGTCTGGGAGCCCTGACCAGAGAATGCAGTTGGTTCTTTTGGCTTTGGTCTGTAACTGAGGAAAGGACAACTTCTTTGACCAGTGGGGGACACTGTTGTCGACCAGCTGATGGTTCTCTCTGGCTAAGGCTACAGAATTGGATGAGAGGCTCTTTCAGAGAGATGCGCTTAGCTCCCCCCCGTGAAGGGGCTCATGTGCCCATATGTGCCTCTCTATTGAGATGAACAATCAGCAAAGCCTTGGTGCTCAGGGAGCTGAAAGTCCCTGTCTGATGGGAAAACAACAGCCAGTGCATCCATCAGGCTGGTAGCTGGCTCCATTTTTGGAGGAGCCCGTAACAATCATTCCTTTAAAGTTGCAGATGGAAGCAAAGAGCTGAAATCTCAAAGTGGCTCTGCAAACAAGTGGGCAAAGAGTTGTAAGTATTCAGTTTCAAAAGACTCCTTCCCCCAAATTATTTTAAAGGCTGTCTTTGAGAGTAGAGAATCGAAGAAGGGAGGCTCATTTTAATCTGATTTAATCTGATTTAATCTGACTCTTAGTTCAGAGGGACAGGGCCACAGTTGGTGTTCGACGGGGAAAAAAATAGAGCCCAGTTGCTTCTTGGAGCCAGGAAAGCTTCCAATTTCTTCTCAGCTTTATAGAGCACATGCTTAGGAAAATGACTAAAGCCTGGGAAATTATGAATATCAGATTTTAAAAAACCAGTGACCAACTGCAATTTTCTGTCATGAGTTTTGTGGTTGTTGTTGTTTTATTTTGTTTTTTGTTGTTGTTGTTGTTATTGTTGTTTTTTAATTTAAGGGATAGGAAACCTTTTATGCATTGGGTTTTCCAAATTGATTCTAAGAGTCTATTATACTAACAGATAGTAACTTACAACATAAAAAGGCCTTTGGCTTTCTGTTCTGAATTTCAGGCATGGGGGTGGCATCTCCACTGTTCTATCATACTTATTCGCTCTGATGAAAGAAAAGAAGATTGACCATTAAAAGCTGAAGGTCATCCATACAGTTGTCCCAATAGCAATCTGTGTACCTTTAACCCTGTGGAGGAAAAGTAATTACCCTTTGGCTTCTGGTGACCTCAACTAACCTTTGTTGAAGGGCCAGAGAAAATAAAGGCTGACCATCAGCCCGCCCTAGCTGCCCTGGGCTTAACCTGCTGTGTGAATGAAGAGCAACCCAACAATAGGAGAAGAGGGTGTTGCCATGGAAATAGCCCTGACGAAGGAGCAAAAATCAGAAATTTATCACAATTAATTGTTTTATTAAGAACCTCCGATCTTTTTGGATTAATCCCGGGGGCAGGGAGAGGGAGATGTGCTCTCCTTTAGATCTCACCAGAGAAAAATTCTATTCAAATAAATGAAGCAGCCCATGCAGTAAACCCATCTGAGTTGTGGCTCCAACTAGACAGCTTTTCGAGAGATGAAAGGATCTATATCTCCCTATAATCTATAAAGATGCAAATGCAAACAGCCAGGAGGAGGGCCTGGGAAGCTGGCGCTACCAGACACATGGGTCCAGGGTGAGGGTTTGGGCCTCTGTCTTTTAATATTTTCGGTAGACTGGTGCCTGTGCTTTCACGCCTTGGCAAGGTCTAGAAAGTACAGGTAATCATATGTGATGGTTTATCAGTGAACAGAAACGCAATGTCACATTTTGCTCT
The DNA here is from genome assembly GCA_028646535.1 of Procyon lotor. Classification (NCBI taxonomy): domain Eukaryota; kingdom Metazoa; phylum Chordata; class Mammalia; order Carnivora; family Procyonidae; genus Procyon; species Procyon lotor. The sequence goes on from CM053610.1 coordinate 61,712,454, forward strand.
CCTTGTTTAACCTTCCTGTTCAATGGAATCCACCCTCTATGTGCTTTTGAGGTGAGCTCATTGAGAATAGAGACTAGAAACTTGCCATCCAATTATGTTCAGATTAAACTGGACTAACCCAAGACACTCTGGCTGCTGTCAACTAACTGAAGGGAAAAGAAAGGGAGTGAGAAAGAGCTCTTTTAGGGAGAACCTACAGGTTATCTCTTAGGTATAAGCAGATTTATTTAGAAGGAATGGTATTTGTTTTTAACATCAAAAGTGTTAATTTGTGTTCATTTTATTCATCATTTTTATTTTAATGCAAGGGTGAAATTAGATTTTAGAAAGTAAACATGTAGAATTTTCATTTTTTTTTTTTATTACATGGATTAAGGAGTTGCTAAGTAAACGTGAACCAGATATCACCTTATCTCTTTCATTTTGGGTGGATGCTAGAATGGCAATGTGAAACATTCATCTGTTGTATTTCCTAAGCAGCGAGTTATTTATGTTAATCAGTTTTTAAAATAATTTGAGGTACTAAAACAAAGCAGGTGGTTAAGCTCAGATATTGATTTTTCTCTTTAATGGGTATTTCACCAGTGCAATCGTAACCACCGATGAAGGAGAATAAATAGCAGGTGTTCACTGAAGACCCTCTTCACAATGAGATTTGCTTTTTTTGGCCACAGCGTAAGATGCCAACCACGGTTTCATTTATGCAGTTTAACTCCAGATGTTTTAGGAAATTAATCTCATATTGGGGAGAGGGTTTCTTTGGCTTTTATTAGAAATTGGGAAGTTATGTTTAGTAGATACAAACTTTTTAAACAAGAAGACACTGTTGACACTCTGTTAACTGATGATGAAATCCAGCTCTTGGGCTTCTTGTTTCCCCACCTCCCGCCTGCAGTTAGTTTATCACTCATTTTGTGTGTTGCTCCCACTGTTAGGGCCAAGATTTTCCGTCTGCTAGCACACCGGGTACCTGTGGTCATGAGGCCCATCTCGAATAATGTAATAGACGTGGCTAGCCTCCTTAACCACTGTCTGTGTCCTTCGGCAGGCTTTGAATCTTTTTCTCTGCTATAGGTAACAGGTTTTCCTAAGTGGCAGCAAACATCCCCAAAATAAACCCACAACAAGGCCCTGCTTGTGCTTACCTTGTTGCTCAGCAGCACCTTGCTTGTGATCAGGCTTTGTGGTTTCCATGTGCCTCAGTGTTTTGGTGAGCTTGTACCTGCTCATAGGGGCTAAGAACATTCCTTCTGGCTCCGAGACCTGCCATGCTGCGCTTGGTCTTCACAGGCCTTACTGTATTTGGACCATCCCCAGGTTTTCTGTTTTTATTAACCCTTTGCCGGACAGGTTGAGTGAAGCAGCCAAACGAAAAGTGAAGATGATAAGAGGGTTTCTGTTGTTTGACCTGTTTGGGCCAAGAGAAGAATGAGAGAGAGAATGAAGATCGAGAGCAAACCATGAGAACTGAGGCTCATCTGTCCTGTGTGGAGGCAGTACACGTCTCCTTGGTGTCCCCCATTCAAGATGATGATGCATAATTTCTGCTGATTTGAGTAATCGTCTTGGTATGACAATTACCGAAAGATATTTCACTACATATATAGTTCACTTGTGGAGTGCATCTTCATTGTTTGAATTTTGTTTAGAGGAAAGACACCATATGCATTTATTTAGTTTTCATAGAGATCTTTCCAAAATAATTTTGTAAAGAACAGGATAGATCAAACCTGTCAGTGAGTAGATACTGTAATGAAGACATGAGAATATTTACTGACTGATAACTGACAGTGCTTCAACTTTAATTGCTCTTCAATAACACCCATAAAAATGGTATTGAAATATGAAGAGTCATTTACAAGAGGACTACTGAGAATGATTCTTCGTATTTTTCTAGTTTTCTACTCTTTTCTTCTAATCCTTAGTCTGATGCATGCACACTTAGCTACAATGTAAACGTTCAAACTATGCAATGTAAATCAGCAACTAAATACAGTATGCTAGGAACAAAAAGATAATTAGGTCATAAATGAAAGAAAGAATTAGATAAATATATATGTGGAAAAATGCTAAAAACTGCCATCTGGTATACTTCGAACATGAGTAGTTGAAAAACAACACGGAATTTGGTTGGCAGAGTTATGATAATTTTATAGGGTTAACATCCCTGCTTTAAAAACAACACGGAATTTTGTCAACAGAGTTTAACATACTTTGTATAAAGTAAACATATTTTAAAATAATGTGACATTCTGTCATGAGAGTTTATAATAATATTAGGTTGAATGGATACTTTCAATGAAGGCAAAAAAAAAAAAGCTAGTTAAATAGCTAATGGGTGTTAACACTCCCAGCTCCAAATTCAGCATATATTAATGGCAAGGCATTATTCTGCCACACTCAGTATTTAAAATATCTTTCCACGTCTCGTGATTCAATGTAATGCATCACATATGGAATACGGGATATTTATAGGGAATACCCAGGTATGACATTAGCACTGTATCTGAGTTAAAGGATGCAAAAACATAAAAAAATAGATATGGCATCATTGTGCCTTCTAAATGGACACAATCCAGTCTTCTTCAACAGACTGATGGAAATATGATGCTCTCAAACTTTCTGGAGTTTCAAGTATAATGCAGAAAGCAGGCAACTTAAAAAAAAAATTTAGATCTATTTAAATGTCCATCAAAACCCAAAGATATTCCGAAGAAATGGTGAAATGTGCCTATCACAGAGTCCTGCATGGTTCATCCTGAGTTGGAAGCAGGAGTAGGAATTTTAGAAAACATTGCATTTATAAATCTTTTATGTCCTTCTGAAGCAGATGATTAAGCCTGTTTAAAGTCACAACCACCAGACTTCAACATACAATAGTGCCGTGTACCCGGCCGCGAAGTAGCGGGGCTCGGTGCGGTTTGCGCCCTCCCACCACGAGCACCTCACCACGGTGAGGACCTAGGCTGTGAGCAAGAGTATGAGCGAGCCTAAAAGTTACCTTCAGGATGCAGTCGCTTCATGCTGCAGCGCCCTGGATTTCCAGGTACCCAAACTCTGTTTCCAGCAGAAAGTCCTGAGGTAGAGTTCTCGTCTGGAAGCCCTTCCCGCTGGTCTTCTCAGGAAGCTGGCGCTGGAACATTTTATTTTTTTCAGTCCCGTTTGATGATTGGACTCTGTGTCAACTAGCGCTTGTCGACCCATCACCAGCCCTTCTTAGGGTGGAGATGACGGCAAGGTTAAAGGACTGCAGGCCAGACGTCAGGCTCCCCTCCTCGGCACACCTTAGTGAGAGCGTGGCAGCGGGACTCCGAGGGGAGCCGAGCCATCATATAGTCCACAGATCACCAGCTTTCCCCACGTCCTGCGGTGCTGGAGAAGGGGATCGTTGCTGCAGGAAAAAAAGAAAAAAATCTGGCCACACCGTGGAAATAATCACCGCAGTTCAGCTCGCCCCCCACCTCCCTCCGTGCGCTCTCTCTTCCTCTGTCTCTCCCTCTCTCTTTCTCGCTCTCTGTGCGAGGCCCCAGCTGATTCAGGCTGCATCCATCCATACATAAATCATTCCCCTTATTCTATTGGTTACATGGTACGTGGCAAGTATTGATTTTTTCCGTTGCCTCATTGCTGGAGAACACTTGGTTTTTGTGAGACAGAAAAAGAAACACACACACACACACACACACAAAACCTAAACCAAACAAAAAAAAAAATCCTCACCAGAGTTTTGTCTAGACAAAAAATAATGAAGCAGATTTGTATCATGCTAATGATAAGCATGTTGGAAAAAGAGCATACTTTTGAGAGGCCTTTTGCTGTTTGTTTGCATGTGCTCATGGTCTGTCCCGTCTCAAAATAAGAGAGTTGTTCCCACTGGTCCAGAGCTCTGAGTTCGGGAAGTAGGGACCACATGCACAGAGTCTCCCCCCATAATTGTGGGGGCTAAGGAGACACCTGATTGATCACCAAGTCCAGGGAAAAAGAAAGTTTCGTTAAAACGTCACCCACTCAAAAAACAATAAGGAAGCAAAAAATAATGCCTCATGGCCAAATGGCAGGCACAGGGAGAAAGAGAGGTTGATCTGGGTTTTTCCTGGGTGGTGATAAAATGTGCAAGTGTAACTTGTTTGTGTGATCAGTATAGAATATGCCTCAGCTGTGAAAATAGTGTGTCTTTTAGTACACAGAGACAGGACAGAGCAAAAAAGTGAATACATCCTAGTTTACGATTCTGGCATTTGAGTATCAGAGAGCGCGTTCTTCAGACCCAAGTTAAAACACACAGGAATCTTAATATATGACTTGTCACAAAGACCAATTCGTTTTAAAGTGGTAGTGGCTCTTGGAGTCTGTCCAAAGGGGTTTTATTCCTGAAATATCAAAATGACTTCGATATGAGGTAATGCTGTCCAAAGCATTGGCGCAATATACAAGGGGATTATTACAATGAGGAAATTGTTGTAAGAGGGTTGCAGGGTGACCATAAAGCCTTGAAAAGATGGTAAAAAGCCCATTTTAAATTTTATAAACTATGTGATAATTGATTATCAGTCTAACAAAGGGTGAAATTTAGGAACAAAAATAATTTAGCATGTTATGCGGGTCATGGGACATTTTCTTTTAGGTTCTACCTAGAGCCATCGACTAAGAAATTTACTATGCACAAAGTGTAAATGAGCAGTGTAAAGGCTTCTTGAACATCCTTTATAGCTAAGAAGAACCCAGAACACTTACTCTGTACACAAACACTGTTTACCAAGTTCAACTGTCCTCGGAAGTCAGACGAGGATTTCTCCTCTTTGGCCTCATAAAAGCTGTGCTGGGAAATTCTTTCTGTCCTTTTCATCCATCAAGTTACCTAGAGGCCCTTGGCCCTTGGCTCCTGTGGGTGACGAGGGTCCTGGACCGGAGATTCTGCTGAGCAGGACTGCCAGGGGCGTGCCCATGTGGAGCTGGGGCCCACCTGCCTGGGTGTTTCATCTTTCAGTGCGCAGAATTACACTTCTCTTTCTTCTCATTGTTACCTTTTCTTTATTGAAAGACTCTGAGCCTCTCCATCTGCGTAAAAACACTGGCTTCTCTAAATGGCCCTTTCAAGGGAAACTCTGTGATTTAAGGTGTGGGAGGAGGCCTGCGTGGAATTTTGTCCAAATAAATGTTTTTGTTATTTAGTTTCACTTTGTTTGTGTGGTTGTTACAGTTTTGGGGCTGCCATCCAGTTGCATGTTCTTAATTTCCTATCCATGCACTGGGGAGGATGGTAAGCCTGCCTATCTATTTACCTGCGTGGTGAAAGAGTCCATGAAGGACTGTGAACATTTTAGATTTAAAAGGGAGACCACAGCAACACCTATAAGAAACCCTCTGAACGTGACCTCTTCTTTTCTCTGCCTCATCCTTTCCTGCTTCAGCAATTTGAGCAAATGTTTACTCTGGGCTGGTGATTTACTGGGGCGAGGGAGAGTGGCAAAGTTAAATGCCCGTGCCTGCTCCCATCCCAGGGAACTCTGAGGGACACACAGGTGTCGCAGCTGCTGCCCAGGCAGCGGCTGGTCACTTGTGTGGTGAGGCTTCTGCTGTGTCACTGCTTCCTGTCCTCTGTAGACCTGTTTCTCTAGAAAAGTCCTGTAATTACACTGAGTAACGAACACCCAGAGAGGTCTTTGCTTTAATGTCTTATCTTCATTGAACTCGAACGAGATTTTAAGTGACCAGCGTAAAGTTTACCCACACGCAATAGGCATTTATTAGTGTTATTTTAAGACAATGTGGTTCCAAAAGGAGAGCGAATTATAATCAAAGGTCACAATTATTATACGGTTACAGTATCACTGCATGATGTCATGTAATTTGCACAATAACCCTGTTTTTAAATAAGCTTATTTTATGCCCATCTTAAAGATAAGGAGAGTGCCTGGGTGGCCCAGTTGGTTAAGTGACTGCCTTCGGCTCAGGTCATGATCCTGGAGTCCTGGGATCAAGTCCCGCCTCAGGCTTCCTGCTCAGTGGGGAGCCTGTTTCTCCCTCTGACCCTCCCCCATCTTGGCTCTCTCTCTCTCTCTCTCTCTCCCATTCTCCCTCTCTCAAAAAAAATCTTAAAAAAAAAATAAAGATAAGGAAATGGAGGCAGAGAGAGGTCAAGTAACTTGCCCAAGGCTACCCAGCGAATAAATGGGGGGTCAGTTTTCAGACTCCTCTGCTTTTAACCATCACTCAGTGTGGAGCCCTTAAATTCTAGCTGAGAATCTTGACAGGGGGTGTCACCAAGGATGTGGCATCTGTGCTGGCCCCGAAGCATGTCGCGTCCCATAATTTTTGAACCCTATAAATATACTTTGATTCGCTATGAAAAAAGGAAACATTTTAGATCGATTAGTGGAGATTGCTAAATTATGAGGAATTAGGGGAGGGGGAGCGGCGTTTCGGAAAGAAAATATTTGCCCGTTAACCCGTCTGTCAGGACATGTCTGGATATTTGTGAATGGGCTTTTCCCAAAGTGAGGCTCACCCAAGGAGGGAACAGTGACAGGCCCCAGCAAATGGAAATCTCAGGCGGAATCCAAACGCGGCCTCTCAGGAACAGCGACTTTCCACTACCAAGAGGCAAGCATGCTCCAGAATTCATAGGTTGAATTCACAGGTTTTTCAAAGAAACCAGAACACGAGTCTCTCTCATTTCTTTTCTACTCAAACACTACCAGGCAAGACTATAAAAATAGCAAGTGGAATTGACATCAGAAACTCACCTGTAATATTTCCTGAGCTCCTCAAAAATGTTGAGGTAGAAAGAAGTATAGTTGCAGAGCAGGTTTTTAGCCTCTTTGCAAGGGATCCCTTAGAGGAGGAAGCTGGTTCCGACCTGTCCTGAAGGGGACTGACCTGAGATTTGCCTGCCTGAGTCTCTTCCTTCTCAGAGCTCCTGGCCTCTGTAACACGGCGATTTATTTAAAAAGCATTCATTCAAGCATTGAGGGCAAGGAGGTATTTCAAGATAAGTAGTAATAATGACAATAATATTATTATAGAGTTAATACTGAACGTCATGCACACATTTTCCTTTCTTTCCTTGCAATCTCTGTCACTGGTTTCGGTCTTCTTTGTGCCTGCCTGACTGATACATCGGCCAATCCCAAAACTGAGATCCAGAAGGTGTGTTAGGTCAGTGGCCATCTGAGAACACACCCCATTAAGCCCTGCTCCCCCCGCCGCATGATCGGGAGACAAGTCCCAGTGAAAACGGGCTGTACAAGTTATCACACTCATTTCACAGCCCGGGAAGGAAAACAAAAGAGCAGCAGGCAGCCCGTCAGGAATACATCCTAACCTATACCCCGTGTTTTAAAACTGGACCGATAAGAACCAGGGAAGGGATGTTTTACCTGAATTTATTGCCTAGCAACAAAGCCTCTGCCTCGAGAGAATGCTGTTCTGTGGGTTACCAAGTAACTGACTGTGACAATTACCCAACAGCTGGCCAACTAATCTACATACCCTTTCACCCCAGCCAGCTGAACGCTTGACCCTGGACAGCTCACTAACAACAGACACAATCTAGTATTTTATTTAAGAACTGATGGGGGCCACAGGGGTGTGGTCCCTGCAGCCTTGTGGATTTCACTATTTTAATTTGGCCATCCGGTTCTCCAGGACCTGCTGGGTGGAAAGGGTTGTCGAAGCAGTGGAGACACCCAAACCCATTTCCATCAGAAGGCTATCCTGTGGATCTTTTGGGGAAAATATTTCTTGTAACTGAACACAAAGCACAAAGTTTTGTTGAGAAGGAAGAGCCTGCAAAGACAGTCATTTAGAGAAAGGCAACACCACATTTGGTCCTTCCTAATTTCTTACAGGTAAATGCTGAGTTGGCCTGGCTGTAGAACACAACACATAGAGAATAGATTAGAACTTTCCAGGACAGTTAGTTGTAGACAAGCACTGAGAACTGTTTTGACACTAGGAAGATTGGATTTGATGTTCTTGTTCTGAAGGCTTCGATTACAAGCCATGATTATTTATCATGTCATTTCTGTTCTGGACACCAAAGGGGGAAAAAAAAACACAACCGTAGATAATAATGTTTGCATACATTATTCGCACTCATGTCTTTAGGATTTTTACTTATGTCTGGAAATACTTGCCCCTATATCTGTGCACCCCCGAAGAGTCAATGCTTCAAGTTGTAGACTTACAAATCTTCCATCCACAAACAGCTGTGGAAGATGAATCTATTGCACAGTAGAATGTCCAGAATGATTTAGAGAAGATGTCATTACGATCCCTCCCCCTTGTGCCTCCCCAAGACCCACATGGGCACCAGAGAAAACCTATTTCTAGGAAATCGAATCATGACAAGGTGAAACTCATCTTTTTTCTTTTTTTTATTTTTTTAAGATTTTTATTTATTTATTTGTCAGAAAGAGAGAGAGAGTACACAAGCAGTGGGGAGCGGCAGGCACAGGGAGAAGCAGGCTCTCCCTGAGCAGGAAGCCCAATGCGGGACTCGATCCCAGGACCCTGGGGTCATGACCTGAGCCGAATGCAGACACTTAATGACTGAGCCATCCAGGCATCCCTGAAAGCCATCTTTTTTTTTTAAATTTTTATTTATTTATTCCCCCCCCCTTTTTTTTTATTAACATATAATGTATTATTTGCCCCAGGGTACATGTTTGTGAATTGTCAGGCTTACACATTTCACAGCACTTAACATAGCACATACCCTCCCCAATGTCCACAACCCAGCCACCCTATCCCTATCCCCCCGCCTCCCAGCCACCCTTAGTTCGTTTCATGAGTCTAGGAGTCTCTTATGGTTTGTCTCCCTCCCCATCCCCTCCTGTTTCATTTCTCTACCCCATCTCCCCCACAAACCCCCGCCTTGCCTCTCAAGTTCTT
>CM053610.1:61721848-61759851 GCA_028646535.1 Procyon lotor
GAGGGTTCCCCTTTCTCCACATCCTTGCCAACATCTGTCGTTTCTTGTCTTGCTAATTTTAGCCATTCTGACTTGTGTGAGGTGGTATCTCACTGTGGTTTTGATTTGTATTTCTCTGATGCTGAGTGATGTGGAGCACTTTTTCATGTGTCTGTTGGCCATTTGGATGTCCTCTTTGCAGAAATGTCTGTTCATATCTTCTGCCCATTTCTTGATTGGATTATTTGTTCTTTGAGTGTTGAGTTTGAGAAGTTCTTTATAGATTTTGGATACTAGTCCTTTATCTGATATGTCATTTGTGAATATCTTCTCCCATTCTGTCAGAAAGCCATCTTTTAAAAACAAACATACCCGACAGAACCTCTACATGTAAGGTTGCACTGCTCTGTGCTGCAACAGACTTCACTGGAACTCTTTAGAACTGGTTTACTATCACTCAATAAAGCCCATGGTCTTCATAGCCACATTTCATTTGGGGCCAATAATCCAGCACCTAGAATGGTTGGCACATAGCTGCCCTTAGTCTGTGTGTGTTGAATGAACAAGTGAATGAATCCAGCCTCATCTACCTGTCTTATTAACCAGAAAGGTCTAAGTGAACTTGATTCAAAAATTCAAATTGACATTAAGTAGATGGAGATTTGCCCTTTGTGAGACTATTCAAAGGGATCTAATGTTCCTAAGAAGGAACATTCCTCACTCTTTGATTCATTTAACAAGTATTTATAAGGTGCCATCAATGAGCAGGTACTATTCTAAATTTTGGGCTACAGTGGCGAACTAGACAGAAGTGCTCTTGGCTTTCAGCCAAAGGAGACAGAAAATGAGCACATCTATAATAAAATGGCAAGTAATTCTGTATACCAATGGGAAAAACAAAGCAGAAAGCAGGAGAGAGAGAGTGAGCAATGGGAGGACAAGAGTCTCTAAGGAGATGGCATTTGAGTAGAGACCTGAAAAGGTGAGGGGGGAAGACCTGTGAAATCTGGGAAGAGTTCTTTATGGGGAAACAATGGGATATGCAAAGGCCCCAATGTAGCTATTATGATTTAAAAAACAATTAGTGCAGACAACTTAATAGTATTTTTGTAGTAAATGAATCCCCCCCAAAAGCATCCACTTTGTAGGAGGGGAATATTGACTGTATGCATAAGTGTTAGGAGGCATTTACTGTATAAATCTTACTAATCCAGTCCTAGGACTGCTATGGTTGCTGCTGAGTAATTTTTCGGTAGGTGTTTTGAACATTTTTCTTATGTGATAATCTTCAAGATGCCAAGAGTCCTTTAAAACCATGTAATGTTTTCAGGATGCTTAAAATATATGCATCATGACATGTATCCTGGATGACATGATGTTGGAGTTGTTTGTGGGTTTGTCATGCTTCCCTGCTAGAGGGGAAGCTCCCGAGGGGCATGGACCCCATCTTTACCTTTGTATCCTGCCCACTCCCCAGTGTGGGGTCTTCCATACAATAGGTGCTCGATAAATGTGTATCTTAAAAGGGCATGAATATAATAAACAAGGTATTTAACACACAACCAAGCTGACTCTGTGCCCCATTCACAATTTCCCACCCACATGCATCCACAACAAGTGCTATCCCACCAGAACCATGCTTTTAAGAGGATTCCACTTTTTTAAGGGGAGGGGGGTGAAGAAGGGGAAGAGGGAGGGGGAGAGGGAGAGAGAGAATCTTTTATTTATTTATTTATTTATTTTTTATTTATTTTTAATTTAAAAAAATTAACATATAATATATTATTTGCTCCAGGGGTACAAATCTGTGAATCATCAGGCTTACACAATTCACAGCATTTTTTTTAAAAGATTTTATTTATTTATTTGTCAGAGAGAGAGATAGAACAAGGAGGCAGAGGCAGGCAGAGGCAGAGGGAGAAGTTGGCTCCCCGCTGAGCAAGGAGCCTGATGCAGGGCTCCATCCCAGGACCCTGGGATCATGACCTGAGCTGAAGGCAGCTGCTTAACCAACTGAGCCACCCAGGCATCCCACACAATTCACAGCATTTACCATAGCACATACCCTCCCCAAGGTCCATCATTCAGCCACCCTACCCCTACTCCCCCACCCTCCAGCAACTCTCAGTTTTTTTCGTGAGTTTAAGAGTCCCTTATGTTTTGTCTCCCTCTGCAGTCCCATCTTGTTTCATTTTTTCCCTCCCTACCCCCGTGACCCTCTGCCCTGCCTCTCAAATTTCTCATATCAAAGAGATCATATGATAATTGTCTTTCTCTGATTGACTTATTTCACTTAGCATAATATCCTCTAGTTCCATCCACGTTGTTGCAAATGGCGAGATTTTGGGGGGGTTATGGCTGCATCGTATTCCATTGTATATATATATACCACATCTTCTTTATCCATTCATCTGTTGATGGACATCTAGGTTCTTTCCACAGTTTGGCTCTTGTGGACATTGTTGCTATAAATGTTTGGGTGTACATGCCCCTTGGGATCACTACATTTTTTAATTTAGGGTAAATACCCAGTATTGTGATTGCTGGGTCGTAGGGTAGCTCTATTTTCAACTTTCTGAGGAACCTCTATACTGTTTTCCAGAGTAACTGCACCAGCTTGAATTCCCACCAACAGTGTAGGAGGGTTTCCCTTTCTTTGCATCCTCGCCAACATCTGTAGTTTCCCGACTTGTGAATTTTAGCATTCAACTAGTGTGAGGTAGTATCTCACTGTGGTTTTGATTTGTATTTCCTTGATGCTAAGTGATGTTGAGCACTTTTACATGTGACTATTGGCCATTTGGATGTCTTCTTTGCCAAAATGTCTGTTCATATCTTCTGTCCATTTCTTGATCAAATTATTTGTTCTTTGGGTGTTGAGTTTGATAAGTTCTTTACAGATGTTGGATACTAGCCCTTTATCTGATATGTCCTTTGCAAATAGGGAGAGAGAGAATCTTAACCAGGCTCCATGTCCAATGTAGAGCCCGACCAAGGGCTCAATCTCACAACCCTGAGATCATGACCTGAGCCCAAATCAAGAGTCAGATGCTTAACCAAATGAGCATTATTCCTAAGAGGATTCCAGTTTATCCAGAACCAGTTTCTTACTCCGTCTTTCCTTGGCACATCATATGCCAGGCAAAGAAATAAATTACTCTGCCTTCTAGGTCTGGCTTGTTCATTCCTCTTAGACTGTTCTTATTGATAAGTGGTCCATTGTGTTTTGCCTTGGGCACAGCTAAGAATAAAGGAAAAATCTGACCTGACTTACCAGAAGAGTGCAACAGCAGAATTTAACAACCTGAGGTTTGCTTCAGAAATGGTGGGTTGAGTGCTAAAATTTGATCAGATAGGCCCCTGTAAATTCTAATGCCTTTAGGATTTCACATAATTTCCAGTCCTGTACATTCTAGAGGTCGTGGCTTTTCTATACTCTTATGAATATACTGGTTATTTTTAGTGATGAAATCCCTCTTAATGTTTTGAGAAATAATTCAAAAATTATGTATTTTCCATGAGTATGTAACCCTCTGGGTATTTCATGCCGATTTCATTTTTCAAGTTAATAATCCCAATATGAATAATAGCTGTCATTTATTAAATGTGCCAGCCACTTTATATATTTCCCCCTTCATCCTCAAACCAACTGCATGAAATAGTGTCATCCCCATTTTACAAAAGAGGAAACTGATACTCTAAAAAGTTTAAGAGGGAGACTGAATGACTTAGCTGGTTGAGTGTCCAACTCTTGTTTTTGACTCATGTCATGATTGTATGAGTTGTGAGATCGAGCCCTGCCTCAGGCTCTGCACTCAGTGGGGAGTCTACTTAAAAGACTCTCTCCCTCTGTACCTTCCCCTGTTCCCCTGTTCTCTCTCTCTCTCTCTCTCAAATAAATAAATAAAAATCTCTTTAGAAAAAGAAAAAGGAAAGCTTAGCAGTTTTCTGGGATTTAAAACTGATCTACTGGGCTCTGAAGTTCACGGGGGTTTTTTTTCCCCCAGTATATTGCAAATACCTCATTCTTTTTCTTAGTAAAAAATTTTTTTGGTATGAGAACAACTAAAAGTCTCTGACCCTAATACAGAAATAATTCCCTGAACTTTCAGCATTGATTCAGTGAGATATTCATTAAGAACCTGCTCTTGTTCATGTCCTATAGTATCTGCTTTAACACAGTATTAGTAAGACAGAACACCTCCGTACAAGGATGTGTAAGTGTAGCTGGGAGGACAAAGATATATTCAGCTTATGAACTCACATTTGGGATGAAGGTTACAGAGCAGCTATAAACTCGAGGCTAAGAGACACAGGTGTGTAATTTTGCTGGAATGATGGTAGTTGAGGAAGATTGATGGTTTCATCCATGTCTTGAGGGGTGAGGGGTATCCACTGGGCAGAGAAAGTCTGGTGAATATTCTAGTCAACATGACCATGAGAATGGTGGAGTGGATTAGTGTGGGTAGTAGTTTTCAGAGAAGTTGCTGGACTGTAGCAATGACTATGGAGGGTAGTGGTGGGGTTGAAAGTTGGAACGTGTCATAAAAAGTGACCTGAGAATTCACCCTAAATTGAATACTTGGCAGTTAGTTTCCAACACTGCTGGTTTTTCTTCTTTTAGTCTTTTATTTTCTTTCTTTCCTGATTATTAGATCTGTGGAGGGAATTTTAGAAAGTACAAACAGGTGTAATAAATCAGAAAAATAAAAAGTCACCTGTGTCTAGTACTTCAAGCATACTATTCTTCACATATTGGAGGTAATTTCAAGTAATAAAAATTTGTGGTAGGCTTTTCTTGCTTACTGAAGTTCCATATTTGCATCACAATACCATAAAAAAATAGTAGTTTTGTCTTTGTTGCCTGCCCATCCTTTGACCCTGTCTTTGTGGTTGCCTTGGACTCCAGAACCTGCTGAGAAACAATTAAGCTTCACCAGTTCCTGGCCCATGGGACACTGTGTGTGTGTGTGTGTGTGTGTCCATCCAGTGGCCATATCTGGTTGAACTATGTATAGATACCTGACCCAAGTTGGGCCTATTAGATCTTCTCAGAAGTTTAGAATGAAGGCACTGAAAGACCAGGTCATTACAGTGGTGCTGGGTTCTGGACCCAGATTTGGCATCAAGGCCAGTTAAAGCCACATGCAAACTAAAGTTGTAGAAGAGAAGTGGTCATGGTTCCCTTCAGAGAGAGAGAGAGAGAGAGAGAGAGAGAGAGTTTGAGTAGTTGAGTAGAGGAGGTATGCAGTATGCAGTGGCCCAGAGAAAAGATACCATGTGGACCAGAGAGAGATGAAGATGAAGAAGGGAGCTGCCGGAGCATCTTCCTGTTCCCATGAATCCACTTGTACTTCCTGTACTTCATTTCAGTTAGATTCTTCATCAGTTTCTCACAGGAAGTGATTTGAATAGATACCCATTCCTTTCAACAAAAGCCTTCTTACTTAGAGCAATTTCTTTAACTTTTGTTTAAGCCTTAAGATTTTTTTTTTCCCAATTTTTGCTTTTGGTGTTTTTAAAAAATAAATATGCTTTGCCATTTTTGATAGTTATATCTTTGGTCTTTTTCTTTGTCATTACTTACATTGCATTTACGCTTAAATATTCTTCCCCTAATCAGAGATTAGGTAAAAAATTCACCCCTAAATGTTTTTTATAGAAAAAAAAATGATATTGCCTTTATTTAAACCTAATCCATATGGAATTTATTTTTCTGTATGTGTGAGACAAGGCTCTAACTGAAATATCTTTTAAAATGCAAATAGCTAATTTGTAGTTGCAGAATCATCCTCTCCTTTCCCACTGATTTGTGATACCTTTTTGATCATATGTGATACCTTTTTGATCATATGTTAAGTGTGTGTGTGTGTGTGTGTGTGTATACACACACATTCACATGGGTCTCTTACTAGGTTATTTATTCTATTTATTTATCATATGTTAAGTGTGTGTGTGTGTATGTATATATATATATATACATACACACGTTCACATGGGTCTCTTACTAGGTTATTTATTCTATTTATTCAAAAGAAAATATTTTTTTTTTTTAAAGATTTTTATTTATTTGACAGAGAGAAACACAGCAAGAGAGGGAACACAAGCAGAGGGAATGGTACCGAGAGAAGCAGGCTTCCTGCAGAGCAGAGAGCCCGATGCGGGGCTCGATCCCAGGTCCCTGGGATCTGACCTGGGCTGAAGGCAGACGCTTAACGACTGAGCCACCCAGGCGCCCCTCAAAAGAAAATATTTTTAAAGATAAAGCAAATACATCTAGTCTATGGTCAATAATGATCTCTGGAGAAATTCACTGGATTCAGAGGAGGATTGTGCTATGTTAGAGAACTTAGGTTAGCATGTCATTTGATGCCTATGACTTTACTCTCTGAACTCTGAAAGACAAGTTGATATTTATATTGGAATGCTTCCATCTTCCTTCTGAGGCAGTTTGGGTAACCCTGACAATTCTGGTAGTTTTTGAAGACTTGATATAAGTTTTCTATTACAGATTTTCAACTTATGAAATTGTGTTTTATTTTAAAAATATAAAACTATCCAGAGTTTTAAAATGTGCTAGATTGGGGCACCTGGGTGGCTCAGTGGATTAAAGCCTCTGCCTTTGGCTTGGGTCATGGTCTGAGGGTCGTGGGATTGAGCCCTGCATCAGCCTCTTTGCTCAGCAGGGTGCCTGCTCCCCCCACCCCCACCCCTGCCTGCCTCTTTGCTTACTTGTGATCTCTCTTTCTCTGTCAAAATAAATAAATGAAATCTTTTAAAAAAATGTGCACCTGGCAGAGATGACAAGCACATCCTGTCATTTTCTTTTTGTTTCTGTAGTAAATATGTTAATTTATTAGGGTCTCCCTTACCACTGAATTGGATACAACATCAGAATCCTTCTTAACACAGTACTCCAAGAAATTACTACTAATGTAACTATTACCAGTTGGTATTGACTGATAAAATGTAATTTATTTTCAGATAAATTCTAGTAAGGAATATAAAGTCCTAAGTTAAAGGTAAAATAGAGAAAAAACCCTCAACCAAGTGGATTTAGAGGGAACATACCCCAACATAAGAAGTGCTATCCATGAAAAACCCATAGCTAATATCATATTCAATGGTGAAAAAGTGAGAGCTTTTCCCCTCATATCAGGAATAAGACAAGGATTGTTCACTCTCACCACTTTCATTCAACACAGTATTGGAAGTCCTATCCACAGCAATCAGACAAGAAAAAGGAAGGAAGGATGGAAGGAAGGAAAAAATGAGGGAAGGAAGGGAGGGAGGAAGGAAAATAAAGAAAAATACATCCATAGTTGTAAGGAAGAAGTAAAACTTTCACTATTTGCAGATGGCATGATTGATAAATGTAGAAAACCTTAAACACTACACAAAAACACTCTTAGAACTGATAAATTCAGTAAAGTTGCAGGATACAAAATTAATATACAAATATCTATTGTGTGGTTCTCTACACTAATAATGAAGTAGCAGAAAGAGAAATTAAGAAAACAGTCCCATTCACAATTGTATCAAAAATAATAAAGTACCCAGGAATAAACTTGATCAAGGAAGTGAAATAAGTGAAATACCTGTATTCTGAAAACTATAAAACATGGATGAAAGAAATTAAAGATAACACAAAGAAATAGAAGGATATTCCATGCTCATAGATTGGAAGAACAAATATTGTTAAAATATCCATACTGCCCAAAGCAATCTACACATTTGATTTAATCCCTATCAAAATACCAACAGTATTTTTCACAGAACTAGAACAAATAATCCTAAAATTTTTACAGAACCACAAATACCCTGAATAGCCAAAGCATTTTTGAAGAACAAAACCAGAGGTATCACAATCTCAGATATCAAGATATACTGCAAAGCTGTAGTAATCAAAACAGTATGGTACAGCATAAAAATAGACACATGGATAAATGGAACAGAATAGAGAAGCCAGAAATAAACCCATGATTATATGGTCAATTAATCTTTGACAAAGGAGGCAAGAATATGCAATGGGAAAAAGGCATTCTCTTTAACAAATGGTGTTGGAAAAACTGGACAGCTATGCAAAAGAATAAAACCAGACAATGGTCTTATACCATACATAAAAATAAACTCGAAATGGATTAAAGAGTTAATATGAGACCTGAAACCATAAAAATCCTAGATCATAGGCAGTAATTTCTCTGATACTGGCCATAACAAAACCTTTCTGGATACATCTGAGGCAAGGGAAACAAAAGCAAAAACAAACTATTAGTACATCAAAATAAAACATCAAATATAAAAAGATAAAAATAAACTTATATCAAAAACTTATATTAAAAAAACATCAAAATAAAAAGTGCACAGCAAAGGAAACTATCAACAGAACTAAAAGACAATCTGCTGAATGGGAGAAGATATATACAAATGACATAGCTGATGAAGCATTAGTATTCAAAATATAAAAAGAACTTACAGAACTCAACACACACACACACACACACACACACACACACACAAAATAGTCCAATTAAAAAATGAGCAGAAGACGTGAACAGACATTTCTCCAAAGAAGACATACAGATGGCCAATATCATTAATCATTAGGGAAATACAAATCAAAATCACCGTGAGATATCACCTCACACCTGTCAGAATGGCTAAAATCAACAACACAGGAAACAAGTGTTGACAAGGACATGGAGAGAAAGGAACCCTTGTGCACTGCTGGTGGGAATGCAGACTGGTGTAGCCCTTTGGAAAACAGTGTGGAGGTTTCTCAAAAAATTGAAAACAGAATTGCCATGTGACTCAGTAATTCTACTACTGGATATTTACCCAAAGAATATAGAAACACTAATTTGCAGGGATATATGCACCTTTATGTTTATTGCAGCATTATTTACAGTAGGCAAACATGGAGGCAGCCCAAGTGTCCATTGATAGATGAAAGGATAAAAAAGAAGTGGTGTATATATACAATATATACAATGGATTATTACTCAGCCATGCAAAAGAATGAAATCTTGCTATTCACAAACAACATGATGGATCCAGAGAATACAGTGCTAAGCAAAATAAGTCAGTCAGAAAAAGACAAATATCATATGATTTCACTCAACTGTGGAATTTAAGAAACAAAGAAAAAAGAGGCCAAGAAACAGGCCAAGAAAAAAGAGGCCAAGAAGCCAAGAAACAGACTCTTAACTATAGAGAACAAACAGATGGTTGTCAGAGGGAAGGTAGGCAGGAGGATGGATGAAATAGGTGATGGGGATTAAGACTACACTTATCGTGATGAACACTGAGTAATGTAAAGAATTGTGGAATCACTATATTGTACACCTGAAACTAATATAACATTGTATATTAACATACAATGTTGTTAACTGGCATTTTTAAAAAAGGTAAAGTAGAGGAGCTATATTATAGAAATGGCTGGAATAGATCTAGGTAAACATTCTTGAACTTTTTTTTTGACTGCAAACCACAATAATTAAAACATTTTACATTTCCCCATTTAGCCTTATAAAGAGGAGGGCAATTGGACAAAAGATTGATGCATTTTTTGAAAAAGGTACTTTATACTAACTCTGCAATATTGGAATGAATAGGTTAGCCTTTAAAAAATTCTTATTATTCACAAATAAAACTCTTACATTTGATATTCTAAGATTGGTATAATCAAACAGAATGATTTTTGTCCCAGTCTCTTTGTGATGAATCTGAAGGTGAAAATCCAAATTTTTATTGAATTGAACTTGAACTTAGTTACCCCCTCCCCAAAGCTTAGAATAAACCTCAGTAGAAATGTGACAATATGTAGAAAAAAATTTCTACCATCATCAGTTTTTAGCTCAGACAATATTCATTTGGTCTGTGGCAGATTTATAGGCTGAGGACTATCATCTCCCCAAATGCCTAATCATTATTTAGTTGATAAAAAAAAGCAGTTCTGGACTGGACTCTTAACACTGCAAGCTGCGTGACCTTACCGAGCTTACTTAAACTTGCTAATTTGAAACCCTACAATAAGGTTTATATTACTCAAAAATCTATGTGCTTAAAAAAAACTATACCAAACTTGAATGTCTCTTCTTTTAAGAAGTTTTTGATCACACAGTTGTAGTTTGCATTTGGTCTTCTCTCAATATTTTATCCTGTGTTAAACTAAATAAGATGAAGTGATGCTAAGAAGTGTTAAACCAAGCAAAGGGAGATAATGCTAGGGGTATGTTAAACCAAACAAGGTCAAGTGAAGGTAGGAGTGTGCTTAGAGGCTAGATGAGGATGGAGAGTGGAGAAAAAATATGGTGACCTTGCATCTTCCAAAGCAGATCACACAGCATTAGCTTTTATCTTCTGGTGATTTAGCATTTAGCTTTGGCTTTTTAAAGTAGGCAGAGGGGCTGTTTCTAGGATCTAATAACCATTGTTTTCATCTTTGTCATTAGGGTCCAGAAATTTCTAAGACTGTAAGTGCTCCCAAGTGTAATTAGTACCCTCTGCTAGGGCTCAGAGTTGGAATGGCTTGTCAGGATTCCAGCTCTGGCAGCTTTTTCTTTTCTGGTAGGTCCAAAATGAGAAATCCCTGGATTTAATCAGCACATCTTACTGAAGAAACCTAGCGAGAGATTGATGATGCTCAGTGGTAAGATAAGATGACATTCACATAAAATGGGTGATTCTGGCAGGGAAAAAAAGCAGACAGTTGGAGAGAGTTCAGAAGTATCTGCTTTTACAGCGCATGGGGTAATACACGCCAGACTTGGAGAGTGCTGGTGAGGCGGCTACTGACCTTAGAGTTGAAGACCATGGAAATTTCATCATTTAAAAAAAAATAATAATTTATTTATTTGTTTGACAGAGAGAGATACAGCAAGAGAGGGAACACAAGCAGGGGGAGTGGGAGAGGGAGAAGCAGGCTCCCTGCTGAGCAAGGAGCCCAATTCTGGGCTCTATCCCAGGACTCCTGGATCATGACTTGAGCCAAAGGCAGATGCTTTATGAGCCACCCAGGCGCCCGGAAGACCATGGAAATTTACCCTGCTGTCAGGCTTTGGTCACTGTATGGAAGCATTGTCTCAGCTGTTAAGGATTAGAAAGTTGAAAAGGTAAAAAACTTGGAATGTTATAATTCAGCCTACTAATGACAATCTTAAAAGTACATGCTTGTGGAAATACGACTTCAATTAAAGGTAAGCATGCCAAATGAAAAGTGCGTCTTTTTCCATTAGGCATAACCCTATTCCCAAGAGGCTACCACCCACAATATTTTCTGTTTTTAGCTCTTCCAATGGTTATCACTGGGGCTCTAAATATCAATTTTATAAAAGTTTATCTATTTTTTAGCTTATAAGTTCCTCTCATAACTTTGCTGTAAAAAAAAATGTCTATTTCAGTTCACATCTGACAGCCTGCTTCCTTTTTCCTTATATCTTCTCCCTTTTTGTGTGTGCTTTTGGTATTGTATAAGTATAACCTAGTGGTTATACTTAATAGTGGATTTGGCTTTTATCCTTGTTCCATCAATCTCAGACGTACAGGGTAACACCATGGTATAAGGTATGTTAGAGTTGACCTCTAAATTTTCTCCCATCTCTCTTCCTCAACTGCTCTACTCCTGGTCAATTCACCATCATTTTTACATCACTAAGGCTTAAAGCATTTGCATTTTAAATAGTAAGTTTAATTAAGTCTTCCATGCTTTTGCCTATATATTAATTCTGAAAACCAAAGAGAAATGAGCATCATTGACAATATTATGATATTGCTTAATATCAACTGCAGAACCAGAGTGTGACTGTAGAGATGTAATTTATGTTCTTAAATCAAGTCTCCTTAAAGTAGAATATTTCAAATTCCAAGTTCAAGATTTTCTTTTCTTAGACTCCATAAATGTATTATAATCATGCCTCTTATATTTGCCATGAATTTTTGTAGAGCATTTTATTCTTCCTGGAATTTCTAGCTCCCTTTAATTTTTCTTGTTGACATCAGAAACATAAACTTTCTTCATTATGTACCACCCAAAAGCCAACCCACAGATTCTCCAGTCAGCTGCATTCATGTCTGCTCGGTTCCAGGGCTCGTTTTGTGAAATAACAGCTCTCACCTTCACTGTATCTCCTCCCGTGCCTTCACTCGTACTTGATGCCTTTCTTTCTTTTCTTTTTTTCTGTTAGTGTAATCTCATATGCCATTCATCTTCAAGAAACTTATTTTTACCTTTGGCCCACTCCTATTCTATTCTTCACAAGACCTAGAACTTTTATGACTTTTATTTATTTATTTATTGAGTACCCTTACTCTCATTTCAGTGGGTTTGAGAAATAAATGGAAATAAAAGTATTTCCTAGGTCCAATATATTGCATCGGAGATCCCCAATTCTTGACTTACTGGCCGACGTTAATACCAGAAGGAAAAAGAAACATCTAAAATTTAAAGATTTCTCCCAGAACGTAACTTAGGAAGCATTTACTGCAATGTGCATGAAAGTTCTGTTTTAAAATTGGAGTACCCTTTCCATTTATTTGATCTTATAACCTGTGTGGAATTAAGACACCACCTGAAATTAATGGAGCTACAAAAACTGCTGCTGTCGCGTTGGCCCTATGAAAGTCTTATCATCCTAAGTCCTGGGGATGGAACCTCATTTCATCAATAAAAGAGATTCAATGACTACTACTCCAGAGTTGTCTGGGGACAGAACACAGTTCCTGATAGAGACTTTAAATACAACATGTGAATTTATTGGAGTCTGGAAATCACCAGATAGAGCAAAGGAGTTTGGGTCTTTACTGGAAAAGAAGCGTGTGTTGCTGCTGGCAGTTTCTAAAAGAAGTTTCAAACTTGTTGAGGTGGTTGTTTCCTCCACTCTCAAGTATAGAAATTGCCTCCTAAAAAAGATAATGTGGGAATCATTTTGTAAAGTTAGACTCCAGAAGGAAAGGAAGTAGACTAAAATGATGCCTTGGGAAGTCTGGAGACAAAGTTTGTTTGTGGCAGCCAAGTGAAGAAGTAGAAGTGATGGGAGGTGGTTCCAAGGTCTGCTGGATTAAGAATATTCGTAACGTGTTTTTGGAAGTGCTCTTTTATTTGTCCATTTGGAAAGTGCTTTGTGGTGCTGGGAAAAAGCTGAAAGAGCTATTTATGATACTTATGCACTAGCCAGCGATGTTTCTAGAAGGCAATGGTAGTAGAGACTAAGGGAGATTTTGGAGTAAAGATTATCAATGTTGTTGAAGTGCCTCCTCCTAACGTGGCTCTCTCGGCTTACCTATGTACAGAGAGCTGAGTCAGAGATTCTTTTTATGAATACAGAGACTCTTTTTATGCTGTGGAAGATCTCTGAGGAGTATTTGGTGTGTGGGGACAATAAGAGGACTGAGGGTAGATAGCATCAAGAGACTCTGGTACAGGTAAAAAGCCAGCGTAATATGTAGTATTTATAAAATGTGAAAATAATAATATGTGATTTTATAAAAACTCTAAATCAGAGAAATATGCCATAAGTACCTGAGCTCTAACTAGATATAAAACATTGTTATTAAAATCCTCTGTTTGTGGAGAAATAGCTCCCCAACGCCTACCAATTAGAAGCTTGTTTGAATCAGTACACTACTAGTTAGGTGTTACCAATGGTCTCATCCTTTTAAGTAAAGTTTTTGTTTAACATAAGTGTGTTCGATAAATTTTCACCAAGTGAGCACACCCTGTACCTACTACTTAAATCAAGAAACAGATGTAATTCTAAGTGGAATTATTTTTTTAAATTTCTCTTTCTGGTAGTTTGTTATTAGTGTATAGAAATGCTACAGATTTTTGTGTATTGATTTTATATCCTGCAACTTTACCAAAATTGTTTTTTAGTTTTAACAGTTTTTGTTGGAGTCTTTAGGGCTTTAGTATCATGTCATCTGCAAATAGTAACAGTTTCACTTCTTCCTTTCTGATTTGGATGCCTTTTCTTTCTTTTTCTTGCCTAATTGCTCTAGCTAAGACTTCCAGAACTATGTTGAATAAAAGTGGCAAGGGTATTGGCATAAAAACAGACACATAGTCACAGAGTAGAGAGCCCAGAAATAAACTCATGCATATATGATCAATTAATCTTTGATAAAAGAGCCAAGAATAAATTATGGAAAAGAATTGTCTCCTCAATAAATGGTGCTGAAAAAAACTGGATATCCAAAGGTAGAAGAATGAAACTCTACCTCCATCTTACATCATACACAAAAGTCAACCCAAAATGGATTAAAGACTTTGACACAAGACCTGAAATCGTAAAACTATAAGGAAAAATAATGGGTAAACTCTTTCACATTGGTCTTGGTGATGCTTTTTTGGATTTGATACCAAAAGCAAAAATAAATAAACGGGGCTACATCAAACTTAAAAGCCTCTGCACAGCAAAGGAAACCACCAACAAAATGAAAAGGAAACCTATGGAATGGGAGAAAATAATTTGCAAACCCATCTGAAAAAAAGGGTTAGTATCTAAATATACAAAGAGCTCATATAATTCAACAGAAAAATGCCCAAATAACCCAATTAAAAAAAAACAGGCAAAGGAATTTACTAGATATTTTTTCCAGAGAACACCTACAAATGGCAAATAGGTGTTCAACGTCACTAATCATCAAGGAAATGCAAATTAAAACTATGAAGACATGCCCTTCTCATACCTATTAGAATATCTGTTACCAGAAAGGCAGGAGATAACAAATGCTGATGTGTATATAAAGAAAGGAAATATTTGTGTACTGTTGGTAAGAATGTAAATTGGTGCAGCCACTATGGGAAACATTATGGAGGTTCCTCAAAAAATAAGAACTAGACCATAGGATCCAACAATCACACTTCTGGCTAAATGTCCACAGTAAATGCAGTCACTCTCTCAAAGAGATGTCTGTACAGCCATGTTCCCTGCAGCATTATTCACAATAGCCAAGGGATGGAAACAAAGTAAAGGTCCATCAGCAGATAGGTGGATAAAGAAAATGTGGTATATACATACAATGGAGTATCAGCCAGCCTTAAAAAAAAAAAGAAGGAAATCCTGCCATTTGCAACAATATGGATGAACTTGGAGGCCATTGTGCTAAGTGAAATAAACCAGATTGACCAAGACAAATACTGCCTGTTGTCACTTACATGTGGAATTTTAAAAGAAAAAAATAGTCAAATTCACAGAAACAGTAGAATGGTGGTTTTCTGAGTCTGGGAGGTGGGGGAAATAAGGAGAGCTTGGTTAAAGGGTACAGACTTTCATTTAGAAGAGGAATAAGGTCTGAGGATCTAATTTATAACGTGGTGGCTACAGTTGATAGCACTGGATCACATAATTGAAATTTGCTAAGAGAGTAGAACTTCAGTGCTCTCACAAAAAAGGTAAATATCCGAGCTGATGCATGTGTTGACTCAATGTTGAGAATCCTTTTGTGATGTATGTGCATCCAATCATCATGTTGTTCACTTTAAATATATTTCCATTTTGTGGTTACACCTCAGTAAAGCTGAGGCATAAAAAAAAAATAAAAGAAAACATTTTGGTCTGGACATTGATTTCTTAAACTATGATTGAGTCCTGGTATATAATTTCCATTTTTGATTAAGGTGCCACCATAAGAGGAAGACAGGGATGTTCTAGAAAAGATCACATCAGTTGGTAATCCATGGGATTATGTTTGGTCTCAGGTTGAATGTTTTACAATTTGAAATTTAAGCCATCTCTGACTTTCGTCTGATTATCTAAGAAACACTTACCACGCAGCATTGTTCAGAGCTAGGCATTGTGGACAGTAAAAATACAAATCAAACATATTCTATCCCTGTCACATAGAACAGCAAGAGAACTTTAGCTCTGAAACTATTACAAAATATAAAGCAGAAAGTGGGTAGGTATCACAGGAAAGCTACAGGCAGGTGAGAGTTTTTCTATATAATCTGAATCCTTTTTATTGGGGAAGGATAAAATTGGTAATCTTGAATGAGTGAGAAAAAAAATTGGGCATCTTAATTAAGGTGCTTCTTAATTTCCTCCGTAGCTTAGGGCAGGCTACTTAACCTTTTCCACCCAGATTTTACCATCTCTGAAGTGAAGACAAGAGTACTTTTCCTGCCTATAGCACAGAGGGCTCTTAAGAGACAATAGCGATAGTTTTTGTATACAGCTTATGTAAAATAGGCATTTTTTTTCCCCAGAGAATAGTCAAATATATGTTTTTTTAAAACAAGAGATTAATTTATCTTCTAATTCCAGTGAGGCACAGAGTGTACATCTTGCTAATTTAATAGGGATTATCAAAGTGCCTTTCAAATTGGTTATCCCAGTTTATACACACAGACACACACACACACACACACACACACACACACAGACACACTCACACCCCAGCACTGTTTTCCCTCATATATGTCGGTGTTGGAACTTCTTTCTGTCTTTTTAATGATTGCGTCTTATGAACATCTCTTACGCAGCATAAGATTAGGCAGAATTCTTGATTTATGACACATTTTTATCATTGACCACATATTTTCTACTTTATTTCTAAATAGTTTAATAATACAATAAGCATCAGTGAAGAAACTACGCAAAACAATGGTATGACCTAGAAAATAACCATTGCCATAGGTCATTCCTAAGAATAGTTTCATGGGTGCAATTTAATTATTTTAGGTACACATAAGGTAGCAAAGAGCCTTTTTATGGTGTCCCCCTATCAAATGTCAGTCTCTTACTGGCTTGGTGAAAGCCAGTGATTTTGACCATGACCCATATTGCTTTTGAAAGCCTTTGCTGCGAGGCAGGGTGCCCAGGGTTTAGTTTTCCCTAGACCCTGGCATTTGTTTGTTATCCTTAATCCTCTCCCGTTCTTTCCCAGGTCCCAGTGTTTGCAGAATGTAGCTGCTACTTCAGGTTGTAAGTGGGCTAAGTTGGGAAAAGCACCTGAACCAGTGATTCTTAGCCCTGACTGCCCCTTAGAATCATGGGGGAACTTCAAAGATAGGCTGATGGCTGACCCCATCCCAGAGTTTCTGATTGATCTGTCTGGGGTGGCCCAGGTTTTGTTGACAAAATCTACTTGGGTGATTCTAATGCAACCATAGATGCCATTCACTAAGAACCCACACGCAGATGGGGCTGAATAGAAAACTGTAATTCATAGCTTACACACAGCTTTACTTTTAAAGTTGGTTATAAGTGTAAGGTAAAAATCATGAGTAGCCAAATCACTAAGGAAGGCAACACTTTAGAGGCCAACTGTTGTCTTCAAAACAGGCAGCACAGGACATTCTCCACCTTTGGGACAGACTGCTGCTTTCGGTGTGGGGGCATGTGGCTGGCCTGCACTTAGGAATAACCTCTGAAAAAGTTAAGTCTTTAAATACTGAAATCGTATGCAGTGCACGGGCCATGGCAGATTCAGGGCTCCCGACTGAGGCTCACTCAGTCATGTGTTCTTTGGGTGGGATCCAGTGGGACGTAGTGCAGGTGGGGAGGTGTGGCCTGCACCATTTAAATAGGATTTCCTTCTCATGCCGTCGCTCTCTTCATTTTTGGTTTGTTTACCTAAAAATTTTCAAGGGCAGTGGGTGCCCGATAATCCAAGACCCTTTTCTACAATATGAAAGGCAGTTAAAGTGTCAAAATAGACATAGGCAGCCCGGTGTCGAATGAGAGAAATGTTAGCGTACTTTGAAATAACTGTGCAAAAATTGCCAGAAAGAGAAAATTGAACAAACTTTAATAATTTTTCTTTACTAATGTAGCATTGTGTGTCGATGCTACTAAAAAAAAATTTCTGTTTATGAGGGATAAGATAAAGTTCAAGAATAAGGTTGTTTGGGCGGATTAACTGAAGTCAAAAAAGACACCAAGAGATTGGAAAAATGTACAGAAAGAGTAAGACATTAATGTATAAATGAAAGATTAATGCATTTCTCTCCAAGGGCTCTGAAATGAAAACCGAACAGAGCGGAGTCGTGTTTCACCGTAGCCTCGTTTAGACCCTGGCGAATACCCTGTGCTGAGCGGGACGCACAGAGACCCTCCAGCTCCAGCCAAGCAGGAATTTCAGAGCTGATGGGCTTTAAGCCTCAGTACACTCAGAACATGGCAGCCGCTGGAGGGGCTGCTAACCTCAAAAAGTCCCTTTGCTATTTCCATATCCTTTGTACTTCAGGGAGCCTTTAAACATAGGCACAAACTGCATCCATCCAGACAGAAGAGTCCTCTCGGGAACACTAGGCAAAGCCAGATCGATTGGTCCTTCGGGGACAGTGGTTCCAAAGAGGGAAAGAATCTCGACGGACTCATGTACCTGTGTAGTTCCACGTGAGACTGACAGGGAGGGTTCAAGGGAAAGTGGGTCCTGACTTCAAGAGGAAGAGGCTTATTTTCCTACATACCTCGTTGGTTTACTTTGGGGCTTCAGTTATTTCATGTTAACTTTTGGTGCCTCGGACACTGGCCTCCTTCCTCCCTCAACATTTCAGCGCCTGGGATGAGAGGACAAATAGAGACTTACAGACCATACATCTACACATGAAGGTTCTAAGTCAAGCTAACATACTGCTAAATAAAACATGTTCTTTCTTTCTACTATGTACCTTCACAATGACAAATAAAAACAATATGCGTAAAGCCATGTTTTTTTATATGATAGAATGTTGGCAAGTGTTAAGAATGACTAAATTAAGTTGTTATTGTGTGTGCTCTGATATTCTGGTATGGGCTAATGACATTTGGCTGAGTAATAAAATAAATGCATGTTTTATCAATTGTTATATATTTATTCTGTAAGAGACTCATTTTAACAAAATCACTATTTATATTGTTATACTTAATTTAAGTGCTATTTATGGAAATGAACTAAAGGATTAAAAACAAAATATGTACTCTAATGTGTACAGGTGATTATATTTTATCAAAAATATACATTACAGTAAGTATCAAAATAACATCAAATTCATTTGTCATGTCCTTTTTTTTAAAGATTTTATTTATTTATTTGACAGAGAGAGAGAGAGAGATCACAAGTAGGCAGAGAGGCAGGCAGAGAGAGGGGGGAAGCAGGCTCCCCGCTGAGCAGAGAGCCCTATGTGGGGCTCGATCCGAGGACCCTGACATAATGACCTGAGCCGAAAGCATAGGCTTTAAACCCACTGAGCCACCCAGGCGCCCCCATTTGTCATGTCTTAAAAGTTACATTTATCTTAAAATATTCAAGATTTAATAACAGTGAGCTAAAAATACAAATTGTAGTTTATGAATATGATAATTTTTAAATAAAAGTGGTATTTAAAATTTAAATTCTGAGCATTTTTATAAACATAAAACTATTCATAGTTCCAATGTTGAAAGTTCATCTGGTTGCCAATATAATTTTTATTATTCTTCACACATATTATGTTCAGATCTACATGAAGATAAATTTAGGAGTAACATGAGTTGTTTAATGCTGTGAATGTTCTTCATCCTCTGTCTGCAGCTACTGCAGATATAGTGCTCATTGTCTTCAGAATCCTAAATTGATACTTGAAGAGAAGTAACTCTTAGTTTTGTGAGAAGCTATCATATTTATTCTATCTGTGAGGCAAGGTTTAATAAGAGAATTAATTTGTCCTTTCTCTTGCCTAAGTGCTTTTGCTGTTCAAAGTCTATTCTGCTCTAAGCAATGTCCATTTGGACCTCAGCAGCATCACTGTCCATAAACTTTCACAGCATTTGGACACAGTTGCCTTTTGTTTTGACGATATAGGACAAAAGATACAGGGAAACCTAAGTAGTATTAGTCGTGAGACAGAAAGTTTAGGTCTGGGTGGGTACTAGACTGTCCAATCCTGTACTGACTGTCCAATCCTGAGTTGTGACAGAGATGCTCGTGTGTTTCTTATCTATCTATCTATCTATCTATCTATCTATCTATCTATCTATCTATTATCTATCTATCTATCTATCTATCTATCTATCTATCTATCTATCTATCAAGAGAGAGAGAGAATCCTAAACAGACTCCATGCGGAGTCTAGAGCTGGACGTGGGGCTCACCTCGTGACTCTGAGATCATGACCTGAGCCAAAACCAAGAGTCTGTCACTTAACCAACTAAGCCCCCCAGCTGCCCCAGTGCTCATGTGTTTCTAATACAGTGTGTATGTGTGTGTGGGGGGTGCACACACGTGGTTTATTGTGTGTATGTAAAGAAGAATTCTTGGTTCAGAGAGAACACAGTCAGAGAGTTCCCTGAGAGCAGGGATTCTATTTCCTTCATCTTCATAGCCACAGTACTGAGCTCGGTGTCTGACCTTTAGTACATGCTCAGTGGACATCTGGTGAGTTGATGGATAAAGCACTGCCTGATGAAAGGAAGCTTCAGGAAGTGTTGCCTTCTTTTTTCTAAAGTCATGTGCAATTCACATTTTGGTGTATCTCAGTCAGGGACAGAGATTCAGACTTGGTGTATCTTAATCAGGGACTCAAAGACTATTCTGGGGGTCAACTACCACACAAGATCTGGCCCAGGGGCAGCCGATCTTGATCCTAGATATAAATCTGAAACTGTCCAGAAGGCCTCCTTATATCTCATGAGCTGCAAATATGTCAAGTTCTATCATTTCTTCCCTTATTTCTTGTACTAAGACAGCTTTTTGGCCAGTGTTTATGAATCTGGGGAGGAAAAAGAAATAGAGCAGCTGGTGGAGGTTGTCTCCCTCTTTCCGAATCCAGCTCAACTGCCAGGGTCTTCTGCAAACCCTTTCATGAGCATTGGAAGAAATGGACCCTCAACAAACCAGATCTGGATTGTGGACTGATAAACCAAGCCTTGGGCAGGAAGCAGGGAGACTTAGATTCTATTCTTTCTCTGCTGTTCACTGGATTTGACTTAACTTCTTGGGAGTCTCAAATTCCTCATCTATGAAATGAAGGGATTTGTAATAGATATTCAAGACGACACTTGTTCAAAAATTATGTGATTTTATTTTAATACTGTAATTGGGCAAAATATTTTTTAGGCTTTGCATATAATGATGAACTATGGCAAGGACCTTATAGGACCGTTAGGTATGCAGACGGCAGGTTGAACAAATACTTCCACTATTGATAGAGCTCATGGGCTATGACTGAAAGGTATCTGTTCAGTGACTCCTTAAGGTTGAAGAAAATCTACTCAAAAACTTTTTTCACTGCCATCCATGTGAGGTGTTGAGGCTTCAAAGATGAGGAAGTCTGAGCTCCCGCTCTCAAGAAACATGCAAACAAATAATTTTAGTAGAATGCGATCATTGGTGTTACTGAGAGATTTTCATAGGCAGTGAGGCACAAAGGACAAAGGGGTTCCTGCTAAAGAAAAGGGGTAAGCACGTCAGGGAAGGCCCCCAGATAAGGAGATCCTGGAGGGGAGAATTAGGTGATTTTTGTCTCTAAGCTCCCCAGGGGTACAGGAGCGATTTGAGCAGTAGATTTTGGTCAATCTATTCTTTTCAGCAAACCGCTATAATATCAGTGACTGGAATTACTACAGAGGATGAGCCAATGAGCATTGGACTTTACTGTGGGCATTTGATGCATGTGCTTTTCTATGGCAGCGGATGGTTTGTTTCAAATGGTGCATATTTTCCTGCAGTGGGCCCCAGGGAGGTAGTATTGTTGAGCAGAGCCTTAGAGATGGATTTATGGGCACATTGCTCAAGCTCTGAGATTTCTTGTGTCATTAGCAGTGGCGGGAATGGCTGGGGTAGAGGAAGGAAGAGGCCAGAGGTGCTTGTATGCAAATGATTTCATAGTCATAGACTCAGGGCTCTGAGAGAAAAAATATTCTCATCTTGGCTTCTGAATCATTTCAGCCAAGGACCTTAGTACTGAGTTTGCATGTAGCAAGTTCTCAAAAAACATTCTCTGTGTCAGTAGTCAAGAAATGCCTACTATGTAATAAGAACTGTTGTAAGCACTTAATAAATATTTGTGGAATAAATTAATTTCACTTAACTAATAAAATGCCAAAGGACAACCAAATAACTTATATGAGCATTTTTGTTGCCATGACAGAGAAATGAAATATTGATTAACCTCTAACCACACATTATATAAATGCATCCCTCCCAGAATATGTAGCTTGCCAATGCCATCCAAGGGAACAATAACTTTTGTCTTTGTAAAATGTTTGCTTGTTAAGTAAAGTGGGAAATGAAGAGATTTGTTTGGCTTTGTATCTCTACTGGGTACTCTGCTACTGGTCTTTCTCTGATGGTTTTTCTCTTATATCAGACACACGTATTTGGGGTCATCTAGGCAATACTGCAGTACTAGAGACCAGAAATGAATGTTCTAAATAAATCAAAGGTAACAGACCCTCCTCTCAATATTTATGCTGGTAGAGGGGATATAAACCAAGTAGATGTTTGAATCATTTCAGGACTCTAAGGGGGAAAAAACAAATATGAACATCTTTTTATTGTTTTTGGAAGAATGAGAAAGAAAAAAGAAGTGAAGTGCTCTGATGCATTGTTCATTTCTTAATCTTTTATTATAAGGATATAGCATTCTTAATAAAGGACATTTGCAAACTATGGTTTTTATTATGAATACTTTTTTTGTTACAGAATAAAACCTTCATCAGCCCTAATCTTATCTAATTATCTAATGTATAACTGGCATTTGGAAATCATATCCAGCAAAGATAGAAAAAGCTTCTTTTGTTGTGTCAGAGAACATTGTCTCCTCAGACATCATCCAGACCAAAATATCACAATTATGTATTCAACGTTTCCAGATCAACCCAAACCCTACCTTTTGTACAGGTCCTTTTCCTTTCAAAGCACTCACAGAAAAATTAGATAGGACCCAGTGGAACAACATTCTCTTTCTGAAAATGGCCAAAGCAGTTCTCAGAAATAAATTTAAAAAAGATAGGAATTACCTAGAAAACAAGAAATGGAGGGAAGGAAGCCTATTGAGCCCCTAGTAATCTCCACCAGATAAGATAATCTCTTATTTGGAGAAGGAAAAAGGTTGTGTTGGAATGGATTTCCAAGCAGCTAGGCTTATTTTCAGCTCTATGTACTAACAATGCTAATTCAGTACATTGAGCTTAAGGGCGACATCTGGACCTAGATTTCCTTGCTGAAGGCTCATGCCTTTCTTTGAATTTTGTGTTAGCCTTTCTTTGAATTTTGTCTTATCCCTTCTTGCCTTCCCGAATTTGTGTTTCACCTGTCCTCTCTGAGTTCTGTTTTCACTGCTCTTTCCAAGTGGTCTTTCCTCAGCCATTGGGTACCAAAAAGGACTCTCGATATCTGTAGGGGTTTCTGGGCATGAGACATTTTGCTGACTGAGAGATGAGGCCATAAGCTACAAACATGGTAGGAAAAGGTAGAGAGAAGGCAATGACCATGAGTAAAACAGTATTTACTGGTCAGAGTCTTCAGTATTTGAATAATGTTTGAAAGAATAAATGAGCTTCTAAAACTGTACAATTTAAATTATGTCCTGATGGTGGAGGTGCTAAAATCAAAGTCAAGGGACGCCTGGGTGGCTCACTTGGTTAAGCATCTGCCTTTAGCTCAGGTCATGATCCCAGGGTCCTGGGGTCAACTCCCACATTGGGCTCTCTGCATTACAGAAAGTCTGCTACTGCCTGCCACTCTGCCTGCTTGTGCTCACTAAATCTCTCTCTCTCTCTCTCTCCTTGTCAAATAAAGCAGTGTTTCTCAAGCTTTAGTGAACCTCAGAACCACATAGAGAGCTCCTTAAAATACCCATTGCTATCATCTATCTGCAAAGTTTCTGATTCAGTAGGTCTGAGATGAGACCCAGGAATTTGCATTTCTAACAAGTTTCCAAGAGACACTGTGCTGCTGGTCTGGGAAACCATTGGAAATCATTGCTCTAAAATCCAGGGGGATTTGAAAAGGAGAAATAGAGGAGGAGAAGGGCTGTCGGCACAACACAATGAGTGAAACTGATTCATTTTGCATACCCGCATTTTACTACAAATAATTTCCCATTTTTCTATTTTGTAGTCTTTTGTTTTAAGATACAGTTGGTTCCCCTTGAGTGGCAGGAACACTGTGCCTCCTTGACGTTCCTCTTCCAGGGAAAGTTGAGTCTCTTTGCCTTCAGGCTGCCTGTACTCTGAAGTCCACAATATACTATCTATTGTGGGGGTCACTAAGTTGGACACCACCGAAGTAAGGACACTCATGCCCAACTAGGGCTCAGGAAGCTCAACAGATCATTTTTTAAGTCCCTGTGCCCTTAATAAAGCATGTACTTTGTTTAAATAATTTTGTTTAATTGTGGATCCCTTCTTTGGAGTTCAGAGTGAGTTTGGGGATAAATTATATGGGAGGGATCATCTCTAGGTGTCTTGTAATTTGGAGAAAAAAAAGAGCTTTTAGTGTGAGAAGACTTAGGGGAGATGATGAATGTGTGGTTAGCATAGGAGATAATGCTGGAGACATTTGGGTTAGGGTGATAATGTCTATACCATGAGAGAGTGATGGGGCCTGGGCAGCAGAAAAAAGCTTTTTGAAAAAAAAAATCAAATCTGAAATTGAGTATCTTCTGCTTTGAGTGTGTGGAGACATCGAGCAGTTCTTACTGTCATATCATAGTTGGAATGTCAGTACTTAATGTCGAGTTTACCCACTCAGTGGTGTGATCTGCTGTGAATTCTTTAGGATACCTAAAAATCTAAGCCAGCTGGATAAGGATCTCTTTCCAAGAGGACTTGTGTAATTTATCTGGTAGCCTCTCAGGCACCCTAAATGCTTAAATTTCTCAGGTTGTATTTGGAAGCTTGATGCTCATGTGGTTGGAACAGCTGAGTCTTGGGCTGCAGTCCCTCTGCCTGAAGTGATGGGCACCATCGTCTCCTCTTCCTTAGCTGACTGTGGTGCTGACCTGAGCAATTAGAACACCAAAAAGAAGTTATTGTTCCTAGAGGATTTGTGATTAGAACAGTCGCTGTGGTCTAGACTTGGGGCAGAGGTAGCTTTGTTCACTCCAGCAACCCACAGTCTATCCATCAGAGTTACTTGAGTGAACAAGTGCATCCCTGGAATAGAAATGCACATTGGGATATTTGGGGCAATGAGTTCGTCAGCTTGATACTGTTTGCTTAAATCAGATCAATATTTAGCTTAGGTAATTAAGACATTGGAGTTTCAAATTGGATTGGGAAAAGGAAGAGAGAAATCTACAGGCTTTTGAAATCAGTCACATTTTTAGGTCTTCCATTGCAAAATCAAAACAAAAACAAAATAATTAATGTACTTGCTGATAGATTTCACTATCACTGATAGATTTCATTTCCTTTAATTCTTTGGGAGGGATATTTGAATTTGGTTCAAGTTTTGACAATAATCTTCAAATATATCAGGATTTATTTTCCAACCTATCTTTATAAAGTACAAAATTTATATTGTATCCCTAATTTCAACATGTTTGGGCGCCTGGATGGCTCAGTGGGTTAAAGCCTCTGCCTTCGGCTCAGGTCATGATGTCAGGGTCCTGGCATCGAGCCCTGCATCGGGCTCTCTGCTCAGTGGGGAGCCTGCTTCCCCCTCTCTCTCTGCCTGCCTCTCTGCCTACTTGCACTCTCTCTTTCTCTGTCAAATAAATAAATAAAATCTTAAAAAAAAAATCAACATGTTTAAATTTTCAAAATCCAAGGCGTAAAAAATGGACCTTGAAATTCTACTTACTTTGGTTTTCCCAGAGAGTGAAATTGAGATGCTTATTCAGAAAGCAGAAATGGATCCAATGTCCTTAAAACACAGAAGGCTATTTTTAAAACATACCAGTTCATAGATACAAACAAAATCTTAATAATAAATTCCTAGGGAAACTTTAGAAGACAAATTATTTCTTTTAGTTGTTATTTATTACACTCTAAAACTCTGATATCTATCATCTGTCAATCTATCTATTGATCAATTTATCAATCTATTGATCGATGTGTATGGATCAAGCACTGGGAGGGAATCATCTGTCCCTTCTCCTGGCTGCACACCTGACTGGTAGGGTTGGTGGGAGGATAGGACACTGAGCCCTTCCTGGTGTGTCTTATCTTGTTTCCTGCTACATGCGGTGATCTGCATGGACGGGATTTGTGAGGAGGCTGTGGCTATACAATTTTGTCCTTCATTGGACCAACAAATTCATTACAAAATTTTGGCTAAGATCTAACCCCATTTCTCCTCCAGCCTTATCAGTTTTTGAGCTTCTATTGTATTTTGACTATTTGACTTTTGTGGCTCACTTCTTTGAATGAATTCCCAATTCATAGCACATATATGGTGGTGAGCAGTTATCACCCTATGCCTCCAAGAGACAGTGCTGTTGGGAATCCTCAAAGAAAGTCATTTCAGACTTTCTCTTTATGATAGGGTTTTAATTTTTCTTCCACTCTTGACCTGTGTTCATGAGTAGAGAAGAAAGGGTGTGAGAACCTCATTATTTACTTGACCCCATCCTCATCCATGCCCCCCTCCACCTACCTGCATACACACTGCTTTCCACCTATCTCCTTTCTTTCCCTGATTCTGCGCTACAAGGTACTAGCTTTGCTTTCTCGCTGTCTTTTGGCCTTTTCTTAAATTCTTTCTTTCCTTCTTAGTCTAGACAAATTTTCTGGCTCACTTACTTTGAGTTAAATGGGATTTATCGAATACTTCTTTGCAAGTTTACCTATATTGGATTATCTTTGTGTTGTTGCCATTGTTGTAATGTAACATTGCATTGTTATATAACAGGGCCTGGAAACTTTCTGGGAGCAGGCACTTGGGTTTATACTCACCAGTGTGTCTCAAATGCTTTGATTGATGATTCTTTGTTGGCTGATTTACCTACTGGTCAGTCTTTGCAGTGATGTTTGGGGTAAATATTAGAAAGGTGGGATCTCTGACAGGCAATTGATTCATTTTAGCTAATAGTTTTAAAATATGCAAACTCTTATTAGCTGTACTCTGAATAAGTTGCTAATGGAGGTGGACAGAAAGGAATCGTTGCTTCTATTTTGGCTTATTGTAAATAATAGTAATATTCCTGAAACTCTATAATAGAACGCCCATCAAGCTAAGCATCTTTCCATATTAATCTCATTTGATCATTCCAATAACTATGCTGCTGCTGCTGTCATTACCCTTGTGGCACTAGAGAATCTGAGGCTCCAACATTTTGCCAGGTTGGAGGTTTCAGAGCTGGGATTTGAACTTGAGGCTTCTTGACTCCAAAGCCCAAACATTTAGCCACCCTAAATCTCAGAGGATTGTTCAGGAGTTCAGCAGGTGTTTTGTGCTCTTCCACTCTGGTGTTAACTGGAGGAAATGTGTAGGAGGCTAGTCCAGTGGTTGAGAATATTGCTCTGAAATCTGCTAGACCAGGACTTGAATCTCATCCTCAGTACGTAAAAGCTGTGCCATTGGGAATGGCTTCCTTAACCTTTCCAATCCTGGACTCCATCATCTCAATATCAAGATGGTAATGCTCTTAAATGAGATAATGCTAACAAAGCACTTAGCCCAGAGCCTTAAGTGCTCAAGAACTGCTAGCCATTACGATTGCAATTAAAATCCTGCTGCAAACTACTGAAGATTACATTAGTGGAGGAAGTGAGGAAATTGGCCACTGGAGTCCTGTGTGGAAAGGATACTTGGAAAGACTGACAGAACTGCAATCCCCCTCAGGGCTTAGATATATAGAGCATACGAATATTTTCTAAAAACTTTATTCTTTTCTTTAGCTGTAAGAGGAATTGCGTGGCACCTCTTTGGTTAATCCTGTGAGGCCACCAGCAGATCGATAAAGTCGTATATGTATATATATGGACGTGAAAAGATCTGGGGAATGAAATCCTCACAGACAAGTGTACATGTGACACCCACAGCCTCCCCACACACTGTCTCACTTCGGCTGTGAGGGTGTTAGCGGAGCCTCGTGCTCTCGGGTGGAGGGCTCGGAGGCTGGCTCCTGGAATGCTGTCCACAGAGAAGAAAGTACAGGGCGAGTCAGGAGTAAGAGCTCTCACTTCATGGGACTGGGAAATTTGGAAAGATTTCCTTCTTTTATGCTCTTTTCTGTGTTTCTGTAGGTTCTTTGCTTTGTTTGCTAAATGAACTTAGGGCCATGATGGCTTTGTACTTGAACGGCTGTGGTACTAGAAGGAACATCATCTTATGATGTTCTTTCATAAGCAGCCTCATCAGGCTGAGCAGATCTGGCTTGGGATCCTTACTCTCCCACTCACTAACCTGGTGACTTGCGGAAATCCCTGATGGGGCTGAGCCCCGTCATCTCTCGAGTGGGGACCACAGCGATGTCACTTCCCTTTAATGCTCAGCGTTGTCATCGGACTCAAGGAAGGCACAGGTGTGAAGTCCTGGGCTATGCAAACATTTTACTGAGAGAGCTGTCATAGAGCTGCTTTGTACCTTTGTCCCTCCCCAAATTCTCTTTTCTTTGCATATTAATGAACTTAGAGAATGTGCTCTCTTGCTCCCTATACTATTTCCTCCAAACCTTCCCACCTTCTAAATATATGAAAAAGAATAGGAAAGTTTGAGTACTGAAAAATTCATCAGCATGTTTGTGCTGTTGGCCTTCCTTCAGCCAAGGTTGAGCGTACATCTTGGTCCAGCCATGAACCAGCTGCCCTCCCCCCCGCCAGTCCCCATCCTCTTGGAACTCCTGCTGCAGCTGGTTGGGACTGGAACCCAACTGGGAACACTTGGTTTTCTTCCACGTCTCCCAATCCCAGCCCAAGTGTCTTCTCTGAGTAGTTAGTTCACTGAAGTCCTGTCACCAGGCAGGAGATAATGTGTTACAGGTGAGGTAGCAAGGCCGGGGGAGAAAAAGAAGTTGTTAACCTGAGGCTAAGTGAGGGAGCAGGAAGTAGACCTTCCAGGACACCAGACTATGTTTCCAATCCAGGGAATGAGGGAAACACAGAAAAGCTGAGGCCTCATGAGGGGCAGAGTTACAAGAGTACACATAAGATGAAAACTGGAAGTGGCTCCAGTAGTAAAAACATTTATACAAATATACATAAATTCTAATGTGTGCATGATATGGTACACAAATAGCTGAGTCCCCAGCTATTCAATACAAAAATTCCTAAAGACCTACCTGGAATCTAGAAAATCTAAGACAAATTCTTATCCGAGATCCCTGGTCCAGCTCTGACCTTTGCTTTAATTTTATTTTCAAATTTAAAAAATTACAGAAAAAGCAAAGGTAGAACTATAATAATGTGTTTCCATGACTTCGAATGAATCATGTTTAAAATCCTGACATAGCTGTTTCAAGTCTTTTTAAAGATGAAAGTGCTTTATCATTATCTTTATAAAATTATAAATGCTACTTATAAGTAAAAATTATTAAATTTAATGTTACTTGAAATTATAGAAGTCAGACCAGAGGAACTATTGTATTTCAAATACATATTTCCTCATCTTGGGAAATATTATTTCATGAAAGTTTTTTGAAAGTTAAGAAAACATGAAACACATTATTGTTGGAATCAAGGCTTTTAAAGTTATTTATTTGAATTTTCAACATTGCAAACTTACTCCCTGCTATGAAAGAATAAGGCCCTAGTACTATCACACATCTTCTTACCTTTCTCTCCCTTACCTCCAATTTTTATTTTTTTATTATTATTTGTACATTGTTTGGGTTTATAATATTGTATTTTATTCTGTAATTTCCATTTCTTTATGTTAAGAGTCATTGTTTAAGTGGATTGAATGTTGACTACTAGTCTTTTAAAAATCATACCTTCTCAATTTCTGAGTTTTTAATTTTAATTAAAAATGAATTGTCAGGTGTTCATTGTCTAGTTTTTTCAGACAGGCTCATGGGTAGCATGCTTCCTTAGCCCTTCCACGGCTCATAATGCTTTACTGTTTGATCACTACTGTGGGTATCACATTATTGGGTTGCGCAATTCTCACCTCAGAACAATTGTTCTATTGTCTTACAGCATTGATTGAGCTAAGGCAGCCTGATTTAATCTCTTGTACGTTATTTACTTTTTCTGTCCAGATGCCTAAAATTGTTTTATACCTGAAAATTCAGGAGCTTGACTAGAATCTGTCCTAGTGAGGAGCCCTGTATTAAATTTTCTCAGATTACATGTTCTTTCCAACTATAAATAATTTTAAAAATGTTTCTTCAATTCAGATACATTTTCTTGTATTGTGTTTTTGAATACATAACCATTCCATATATCAGGCTTTTTAAAGGACTATTGTCTTTTTTTCATTGCTTTATCTTTTTTTTTTTTTTTTGCTTTATCTTTTTAAATGTGTATGTACCTTAATTATTTCAAACCTTTATTCTATGCTGGTAATTTGACTATCAGTGGTACTTATTTTGTTCCTTGCTTTTCTGATTTATTTGCTATTCCTTTAGTTATTCTGTTTTGGTTTTTCAATTTGTTTCCATGAGTCTGAAGTTTTCTTTTTCATAATATTCTTGTTTCACCATTTTATCTTTGGCTCAATACTGACTTGGTATGCTTGTTAAGATGTTCTGTATCTAGAAGCATTTGTGAGCAAAGTTCCTTGACACATGTCTCTTTAAGGATTAGATATTGGGTTTTGTTTTGTTTTGTTGGATGTTTTGGATAGTATGCTTCTTCTCTGATTGCAAAGAAAAGTCCTCCTCAATTGAATTGAGACAAAAAAGCCCCAAATTATGTTGAGACACCTGTATTACTGTTGAGTAATACTGTTGAGCAACAGTATTTTCCTTCTGATTTCCTAATCAAACTCTCAGATAGAAAACAGGGGCACAAAAGGGCTTTGTACATAACCAGGGTAAACACAAACATCCACACGGAAGGCTTACACTGGGTCACTGAGTATTCCCTTATCATGACTTATTAGTTTTTATTCCCCACTCTGTTCAATTCCCAGGCCTCTTGTAGACTTTGTGTGCTTTTTACAAAAGAACATTTCTAATTTTAGCTTGCTGGGTTGCTTAAGCACATGTACTCCCATAGAGAAAGATTAAAAAAAAAAGTCCTTTAACCCATATCTTCTTTTGTATATTAACTAGAAAACAAATACATTAGAAATTTTAAATTAAAATTAAAACTCTTGCATGTTGACAATCTTCTCTATAGATTGAGTAACTCCATGCATCCAACAATACTTTCTTTTGGGCATCAGAAACTAAAAGATATCTATTTAGCTGAGAAGATGAGATGCAAAGAAATTAATGTGAAATGAAGTCTTTCTAGAGAAGATACCAACATATTCACAGGCAAGATACAAAGACTTAAGAGGTATATCATATTTAAACTGTATTCAAGTAATAGCAAGATAATGGTCAGAAAATGAACCAGATTCATGTATAAGAACTCAATTCATCACAATACCCAGTATTTTTATAGTTTCTCCTCGCAGTTGGAAGGAGGCAATACATTTCGATTACATGTGCTAAATTTTGTGGTCTCTGAAATGATATACAGTAATGGGCTGTTTCAGCAAATATAATCAAATCGTTTCATTTACTTTAGCATGCAAATTCAAGCTCCTACTGCAGTTTGAAACCAAAAAAAAAAGTTGCTGGCGTGGCATATGCTGATGGCTTTGTTTTTTTCTCCCTAGGCTGAGAGCAGGTAACAGTTAGCAGATAATTTTGGTAATTTTATATGGAAGACATTACAGTAGCATGTTAAACATTTAATGGTACAATGATTTTTGCTTAAGGTACATATTCATCAGAATCTCCTTTATCAAGTACTACCCTCTGGAAATATTTTTAAAAGTACAAAGTTTAAATTTTTTAAACCTTGCTTAGGAGTTGATTCTATACACACATAAGAAGAAGAAAAGAATCCAACTTTCCTTTCATTGTTAAAGTGGAAGAAAGGTAAAACCTGGAAAAAAATAGATGTCATAAGTAACGTTTCCCTTTTCTGGTACCTCATGAGTCATTGAACCCTTCACTCAGAAGAATCGCTGTGAAAATCTGGGCCTTTGGGATGTAGCAACAGAATCAAAGATGGCCCCTGTCTTTTTTCTTGCCCTTTCTTGTATTTATCAAACTTTACATTTCCTTTTATTTGGTGTCCTAACTATGGGCATATGTAACGTCTAAAATATGTCTCAAAAAGCCAGGAGTAACAGAAAGTAAATTTATCCACCCAGAAGATGTGGTGCCCATCAGAGGGAGAGGATTTTATAGACAGGAATGGTCCTTTGTCTCCACTTTCAAACCCTAGAAGAGTATTTGCTTGAGTACTACTGAGATGGCCATTTTCCCAAACAATACATACCATAAGGCCAGCAAAGAGCCTGTGCGGGGCAAAGCAACCCTTCTGAGAATTGAGTGAGAGGGTACGGTTCCCCCGGCATAGCCAGGGCTCCTGCTTCTTTTGTATTCTGGTTTTTTTCTGGGATTCCTCGGGCCTCCTGCAAATCTGTGGGCCCAGCCTTGGTGACTCCTGAACACACGTAACAGCGCTGGAGATTGTGTCTGCAGGAGAGGAACTGGAACGCTTGGCATGAGGGAGGCGAGTGGATGGACTCCTGTGGGTGACGGCTCCTCTTTATGGTCTAATTTCTAAATTCATGTCCCGTCAGGTGTGTGAGCTCCCGGCTCACCTATCTGTCCACTTTTTTGACATGCCACACCTCACAGACATTACAGAATGAATGTACGTCTGAGACAGGACACCTGATTCTCCACTCCCTGCTTTTCTTTTGTCACTTCTGATTTGTAAATGTGCTTAGAATTTATCCATTTCTTCCCCACGGGTCCTGGCCCCCAGCCTCTCTCATTTGGGTTACAGCAACAGTCTCCAAAATTACAATCTCTTTCCTCCCCAAACCTAACTCGTGTTCTACGTGAAGGCAAAGGTGATCTTGTAAAACACACATCAGGTTATGTTCCTGCCATGAGGAAAACCTACCAACAACTTCTCAACAAATTCAGCGTAAAGTTCAAGCCCCTTCTGATGGTCTGGACACCAGCCTAGCCCTTCACCCCAACCCTGTGCCTTCTCCCCAACGTGCAGCGACTCGGGGTCTCGCGCTGAGCTCTTTGCCACTTGAGGGCTTCTTCCTTCCTTCCTGATGACCTTTTCTCCGCTCAGCCTCTTGTCTGTTTTCTTCATTATACTTGTTTATACTCCATTACACTAGAATTATTTTACTTATTTGCTTGCCATCCTATTCCTTTATGTCTTTGCCTGACACTATGCAATGACTATGAGGAAAGGGACCGTGTTTGTGGTCCTGTTCTTATGAGCAGCACTTAGAGGGAAGCCAGTAAGTGTTTGTGAATGAATGAATAGATGGCTAGTGGGAAGCAGGCAAGATGGAGACAGAAGGACACACTATAGGCTCTGCAGAGGGAAAAGCCCGAGCTAAGACGTGGGCAGAATCTATAAAATTATGACTCAAAAGGGAAGTGCAGTCTGGTTATCAAATCCCAAAACACCAGGCTGAGGAGGCTGCCTCTGACGTTTCAGGGAGGTGATTTTAGAACAAAAAAACTTGTGAGGCTTATTAATTTATTATTTATTTATTTATTTATTAAGGTTTTATTTACTTATTTGAGAGAGAGATTGAGAGAGAGAGAGAGCACAAGAAAGCGGTCGGGAGAGAGAGAGAGAAACAGACCCCCTGCTGAGCAGGGGGCCGGCCTCGGGGCTCAGTTTCAGGACCCTGGAATCATGACCTGAGCCGAAGGCAGATGCTTAGCTGACTGAGCCACCCAGCCGCCCCGAGTCTCATTAATTAAGAGGTAATATAAGGAAGACACATAAATGAATGGGAAGGAATATCAAAGAGGATTGGACACACTTGCAAATGACAGTGTCCTAGAAGGCCACCAAATGAGGTCTGGATGACAGGAAGTGTTATAGCTAAAGGCCAAGGAAGATCTGCCAACCATCCTCTTTTTGGAAAGTCATAGCTCTTGTCAGTGGGGCTTTAATTCAACATGAACAAAAGTAAGCACCATGTTTTTGGTTTGGTTTGGTTTTAAACCAAGAATTGTACCAAGTGCTTTATCCTCCTGACTCTATTTGGGGGACACTCCTGTTTTACCCGGGAGGGAGCAGAGGCCCGAGAGGCCAAGTAACCGGCTGCAGGGCCCATTTGGTGAGGGGAAGGACCAAGGAATGAAAGTAGGAGCCACTGCAGCTCGGCTCCTCCCTTCTTTCCTGACCCTCCTGCATACTCAGCATCCTGAGCCCTAGGGGAATTGGCAGACAGAGCCATTTGCCGTTAGCATTTATTTCTCCATCTTTTAGGAGGTCCCTACCCCGGCCCTCCCTGGCTGGAGTCCCTTTAGAAAGCAAGCAAGCTGATAAGTCATTAACACCTTAGCGTGAGTTAGCTAATGACCCTACAGGGACCACTGACCTTTGCGAGGTGAACCTCTTTTCCAGCAGCCTTCTCCTCCCCCTCAAGTCCCAGACTCAGAGGGGCAACTCTTGGGTCCACGCTGGCTAATGAGCATGTGTGGGAGGAGGAGCTCAATAAAGACTGACAGATTTGTCGATCGGTGGGACTGAGGCCGAGCTTAATCTTCCCTCGCAGCTGCTCCTTTCCTTCCCGATCTCTGGAGAAGTGTGTCCGGCCCCGCCCAAGAGCCACAGGCGTTGCCCACCCCACTCTTTTGAACTGGGAGTTTGGTGTGACGGTAATCAGGGACTAATCAGGGACGGAGAAACATCTAGAGGGGCGGGGCCGAAACTGCAGCCCCGGCGCTGGGATCCTGGCGGGGATCTCCATATCACACAGGAGGAGGGCTGGCCAAGGGCTTCCCCGTGGCCACACGGGGATGGGGGAGCTCCTTTAAGCCCCCGGAGAAGCAATAAGCCAGGGGCAGCTCTGGGTTCCCCGCCTCTACGTGTGAAGCCATGAAGGAGCTGGGAAGGGCTCAGAGACCCTGGCATAGGAGGAGGAGAGGTGACACTGATGTTCTTGGCTCCCCTTGCATCCAGGGAGAGAAGCTAGCATCGCGCAGTGAGTGGAGGAGACACTCCGCCAGTGGGTGGAGAGTGCCTGGCATCCGGCATGGGCTGGGCATGCGGTGGCCTCGTGTGTGTCTGCCCCCCCCCCCCATGCCCAGTGTGGCTGTGGCAAAGAGGGCAGTGGTGGGGAGGTTGCCCGCGATCAGGAATGTTTGTCGTCAAGGCCCACACTGCACATTTGACGTGTAGTTCTGGGAGCTGCACTCTGCAAAGGAGGCATAACAACCAGCACCTGTACCCAGTGTGGAGAGGGGATTTCACATTCTGTCATATGAGCAACCATAGAAATAACCTCATCCTTGACGCAAAGAGACCTAGAGGGCGCCTGAGGACCAAATTCAAATACTGGTAAAGTTGTCACACCCAAGGCGGCTTTGACTTCTTTGCTCCCCAGAGCACTCAGACCCATGAGCAGCAGGTGGAGAGAAGAGGGCCAGATTTCTAAGCCAAAGTCATCTGAAAGTGAACCAGGAATTCCCGGAGGCACGACGAGCTGCTCACTGCTGGGGGCCTTCCAGAAGAGGCTGAGGGATTGGCATGAGCGTTGTATAAGGTGCTTGAGCACTCGGGAAGAGATTAGGCTAGACCACTGAGGGCCCCTGCAACTGTGAGGTGTAGGGTTCCAGGGAGTCAGGAAG
This sequence comes from Procyon lotor, assembly GCA_028646535.1. Taxonomy (NCBI): domain Eukaryota; kingdom Metazoa; phylum Chordata; class Mammalia; order Carnivora; family Procyonidae; genus Procyon; species Procyon lotor. The sequence goes on from CM053610.1 coordinate 61,757,469, forward strand.
AGCATCCGTAGAACTCGGGCTGGGCACCGAGGCCTTGCTAGTTCGGTGGAGAAGGACTGGCTTTGGAACTCAAAAACGACCTTTCAGCACCGGGGCTAAAGATGACTTCAGAGTTCATTTCCAAATATTCTCTAAAATCCAAGGCCTGGAAGGACAGCGACTTCATGAAAGGAATGTGCCTTTACCTAATGTTTGCCATGTTTTAGGCCTGTGCCCTGCACGTGGCAGCCACGCTTGAAAGCACTTGGCACGTGGCTGTCGGCACTGAGATGTGTAATATACAGACACGGTTTCAAATGACCAAGAGAATTTAAAGATACCTTATTTAATATTTTATACAGATGTTTTGTAATGCTAACATTTGTGTGTATATGTAAAATTAAATTTGCCTGTTTCTTTTCCTTTTTTAAAAAAAGGAAACTATTAGAGAATTTAGAATTACGTATGTGGCTTACATTATGTGTCCATTGGACAGTGTTGCTCTAGACCCAGGATAAGTATTTCTTTCATTTTTTTTTTTACGTTTTATTTAAACTCAAGTTAGTTAACAGTGTATTATTACATTCAGGGGTAGAATTTAGTGGTTCTGTTAGGGTCCGTGATCAAAGGAACGAGTCTGATACAAAGCGAAGGTCAAGCAAAGCTTTGTTCCGCGCCAAGCACGGAGGATTGTGCTGACCGGTCAGGGCCGTCTGTATGGAGAGAACGACCCCGGCCAATCTCACAGGCTAGTTTTTATGGGGAAAAACCGCAGACCACAAGCTGACTGTAGTCATGTAGCTGGCAAAGGCCAATTTGATCTTTATTGGTTAGAAACAGAAAAGTTACATATGTGCTTTCTACTGATTCGATGTCTCCACCTGGCCTGGCTTGCTTTTGTTTTCTGGTCCTGATACTAGGAACCAATACCCGGAACCGATACCAGGGAGTTCCTGGATGGAAGTTAATAAACAGCAGTGTGATTGACGATGTATGACTGGCTGGGCAAAAAATGGAGTCGCTTTAGTTAAACCGGTCCTAACATTTCGTCAGTTGCATACAACACCCAGTGCTCATTACATCAGGTGCCCCACTTAATGCCCATCACCCAGTTACCCCAGCCCTCTACCCCTCTTCCCTCCAGCAACCCTCAGTTTGTTCCTTATAGTTGAGAGTCTCTTACGGTTTGCCTCCCACTCTGTTTTTATCTTATTTTATTTTTCCTTTCCTTCCCCTATGTTCATCTGTTTTGTTTCTTAAATTCCACATATGAGTGAGATCATATGGTAATTGTCTTTCTCTGACTTATTTTGTTTAGTATAATACCCCCTAGTTCCACCCACATCATCGAAAATGGCAAGATTTCGGGGCACCTGGGTGGCTCAGTGGGTTGAAGCCTCTGCCTTCGGCTCAGGTCATGATCTCAGGGTCCTGGGATGGAGCCCTGCATCGGGCTCTCTGCTCAGCAGGGAGCCTGCTTCCCCCTCTCTCTCTGCCTGCCTCTCTGCCTACTTGTGATCACTCTCTCTCTATGACAAATAAATAAAATCTTAAAAAAAAAAAAAAAGAAAATGGCAAGATTTCATTCCTTTTGATGGCGAGTAATATTCCATTGTATATATATATCACATCTTCTTTATCCATTCATCTGTCATTGGACACCTTGGTTCTTCCCATGTCTTGGCTGTTGTGGACATTGCTGCTATAAACATTGGGGTGCATGTACCCCTTCAAATCACTATGTTGTATCCTTTGGACGAATACCTAGTAGTGTGATTGCTAAGTTGTAGGGTAGCTCTATTTTTAACTTTTTGAGGAAACGCCATACTGTTTTCCAGAGTGGCTGCACCAGTTTGCATTCCCACCAACTGGGCAGAAAGGTTCCCCTTTTTTCTCATCCTCACCAATATCTATTGTTTCCTGAGTTGTTAATTTTAGCCATTCTGACAGGTGTGAGATGGTATCTTATTGTGGTTTTAATTTGTATTTCCCTGAAGCTGAGTGATGTAGAGCATTTGATGTGTCTGTTAGCCATTTGTATGTCTTCTTTGGAGAAGTGTCTGTTCATGTCTTCTGCCCATTTCTTTTTTTTTTAAAAGATTTTATTTATTTAAGATTTTATTTATTTATTTATAGAAATAAATAAATAAATATTTATTTATTTATAATTTTAGATATTAAAATTTATCTATTTTTAGATATATTTATTTATTAAGATTTTATTTATTTTATTTCTTGTCTCTCTGAGAGAGACACAGTGAGAGAGGGGACACAAGCAGGGGGAGGGGAAGAGGGAGAAGCAGGCTTCCCGCTGAGCAGAGAGCCTGATTCAGGGCTTGATCCCCATGACCTGAGCTGAAGGCAGATGCTTAACGACTGAGCCACGCAGGCACCCCTTCTGCCC
>CM053610.1:61760351-61781849 GCA_028646535.1 Procyon lotor
TATAATTACACTGACTGGGGACCCTAGGGTTGTGACCACAGAAAATTACTCAAGTTTTCCATAGCCTTAGAGCCAAAACAAAACCCCCAATACCCAAGGCTCCAAAGCAAGTTGACTGCGGTCACCTCTGGGTCTCTCAGAAAGCAGTGGGGCATGTGGAGGGGGCACTGGGAGGCTGGCTAGTTCAGGAGATTCAGGGTAAGGCTGCAGTTGGAGCTCTTTCAAGGCCCTCCCCACGCAGGACCATGCAAGGTGGGGAGAGGGGCCGGGGATGAGTCCAAAAGGGAAAACTTTCCATGCACAAGCCATAAGGAAAATTTGAGGATCCCATCCTCAGGGCTTTAAAGGACTCTGGAATGATGCCATGGGGCCCAGTGGATAGGACAGACGAATGACTAAGTGACCGCAGTTCCTTCAGCTCTGCGTTCTGGGTCTGGGGGAGACATCTGGGAGTGACTTGAAGGAATGCAGCACTTCTTAATGGTATCAGAAGGTTGGGGTCGCACCTGCAGATTGACCTTCCCAGACCTGGCTGTTGGGAATTTTCCACGCCTTTGGAACTGACTTTTGACGTCTATAGTGAGTTTCTACCAGCAGCATTGTTAGCAGTAAATGTGTGACCAATTAGGGGTCAGAGCAGAGTGACGTAGGTCAAGAACAGCATCTTTTGGCCAAAGGCTGCTGACCTAGGTGTCTGCTGGAATCTGCAGTTCTGCTTTGGGGGCCTGAGGGGGGACAAGGAGTGAGTCACTAGCTCCCATTAGCCCCAGAAAGTCCATCAAAATTCTTACCAGATTCCTAAAAAGAAGATAAATTAATAAGCTTGAATTTTCTCTGTGTGTATTTTACCAGCCCACATAGGAAGTCTGCTTTGTGGTGATGCTTTTCCAAGGACCATTCACTGTATTCCCTCTGAAGTAAGCAAGCAGTTGCAAGAGAGACTTACTGAACCAACCGCCCTGAAGATCCTGCTTCCCTCAGAGCCTTCCCTCCACAGCGTCACCAGTGACACGTCCATTGAGCTATGCCCACTCAGCCCGAACAACACACAAGTCCCCCTTTCCTAACAAGGGGAGCACATTATTTTAGGATGCTTAGGTGAGTCTTCTAGAGTGCCAGACAGAGGCTGAGCAAAGCTTGTCACTTGACAACAGTTCCAATAAAAGCATCAGAATGAGAGTAATGATTTCAAAGCCCAGTGTGAGTTGTCTAAATGGCATCCGGAATTAAAGAGGGCTAAACAGTGAAAACTCGCTCTGCATCTCCCCTATCACCGCCCCCCTTCCTCAGAACTATACAGAAAGTAAACTCTTCCCCCCACCCCCGCCCCGATCCAGCTCCACCACTCAGTGTCAGTGAGCAAAGTGCAGAGCAGGTCACAGTATTTCTAATTCAGATTAATGACCCCATTCAGCCCTGTCTCCTTAGCAGGAAATTAGAAAGTGTAGGAAGGAGCAAATAGTGATTCATAATGCGTGACTCTGGGTATTGGCAGTTGTGCTTGTTAAAAGCTAAGATATTGTTTTGATATAAAATAATTGAGTCTGACTTATTTATGGGACGAAGTGTTCTCCATAATGCCAGTTCCCTTTTCTAAAGCCAGTTGGTTCCATACCCACGTGTTCTTGAAGGACAGTAGAACTACCCTTTGCCTGGTTTGTGTTTGGGGCAGCTCTGTGGGAAATAGCCCTTTAGAGTAATGGGCTGGTGCAATGCTGTACTTCTCCTACACTCTGCTTTGGATTCTGTGTCTCTTCTTCCTCCCTTGGGCCAGCTCTTCCTACTTCATCCTAATCCTGCCCTTTCAGTCTCCATCCTCGCCCGTCTACTTCTTCAGGGACCTTCTTCTTCTTCTTCTTGTTTTTTTTTAAAGATTTAATTTATTTATTTGACAGAGAGAGAGAGAGAGCACAAGCAGGCAGAGAGGCAGGCAGAGAGAGAGGGGGAAGCAGGCTCCCCGCTGAGCAGAGAGCTTGATGCTTGAGGCTCAATCCCAGGACCCTGAGATCATGACCTGAGCTGAAGGCAGAAGCTTTAACCCACTGAGCCACCCAGGCACCCCCAGGGATCTTCTTTAATTGGGGGGCTTTGTCAACTATTTGCATACAGCGTCATGACCTTTTTTTCCCAAAACTTTTCCCCCTACTCCCCAACACACACTCACTTCCATTTGATTCACATAGACTCATATATAAGATCAGACCCCTTGTGGACCTTGTGTAAATTCCATTCCTTCCCTACATCCCCCTGGATAGCCATGCATATCTGTTCTTTCCCTCCTATGTCATCACATCTTATCTGTCACCAAAAGCTCTTCCTTCCTCTTTGGATTCAGCCCTTTTCTTCCATTTGCACACTTAGTATACAAGCTTGTTTCAGGCTCTTGTTTCAGAGGAAGAAATGATTTCTTTGAAAGGCAATCACGCGGAGCTCAGTCCCTGGCCATGCCCAATAAACCTTACACTGGGGGAATGCGTTCTTTGTTTCTGCACTCCAGGGATGTGTCTACTCTCAGCTCGCATACCAAAGTTGTGTGGATGAGAACTGAGAAAAGTTGGATGAGCTTTAGAAATAAGTGCAACTGAGAAGTCATTTCCAAACCCGGATGTGTATTGGACTCTCCTGGGGAGCGTTATAAAATGCAGATTCCTATTAAATCTGAATTTCATCTCCTACCATTCCCTCTCTAATCCCCCTTCTGCCCCCTCTCTCCTTAGTTCTCCTTGAATACACTGAGCACATTTCTGCCTCAGGGCCTTTGCACTTGCTAATTCTCCTTTGAAATTTTCTTCACCTACACATCCACACTGGCTTGTTCTCTGCCCTGAGGATACTGTCTCCTCAGAGAGGTGAACACCCCACTAAAATAACATCCCTCCATCTGCCCACTTTTTCTGTCTTTCTTTGGATCCCCGGTCACATTATGTATTTGTTATTTCTAGTTAGTTGTCCCTTCTAGATAGTGAGCTCTGTGAGGGCAGAGATTTCTTCTTAGGTTACAGCTTTATCGGAACAAAAAAAGAAGCTTCCCACATGGTAGGCACTCTAGCAATGTCTGCCGAGTCAGTGAATAAAAGATGATTCAGAGAAGCTGAGTTAATCCAGGAAGACTTGTCCTAAAACAGTGGCTCTTAAAGTATGGTTTCAGGACCAGCGGCTTCAGCATCACTTGAGAAATTATTAGAAGTGCAAATTCTAGGGCTTCCCACCAGTCCTGCTAAATCCCAAACTGGGAGGTGGCCATGTATGTTTCAACAGGTCCTTGGGGTGATTCTTATACTGCCTAAAGCTTAAGGACAGTTGCCTGGAGACATTGGTTGGGTACCATGTTCTGTTTGGCATATACTACTATTTATCAAGGCCAAACCAAATCTTGTGGCCCTCCTTGACATTTATACTATTATATTTATATAATATTTAATAAATATTTATTTAATATTTAAATTTATATTTAATTTATTAATATTTAATGAAGCTTTATTAATAAATATTTATTAAATATAATATTTAATAAATAAGTATATTTATTTATACTTAGACTATTCCCTAATTGTTTCAGGTGCACCAGATTAGGAAGCTGGCTGTGTGGTCCTCAAGCACTCAGGAAGAGCTCAGTATGTATTTGTCTGCTGGTTAATTTTGTACTATTCCTTGGATATTCTTTTTTTTTTTTTTTTTTGGCTCTAAATTACATAAGGAAAAAGAAAATTTGTTTTATTTTACCTAGAGTTAGGACAGAATATATTTTATTAGGATATAGAAAAGACATTGCTAAAAAACACTCATAGGTTGGTTTTGACTCATTGTTTAATTACTTAGTAAGAAGGTTTTAAATAGTTAGGAACATGGGCTTAGGAGTCAGATATTAGCTGGATCAGGCTTTAATTTGGTAAAATGGGCAATAATACCTGCCTTAAAAATGAGTAACACTGGCACACAGTGGATACTCACAGGAGTTATTAATAATGATAATAATAATTGGCATTTTAAACATATAATATGTAATGTTTGTTATGCTGGTGTGTGTGTGTATGTAATTATATTCAGGCAGAAAGATGACAGTGAAAAGTGTACTTTAGAAGAGTGGTTCTCACAAAGTGGTCCTAAGACCAGCAGCAGCAGCACAACCTGGAAATGGTTAGAAATGCCCATTTCTGGGCCTCGCCCAGCTCTACTGAAATGACTCTCCCAAGGGGCCTGCTACTGTTGTAGCAAGCCCCTTAATGACTCTGATGCATGCTTGTCTTTGGGAGTCCTGCTCTAAAATCACACACATGCACACACACACACACACACACACACACACACACACACACACACTCCCTCTATGTGGGGTGCCTCTTTGGGGAAATAATGGAATCCCAGATGGAAGACCCAGGGTAGTCAACAACTAGAGCATTTCTGTGGAGGGACAAGTGAACAGAACGTGAGTCATCTGAATTTGGAAAAGAGACCCAATTCCTGGTTTCTGTATCCAGCCCATTCAGTGGACTAGCTTCCTGACAGGTCTTTGAAAAATGAGGTCCCCCTAACAGCCCTCTCTCCCTCAAATGTTTCCCTGGCTGCAGCAATTAAACGGCTGAGCAGGAAACTGGACCTGATGTTCTATTAACTCTTTGTCAGCTGAAGCCCAGAGGCGATGTGTCTCACTGGAGAGATTTTCTCCTCAACTTCTCTCCTTCCCACCGCACCACGAAGGGAAAAGCTCCTAAAACATCTCCTGGTCAAGTTTTTTCGAGTTTCCAGTTTCGTTTCCGTGTGTGTGACTGAAAGGGCTGGGTCAGAGGTCAACAGAGGGGAAAGGTCATTAGAAACTAAATGTAGCTGCTGCGTCTCCTTGCGCTTCTCCTTGGTGTCATGAAGACAAATAGTAATAAAAAAAATTCTCCCAATGACATTCTCCTTTCTCATCAGCCTCCGAGCATTTCTTAATGAACTCGGCTCAGCCTCCTACGAGCCTGATGGTCTTCAGTCCGAACAGAGCCTCGCTGGAAATGATGAGAATAGAGTCAATGGGACCGACTGTCTGAGCACTTTTGTCCTGGCGTCCTTAAGGTCGGCTCTCCGCCCCAGTCCGAGTCCTCCTTCTTCCCACTTACTGATAATATCGGACAAACACGTGGCCTTCAGGGCCAGGCAGGACGGGACACTGGGCCACCACTTCCTGGTGACTGACAGTGGTGTGTCTTCCCCTTTGTCTTTTACGGACATCTATTTTCTTTTTTCTTTTTTTTTTTAAAGATTTTATTTATTTGACAGAGAGAAACACAGCGAGAGAGGGAACACAAGCAGAAGGAATGGTAGCGGGAGAAGCAGGCTTCCCGCAGAGCAGAGAGCCCGATGTGGGGATCGATCTCAGGCCCCTGGGATTTGACCTGGGCCGAAGGCAGACGGTTAACGACTGAGCCACCCAGGCGCCCCTGGACATCCGTTTTCTTATTGTCCACACAGGCTTGATAGATTTACTCTGTAAATTTTTAATTCTAGACCAGCATTTCCCACCATCTATCGAGGGATTTCTCAGCCAATTTGAATGTGAATTTAAGCAAAATGTAATTTGGATCATCACCTTATTTAAGCCACATCCATTAGAACCGGCCACTCTTTATTAAGGAAAGACAATCCTGCCCTTCCGTTTCTCTGTTTCTGAAGTTGAGAAGAGTTTTGATTTTGGTGAACAAAATGGGGCCATTCCAAAAATACCCAAAGAATGCCTCCTTAGGGATGAGAATCCCCTGTACTCACCTGAAGCCGATTTTTGTGAGGTCTTTCTTGTTGTCAGCATAGTGCTTTGCTCGCCAAATGCCCAACACCTTTTTCGGATTCGATATTATTTTCAAATGTGAGTTTTAGTCATGTAAAGCATGAAAACTGCAATGGAGATATAAGAGGTGGAGATATCTGATTTTACAGAAAAAGGAGGATTTCTTAATCAAATTTGGATTTCTACTCTGTTGATGCAGATGATAGAAGAAAGAATCAGACTCTTGCTTTTAAATGAAAATATGTATATACGCCAGCCAATAGGGACCCACTCCTGTCACATAAAGGCTCAATGAATATGATTTCTCTTCTCCTCTCCCTCTCAGGTGAGTGATGTCCCTTCCACATGTCAAGAGACAACTGTGCTAAAGAGTGGTCAGAAATTAAAACTGTGGTCAGTGATTTCCCACGTTGGCCTGTGGACCTCTGCAGGCAGGGTGGGCAGGCAGGGTTGGGGGAGGGGTGGTGGGAAGATTTAGCAGAGTATCTGCAAAATCTCTTAAATCCATATGTGTGTGCACTGTGCATCGCATATAGATGGATTAAATACTATCTTTCAGAGTTCCTCTTCTTTCTCAAATATCCATATATACTCTATTATGGTAAATAAAACACATATTTATCTATAATCATAAAAAATGAATTGTAACTTTTTGGCCATCCTGCATTCTCCGAACTGCTACCAAGAGATGTCTGAGAAATTTTTTGAGTACAAATTTTTTATAAAACACAGAGCATTGCTATTCGATAGCATATGGCTGAAGGCAGGGCTTCCCAGGTATGGTCCTAAGATTCTGCGGTACTGTTTACAGTGCGGATTCCCTGGCCTCATCCCTGACAGTCAGGATTAGGATACGCCAGGGAACTGGAAATCTGCATTTTAAACAAACATTGCAATGCTGGTTTTTGCCATGCATTGGCACTGGAGAACCATGGGCTTAAGGGAATCGGAAAATACCTTCACACCACTGGGAATCAACCTTGGAAGGTCAAAGCTTTGTGTTTTCGATTTCACCCGAAGATGGAATCTCTCTTTCCTCTTTAAATCCTTGCATACAGTCCAGAAACTTGCTAGAATATCTATCAATCATGTCAGATAGTGTATTGACAATTTGAAAGCACAGTATCCCTGCTGGAACTCTCAAACAGCAAAAAAAAAAAATGGTTTTGGATCATCTACAGATGTGGCTTAGTCACATGACTATTTGCCTGGATCCGCGTGCACTGAAATGCCACGCAAATGAAATTACAGTGGGCAGAGGAGCTCGGATCTGAAATCATTAGTGACTCCTGGGGGCATTCACCTGATTTGTGTGTATTTAAATATAATCTTCAATAAAATTAGGAAACCTTTACCACCATCTGTGTTGCCATAGCAAAGTGCAGGCGCAGCAAATATCTGGCCTATGTGTTAACACCCCCCTCTCTAGCTGCACGGTGGCTGGACATTTCTAATCAATTCCAGCAGTCTTTCCCCTTGAACCAGGATATCTATGCCTCGAAATCCCCTGCCCCAGGCGACTGTTAGCAGATGGGATGACTGGACGATGAAATCTATTTGCTATGTCTGGAGTGGACAAAGGCATAGGCTCTGAAGTCAAATGGGATTGGAAGGCTCAAACCCCAGTTTTGCCACGTGGAAGCTGTGGGACCCAGAGCAGGAGATGTCAGCTATGGAGGTACTTGGGTGGTCTCATTCTCCTCGTCTGCAAGAGCAGGGTGATGGTCCCATTTCACAGGATTGTTGCGAAGGAGACAGAAAGAACCCAGGTGACTTGCTTAGTGTTCCCAGTTCATGCTGGGTACTCAGTACAGCTTAGGTGCTAAATACAGCTTGAAAAGAAGGTGTAGTGATGAGCACAAGGAGAAAGGAACCCATTCTGAGGGACAACTTGGGTTCTATAAAGCAAGCATGGGGAAGTTTATAGCAAAGTGCATCCTTATTGCAACACCTCTGGGATTATGACTTATATGACCCACATTTATTGAGAGTTTAATAAATTCCAGAAAGCATCGTAAGCACTTTACGAGGGGTAACTCATTTAATCCTCACCAAAACCCTGTGATGTCGATGTTCTTATCCCCAATTTATAGATGAGGCACCTGAGTCGTAAAAAGGTTCAGTAACTGACCAGGGATGGAGTTAGACCCGTGCTATTCGCAGTGAGCCCCCCTCAGTGCAAACTTTCAGGCCCACCCCCGAGCCCCCAGTCCCAAACCCTGTGGGTGGGCCCAGAAGTCTTTGTTTCACGAGCCCTCCTGGTGATTCTGAGGCCCCTTACCCTGACAGGCGGAGGAGCAGGGGTGAACCTGTGACCAAGTGGGGCAGCAAGAGGGAATCAGAGAAGCTGCATCCCGTTAAGGACCTGTGCATGCCTTCTCGCAGACTTTTCATTACCCTCTGTATCTCTTCCAGCCAACATCCTGGAATTCTGCGTGTTTCTTTTCCTATTAATAAGAAAATCAGTTGGTTTGCGCTATTGTGCTTTTACTTTGTGTCACAGGTTCTAGTAGAACCAAGAAGGAAACTCATCTCTCTCTGAATTATGTAGGAACTAGTATAAAAGGCACCCAAGGCTCTTTCACATCCCCGTTCTCCTTTCTTTATGCAAATGTGAGTTCCTGCCTTTCCCCCTCTGCAGGCTCTTGTCTTCTCTGCATCCTTCAGTTCAGGTCAAGAACTTCAGACCATCAAAGAAGGTTTTGTGTCCTAAGAAGGTTTTGTGTCCTCTCTGCTATGTGAATTTGAAAGGGCCTCAGATGGAGGCCTGCAGCACATATTAAAAATTACAATGAAAATCTAAATGTGTTAAGAAGCCCAGTGCTAAGGACTTCCCAGTCACTGCTTTGCTGTCTTTGTAAAGCCCCTAACGTGGCTCTCGTTGTTAGCCCCGGTGCAAAGGAGAACACTTACTCACCCTTAGCTTTCGGAGGGATCTAACCCGCCCAGCATGAGAGCTGCGGGGCCAGGATTCAACCCTAGGTCTGTCTGACACCCAAACCCACTCTCTTAGCCACACACTTTATGTGACAGAGGAGGAAAGATTGATGGAAATCTGAGGCCACTGATGTTGCTAAAGTGGAAAAGCCAGATCCCGCTAGAGAGCAACTGGCTGCTGGGATTTAGGGACTTTCCCTGGTGATCTCACCCTGATCCGCTTTTAGCTCCAGCACATGAGCAGGAACCCCAGAAAGCTCTCTAGCTCTTATCTGTTGCCTCGATTCCCTCCGACTTTAGCTTCAGAAAGACAGGGAAACTGCGTGGACCTATGTCCTTGTGGGGCATCCTTGTGGGGTGCTCTGGGGACCTGCGCACCTCAAGAGCTGGGAGACGAGGGAGGAACTATCCCAAAAGACCGCATGTCCTTTCCCCGTAACCTCCGGGGTAACACGCACTTTGGGGGAAGAGGAAAGAAGGAAAGGGATTCTCTTTGAGCCAACCTGTGTCTGCCTCTTTCCTGCCGCCTCAGCTTCCGCCAACACAAGCTGGGAATACAGGAATACCCCATCACAACACATTAAAAAGAGACAACCAAACCCGCCATGTGTTGCCCTGTATCTCTGGAATGCAGTCAGCCTTCCTTTCTCTCCTGTTGGCCACACAGACCTTCCCTGGCTGGCTTTTTGCTTCTCTGACTCCAGCGTCCTTCACTACAGTGTTTTAGCACCCTGTGTTCATTCCAGACTTCCTTTTCCTAAGAACCAACATTGGACCATCATCCCCAGGCCTCGCTCTCAGCCTGCTCTGGGCATGCTTATGAGGTTCACCCTGAGGCCCATGCACCCCATCTCTGGTGGGGGCTGTTGGGGAGTTCTAGTGCCATGCCAGAGCAGGGAGGTCGGGGCATCAAATACCTTGCGGGGTGGAAATTTCCCAGCACCCAAGATCTGGGCAGTGGATCTGAAACTTCAGAGCAGCTAAGAATCTACTGGGGATTTTGTTAAAATGCAGATTCTCAAGTGCCTTCTCCCTGAATTCTGGTTCAGTAGTTTTGAGGTGCAGCCCAGGAATCTGCATTTTAATGAGCAACTGGATAGTTCCTAGGCTTCACTTTGGGGAATGGAGGTTTGCTGGAGGCATGGTGGTGTCAGACCATATCACACTGAGCCTTTGGTTAGCAGAGGACCTGAGAGTTGGAGGGGGTGGGGAAGTTGTGTGGGGGCAGGACAGGGGAGCAGTGGTGCCAAACTGATGCCTATGCTGGGAGTGTCAGATGAGACAATAATGGGCAACAAGACAATAATGGACATCCTCATAGTCTTCTTCCCCTTCTGTCCCTTTGCCACCACCTTCTCTTCCAAAAGGAATTTCTTTACATGATCTCTTACAAGGGAAATCCATTATACATAACACAGCTGTCGACAAAGCTTTGCCAATTGGGACTGAGGGAGTCTGGAGGGCTCCAAGCTGACCTCTCTTCTACTTCCTTCCCTGAGGAAGCACCTAAGGTTGACCCATAGACGCTTTGGGGTTTCTTCAGGGTTCCTTTGAAAACAGTCTTAATCTAGCCCCCATTTTACAGATGAAGAAGCTGAGACCCAGAGAAGTGAGGTGACTCACCCAGAGCCGGCTAGAGACATCACTGGATGACTATCAGACTCCACTCTCAGGCCCCTGATAATTTCCAGACAGCTCATTATGTCCAATGTCCAATGTGAGGCCACTAGGAGTTCTGAGGGACAGAGAAGTGAGCTGTGGCCTCATAAATGAGATTAGGCAACCCTGGATATAGCCTAGTTAAGCAAGTTTCTTTATTGCAGGATTTCACAGCCCCCTGAATATTCTAATGGGAGCTGTGAATCTCCAATAAAGGTCATGGAGGCAGAATTTTCCGAACTCATTTGAGAATACACACTTTCTCCTCCTTTGTAATGTATCAGTGTCTCAGCAGACACTATTGTAAGGAGTACTGTTTGGAGGATTGCTGTCATATACTGTCTTTGACCCGAGAACAGCCAGGGAAGGTCCACAGTCACCAAAGACTAGAACCTTCCGAGGGTCATCCATCACACAGGCCTGCTCTGGACCAGCCATCTCTGGCAGCTCAGGGGCCGCGCCTGGGCTCCAGGTGCACAAGTGAGATCCGTTCCACGAGAAGGAATCCACAGGCCAGAAACATATGTGAGCTGGCCGACAGAGCGTGTGTCAGCCCCGCTCCTGCTGGACGCAGAAATTCAGCTCCCGGAATCGCTTTGACGTTGAGAAGGCATGATCAGCTCAGTGTCCCCATGAAGACACCAGGATTGCTATGGGCGAGGATGGAGCCAGGGAAGTGCCATGAAAGAGGCAGTTACGGGGAGCACTCACCGGCCACCTGCTCCTGGAGCAGACACAGTACCAGGGAAATCAACAGAGCCAAGAGGTGCAGGGGCCTCGGTTAGGAGACAGCCCTGACTAGTTAGCCGGTCCAGGGGAAATTATGCTGGCAGCTTTCCTGCCCTTTTTTGAAGCCGTGGGCTGGGATGTGTGGACCTTTGCAGCCCATTCTTTGAAGGCTACCTACAAGTGAGCAATGTAGGTTCTGCCTTCAGATGAGTTGGAGATTGGTAATGAAAGGAGGCTAGAAGAGAAGCAGGCACTAAATCAGAGTCTAGGAAAATGGAGAGGATGGTTCAAACCAACGGTGATGATTAGATTCCTGTCATATAATGCTAGTTCTGAAGCAGATCACCCAGCAAGGGTTACTGGGGAGGGCAGGCGCTGAGCGATCACGAAGGAGGGTGCTTCTCATGGCTGGGTGTTTGCAGGGTGGAGCGCGTCCTGCGGGCACAGGGCCCTGGGGTGGGCTGAAAGGCCCCGTAGCCCAGGTTAACCTGTATGGCGGATGATGCACCAAGCCCACTAATTTCCCATATCCTGCCTGGTAATCACACACTGAAGAAAATTTGGTTCTAGGTCTGATTTTATCTAACTTTTTAATTTTTTGCATGATTGGGAAATAAATATGTGTCCGTTATTAGTGAAAGGCACCAGAGTGTAAGGTTATGAGCAAGGTCTTCAGAAATTGAGTTTGACTCAGAAGCTGCATGACTTTGGGCAAGACATTTACCATTTCCTGTTTTGTAAAATGACAAAAATAATGATATCTGGCCCCAAGTGGTTGTCATAAGGATTTAGTGAAACAATTTATATAATGTTCTTAGCAAAGTCTCTGACACGTAGTAAGCACTTAGATTTTAGCTATCATTATAATTACAATTACCAACCCAGATGATCTGTTAAAAAATGCTTTGGTATATTCGCTTTCAATCTTCTAAAAATTTAACCCTGCATTAATGTTTTTAAATAGGTAGGATCATATTAGACATATGTAACATTGGGTCCTGCTTTTTTCAATCAATATTTTGTCCTATGTGCTGCGTTTCTAATGGGGACCTGTTTGGGAATAAGTGGTTCTGGGTTAGAATTTAGCTTTGCCACTTACAGATCCAGCTGTATGGCTTTGGGAAGGCTACCTAACCGTGCTGAGACTCAGTTTATCAGCTGAGCTGCTGTGATCATTGAATTGCTTCACATATGGTTATTAAGGGAACTGGGTTATCTACAAACGTTAGTGAAGCTGACCTACGAGCCTGGCGTCCAAAGCAGTTGAATCTATTGTTTGCGAACTGCCTTTTCAGGAACCCCAAGGGTTCCAGCGATGCACCCTTGGGATCACCAAGTGGGGGAGGGCTGGGCGCCATCTCTGTGTCTGCCGGTCTCCGTGTTTCAGTGTTTCCAACTGTCATTTCTAAGTAGAGCCCCTCGCTTCTATTTTAGGTATTGGGATTTACTTGCACTTTTATTTGAAGACAGGCGTGGTGCTTAAAAACAAATTTGAGTCTTGTGGCTTTAGAGAATGATACCTAAGCAGGGTCCCTTCCAGTAGGAATAGTCCACATATTATAAGTGTAACACTTCAAGGGGGTTAGATATCACTCCAGTTCATAGCGGGATGCAGGAAATATGGCTGGAATTGTTTGAAAAGGCCCTGTACCCTACTAACCTGTTGTGAGTGGAGGAGGCTTCTCCACTGTGGGGCTACTCATCTGGGCTGAGGCATTGTAATCCGTATAGAGGACTTTTATCGAAGCTATCGTTGTGTTCACCCTGCATGCCTCTTGACCCGCCTCCTTGTGGCAACAAAACCCCTAATTTCACTGGGGAGCCCTTTCCAAGTGCTTTAGGTGAGCATATGACATAAGGCTAACTAATTAGAATACATAATCCACCCAGCCATAGTAAATGGTTTAGGGGTGACAAATGATTAAGCTAGGTGCACACTCGGATTTGTACTGGAATTATTGGGACCATGATCCCTAAAAACGAGGTGAATCGTTGTACTGGTGACCACTTTCCTGGTGACCACTTCGCTAACACATAAGGAGGCGTCACCTTAGAATGATGCTGAGACCCAAAAAGGCAGAACTGAGTAATGGTGCTAGGTTTCTGAGGACATTGTTTAAACCCCTGGATCCAATGACGCCTGGAGTTAGTTTGCCCCTTGAACTTCCCGTCTGTGTAAATCCCCTTTGGGGTTTAAGCGTGAGATGAGTTTCTGTTACAACTGAGAATTACAGCCCACTTGCTGCATGATTCTTGCCGACGGATGTTCCGAGCAGTGCTGTTGGGGAAGAGAAGAGACCGGGGCCCTTCACAGGGGAGCAGACGATATGGAGAGTTGCCACAGGGCTGCGGAGGCTGCTTGGAGGCACTGGACCCCTGAGGGGAGACAGGCGGGGTAGAGCATGAAAGAGGAGGGAGGTGAGGGGAAAACCACTTCCCATTGTTACCCTGAGATGTGAATACCTGTTCTTGGAAGGCCTCGCTCCCGGGTATCTAAACCCACCCCCCCACCCCCCCCACCCCCGCCGGAGGGATTTTGTATCCATTTCCTTGCACATCACTGAGGACCCTCTCCCGCGGTATCAGAAACACCTCGTAGGGGTCAGTGACTGGGGCTGTGAGCCCAGCGAGGGTGGGAAGCGGAGAGTGGGCTGGGGCAGGACGGATGCAGGCAAAGAGCAGCAGAGCCTGGAGGAGACCGCAGCCAGGAGAACAGTGATGCCGTTCCTCATTCAGAGACAGGCAACTTCCAGAGGCAGAGAAGATCCAGGGAAGCAATGCCACAAAATGTCAGAAGTCCCTCCGCGCTGTGATCCGTGCCCGTCTTTCCAATCTGGCTGGTTGATTAAATCCTCCCTGTGGAAAAAGGGTCGGGCAAACCTCTAGTCACCAGAATTCAGCGCTTAAACGTTATTAGTATTTCTGAGGCTGACAGGTCGACACAGTTTGGGTTCTGAGTTGTGCACTCTGTGTATGTTAAAACGATTAAAAATCAGTCCTACCTGCCCTATTCCACTCCCCACCTGACCCCCCAAGAGGGTGGGATGAGAAACCTAGTTCACACACATCAACCTCAAATTCCTATTCATCTACTGCCATTTTACTGTCCCAAGTGAGAGCAACGATAATCAAGTTCCTGGCAGGAAATGGTTTTCTTCCATGAACAGCCCGAGTATTCCTGAGTCGCTGTTGCTGAGAGAGGGCCAGGCTGGGGTATATATCATCTCTGAATGGTGGGCTGGGCCCAGCAGCTGGTTCTTCACTGAGGCTATCACTTATTTCCATGGTTGCCAGTGGCAGCTTCAATAAGATCTCAGGGCAGGATAACCGGGAGTAGACCAAATGTTGCAGCTGAAACAAATGCAAATAAAAATCTGCAAGATCACCTGCCCAGGAGCAGTGGGTGAAAGGAAAGAGGCTTTCCATTAATAGACTGGCCGGTTGTAGGAGGGTGATCCCATTGTTAGAAACTGTCTATTGTCACAGTCCTGATACGGTAACGACTTCTTTTCTTCCCTCTGAAGCTGGATAAATCAGAGACCAAAAATATCCTTAACATAAATCATTCTATTCCAGCATTTGACAGCCTCTGTCTCAAACTCAATTAGTCACTGGGCACAAGGAAAGCCGAGATCATCACAGATTCACACATGTTTAACGGATAAAGCATGACTGGGGAGAGATTTCTTCCGTTTAATCTCTGCTCTTCGATATTCGTTGGTAGATCACATGGCTATTAAAATAAATAGGACAGTAGAAGTTTCTTTTGGGCAGGGTAAGGCAGATGTGTTCTATTTAAAAAAGATTGAATGAATTGTATCCCAGAGAGACATAAAGGAGGCAGAGCAAATGAAAGGGTCCCAGGAGGACATAACGGGCATTTAATCAAAAAGCTTGTCTCATTGCTTGGATGAGGACCCTTTCGACCAGGAAGCTTATTTCTGAACCCAGGAATCTGAGCACTAGTATAAAACCGGACCTCTAGGATACCAAAATCTGGTTCAGATACTTCTGGAGAAAGTGCTAGACAGTAGACATGGTTTCACACACTAGAAAATTCGAACTGCCTGGATCATTCCTATTAATCCTGTTTAGCAATTCTATAGGCAGGGATGGCTCTACTTCCTGTGTCCTCTTTCTTGCAGTAAGAGTGATTGTCATCATTTTATTATACTGAAAGGGGTTTATCAGTGTCACCCCAACCCTGCTCTGTCAATAAAAGAAAAAAAAAAGAGGTTCTTAGGACCATAACAATCTTC
Source organism: Procyon lotor (assembly GCA_028646535.1). Taxonomy (NCBI): domain Eukaryota; kingdom Metazoa; phylum Chordata; class Mammalia; order Carnivora; family Procyonidae; genus Procyon; species Procyon lotor. The sequence continues at coordinate 61,775,700 of CM053610.1, forward strand.
CTCATAGGTTTCTAAGATTGTTCTGAGGAGTCGCAATGGCCCAATGGCGGGTGAGTTCAGGAGTCACTCCTTTTAATATGGAAATACTGAGACCCAGGGGGTCGAACAGTTAATGCCAGATTGTCTGAATCTCAGGCCTGACTCCTGGCCAGCTAATGCTGCCCAGCTAAGTAACTGGAAATGGATTAGATCTTGCAGGGTCAAGGCCAGGGCTATGAGTTCCTATCAGAGCCCATAGGGAACCCCAGGAACCCAGAGGACAGACCAAAGTCTGTAGCTGAAATCTTGATGATGGAAGAAGATGTTTAAACATCATGTTTACAGGGGCTAAACACAGGGATTAAATTCAGAGGTCAGAGCCAAAAGTCAAAATTGAGAAGAACATTATGGCAGGCTCAGGATTGGGGACAATTGTCTGACACTGCAGCTAGGCGGGACATGGGTGGTAGGGCTTACCGAAGGACTAGGACTGGCTCTCCTGGCAAGTCTTTGGCAGGTCCTTTCTTGTACAGGATTTTTATGTGCATACCCAAACTCAGGAAGGCATGTCATTTGAAATCTAACCAGTTAAGGTACAAAAAGGAGATAAGAAAATCAGGGACTAAAGTTGTTATCTTTCTTCTTGGTTCTAATTTTTTTTTAATTTTATTATTTATCTGAGAGAGAAGTAAAACAAGAGAGATCACAGAGGTAGAGGGAGAAGCAGACTCTCCATTGAGCAGGGAGCCTGATGTGGAGCTTGATCCCAAGCCGGGATCATGACCTGAGTTGGAGGCAGAGGCTTTAACCCACTGAGCCACCCAGGCGCCCCTTAGGAGTATTTTAGATATGGCAAAATGGAAGAGAGGATAAATAAATCACTTGGCTGTATCAAATTGACTATTTGTTTCTAGTTCCTTTCAGTCATGTATTTATTTTAGCCAAGGTTATTTGTTCGTGGTTTTCTCTTAAAGTACCATAAGAATTCCTATGTATAAAGAACTGGTGCCTCAGTTCGGATGCATGGTCCACTTGGGCTGCTATCTTATTGGCTAATAGGGGCCTGAGGGACATCCACAGTGTGACATCTCTGCCTTACCTCACACCCATCTTAGTGTTCCCAGTCTTTTAGAGATATGAATTTCATTAGTTCATCCAATGGCGGAGGGGAATAAAATTTTCCTCCACCCTCGTAGGGTCTCCATTTGGAACTGACGTACGATTAAAAAAAAAAAAAACAGGAAAAGACATATGAATTTTATTTATATGTGTGTAGCAACTATCACAAGAAAAATGAAGATACAAAGAAATGGTTATATACTAGGTTGAACAAAGAGTGGCAATTATGGAAGGATACATAGGATATATAAAATATATGGGGAGATTAAAGGAAAATAAGGGTTATTTTAACAAAGGTCTGTTTTTACAGATTTCTTTTGGCCTTGACTCCCTATCCCTGGAGATGAGAATGTTTCTTCCTTTGGTACAGAGAGGGCACCTTCACATAGGAGTTTTATCACCTGTTTTCAGGAAGAAAAAAAGAAGGTCAGGGTGTCTTTCTTGTACCTACTATTTCTCAAGTGCCTTTACTCAAAATAATCAATATGCCAAAGTGGCATATCTGGGGGTAGCATGTTCTGAACTCCTTTATATCCAAACTTGAAAAAAATATTTCCTGCTAGTTCTGTTGTGGGGGTACCAAGTTTACTACTCTTTGCAAGAAGCCAAGGATTTCCTTCTTTCGTACTAAAAAAAACTAAAAAAGCCCCCTGAAGGTGACGTAGAACTTGATGCGTAGACCTGATCCCCATGTGAGTGTTGAAGGAAGATAGAAGCCAATGAAATCAGGAGCCTTGTGAACATTGAGATGAAACAAGAGGTCCTTGGTGTCTCTAGTAGTTCAAAGTAAATCTCAATTCTTTGGAAGATAGAATGACCAACCTATCCCTGTTTTCCTGGAAGCTTCTTGGCATTTGCACTGGAATTTCCACATACTGGGATGCCCCTCAGTCCCAGAAAAACTGGGAACATTGGTCACTCTATTGGAAGACCACAGTGTTGGCCCATCTCCGATGTCCTAGGCATCTCTAGATCTCTTCTCTTCCGTGTTCCTAAGTTGCTTTGAAAGCTGGTCCTTATCCATATGTTACTTATACACCTCCTAAGAGCCTTGGCTTGAATTTTCTGAGTGAAGGTTGGTAAACACCTCTTCTTGGGCTCCGTAGCTCCTACAAGGACACTTAACGGTCACTGCTGTAAGCTTGGTACCTCCTTAGGGACTGAATAGCTCGTGTGATTCACCTACTTGTGTGCATGAAGCTGAAAAATGAATATTTGTTGTCCTTTCTGGCTTGAGGCACTTGAAGCAATGGATGGCCATCTTTTCTTCTGAAAAATGAGGATAATCACATTAACCCCATAGAGTTGTTTTAAGAATTAAATAAGTAAATACAGGAAAAGTGCTTAGAACGGGGACCAGCACAAAATATATACTAACTAAATATTAGGGGAAAAAAAGAAAAAGATACATAATACTATAGAAATATAGGCTCTTGGTAAAATTGTCCTCATCCCAGTTTGCCAGTTCCTGTGGCGGAGGGCTTTCAGGCTGTGGAGCAAACATATTGAAGGTTAATATGAAAGTCGTTCAGAACTGTTGATCTTTTGCCCAAGGAAACCTAACCTAGAAGTCAAGTGGCCTAGTTCCCTTACCACTTAACTGAAATTGTAGCTTCATATCTTTGGGAAGCCAGTGAACCTGTGCTTATAAATCAACAGACCATCAAAACTACAAATTTGCGCGGTGGCCCGTGGGTGAGGCTTCGACCACCAGAGGGAGCCAAAGGAACAAATCACTGAAAACCCAACTCAAACCGGATTGGGCGCCTAGGAAACTTTTTAAGCATTCAGGTAACCAGAAGTCTAGAAGATCATGCAACTGACCTTGAGGGTTAACTCAGCTGTGAGAAGGAAGTTAGAGCTGTATTGTTGATCTTTTCTCCAGGCAGAGAGCAGGGAGTTAATGGTGTGGGGGTGGGGCCGTGGGGCCCATCTCTTACTGGGAAAAGCCAGAGTGCCCAATCCCGGGAGTTTACTGAAGCTCACAGCCGTGGGGAAAGAACGTCGCCATGGTAAGCAGGGCTTGAGGTAGGTTTTAAGAGCTGGAGAATAAAGGTCTTGGATCCCAACGCCTGAGATGAGAGCAGCTAAGGACATGTCAGTCAGATTCAAGGTGGTTGTTGGTCAGGCTGGGTGTTACATGTTTGTGCATTACCCCAGGCATTAAAGGGGTGAGATTCCCCCGGAGAAGCCTTTCGGGTTTTCCCTTCCAGTAGGGAAACAGGAATATATTCAGGTAATAACTGATGATGGTTCTAGCTCCGAGGGTGTCGGTAGCCGGGCCCAGGACCTCTGGCCTAAGAGCAACAAGACCAATCCTGGCAACACCTACCCGGGTAAGACTGGAGTTCGTTATCCACTGTAAGGCTTGAAGCAGGGGTAGGTTCTTCCTGACCTGAGGCTGGTGAGATCTTTGCTCACCTTTTTACTTTTCTCAGAAGTTAACTTCAGATTTCCAAGCTCATGTTTCCCATTGCTAGAGGCCTCTCCCATCTCATTTACTGGCTTCTTTGCTTGCCAGTAGCCTAGAATCGTCTTCCTACAATACGGGCCATGCTCTACCCCCACGCCCCACCCCGTGGCAAAAGCAGCCAGCTGGGAGACAGAACATATGGGCTGAAAATAAGGTAATAAGTGGATGAGTGCTGTTCCTTCCAAAATCATTAAAAGTGAACGGTCAAATTTTATTGAGTGTGGAATATTTGCAAATAGCCTTTCCAAGGGGAAATTAAAAAACCCAAACAAACTCTTGAATGGGTGGATGATCCAGGAAGACGGTGCTATTGGGAGGGGATTGTCAAAAGGAGGCATTGAGACTTTTTTCTCATGTAGGCTGGAAAGCATGAGATTATATTTCCGGAGAATGATTTTCTAAATGTTTTTTAAATGACAATGTGACAGTATCATTTGATCAGCAGTAATTTCAAGTTTCATCATTTTGAAGGACAGGACTCAGTTCTAACATACAACAGTCTGATGCGTCTAGATCAAAATGTTCTACTGTCTTTATGACACGTTCTATGTAGAACCTAAACGATTGTTTAAATTGTAGAAAAATCAATGAATGTGTTAGGTGGATGTTTAACACAAAGTTCCTTTTCTTTATCTGTGTTTGATAAACAAACGCTCCCCACATGCTCTTCACTCGGTGTTTATTTTCTGGACTGTCTGCCCTTTGTAGGCAAAAGGTAATTGAAAGTTGTAATGGGGTGCCATCTACTGGGGAAAGAGAACAATAGATTAAAAAAAGATTTGATGGGGGGGGTTCTCATTTGCAGAGGAATGAATATTTACAAAAAGAGAACTTGACGAAGATGTAAAAGCAAACATGGAAAAAGAAGGGAAGTACATTCAGCTTACTCTGGAAAATTCTTATTTCAACTCTAATGTGCTTCCTTTGTTGGGATACTGTGTTTTACATTAGATCAAACATTAGTGGTCAGGAGAAAGCCACAGGCTATACTTTGAGCAGCTGGACATCCAGGGATGGGAAAATGGGTTTTGGTTTTAAAGTGGTTTTTTTTTTTTTTCCTAAAAAAGGAGACTAGACATTTGGAGATTCTACAAACTTCGAAGTAGTGTGTTTGGTGTGAATGAGTGAAACCCTAAAGCGGACTACTGAAAGATTACTTTAAACCCCAGGGAAAGGAAGCCCCTGCGCCAGGCACTCCGCAAGGGTTGTAACAAAGTCATTTAGAAAATACGGGGGTCCTGCTCTGTGCCTGTCTCTTGGCGGACACCCTGATAGACAGAGTCTTGCTCTCAAAGAGGAGACAGGTGCACAGGGGGTCGCAATGCTGTGGAGATGCCAGCTAGTTCAAGTTCAGCAGCATAGTGTGTGAGGGTTGGGGGGGGGGGTCCTGGGGGCTCACAGACCCGCCTAGAGGGAGAGGGACAGAGAAGGATCCTGGGGCAGTATGTTCCTTTTCCTTTCATTAAAAAGGTTTTTTTAAATTAAATTTCTGTTACATTTTTAGGTGAACTATATCACTATATGGCATTGCCTCTTTAAAAAGCCATAAATGGTCAAATATTGGCAATTTCACCTGTTCTAACCTAACCCAACGTCTGAGAAGTCCCACAGCAGGACAGACAAGTGTTAATGTGAAAAGGCCAGGATTTCCCCTCCCAGACTTTTCTCCCCTAGGCTGCCTCCTGCAACTCCTAGAGCTGTTTTTAACTATTTGTTGCTACTTGTTGCCGCCTAATATGTTTCACTGTCATTTCTTGACTTTCCACTGTCATTTCTTGACTTTCCATTTTAACACCGTGCATTGAATTTCTATTATAAAAATAGGGCTTTAGCTGTCTTATGCTTCTATGATCATAAACACCTGCATTTCCTCACACTCCTGACACTGTTCTGTTCTAATTTCTGGTGAAATCACTGTCTTGGCATTGTTTGTGGGGGGAGGGCTGGGGGGAGAGCCCGTTCTGTGCTCCTAATATCTTTCTCCATGAGGTGGGACTTCCCCTATATATTCTGTGTTCTTTCTTTTCTTACTCTTTACTCGGTTATTACTCACTTCTCTCTAGGGGAGGAGGAATAGCTCCATCTGGATGGTAGATTTGGATCAGCCCCTCGTCCTTTTGCCCGCTGGAAGTTCTTTGTTGCCAAGGAGCAAGCTTTTCCTGGAGTACTGCCCTGCCTGTGTGGGAAAAACTGCCTAATTCTGGGGTTCAAAGCCCATCAAGCTCTCAAAACTAAGCTATATTAGCCAAATAAACCTTTATCATGAAGAAGAAAAACAAAGTGATCTGAATACCAACTTTTATTTATCAAATTATTTAAAGCTTGGGTGGAGGAGAATGATCTATGACGTTGCTTGGAAGGACCCTACAATTAATTTATAATTATGTACCTCTAAATTTATCCTTCTTTTCCTGTGGAACCCTCTCTTTTCTTTAGAGTTATTGATTGGCTCTGTTCATGTATTCACTTAGCTCATCCCTAGAGGACTGAAGGCTGAAAATTTTCTTTTCTTTTTTTTTTTTTTTTTTAATTTTTATTAACATATAATGTATTATTTGCCCCAGGGTACATGTCTGTGA
>CM053610.1:61782349-61810824 GCA_028646535.1 Procyon lotor
CGTTTCTCTTGATGGCTGCATAGTATTCCATTGTATATATATACCACATCTTCTTTATCCATTCATCTGTTGATGGGCATCTAGGGTCTTTCCATAGTTTGGCTATTGTGGACATTGCTGCTATAAACATTCGGGTGCACGTGCTTGTTCGGATCACATTTGTATCTTTAGGGTAAATACCCAGTAGTGCGATTGCTGGGTGGTAGGATAGCTCTATTTTCAACTTTTTGAGGAACCTCCATACTGTTCTCCAGAGTGGCTGTACCAGCTTGCATTCCCACCAACAGTGTAGGAGGGTTCCCCTTTCTGAAGGCTGAAAATTTTCTATCAAGTCATCTCTTCAAGTCATCTCTGCACACCCACCTTCCTCCATGCCCTCTGACCTTTTGACCTCCCCTAACTTTCAGATTCCTCCTCCCCCTTATTCCTGTCCATCCTGCAGCTCTTGGCTCTCCACTCTCTGTCCTGAAGCTCAGCTGTCACCCAGAGGCTTTCCTTACCAGCATCCTGGGCATTTTGCCTGCTTCTCTCTGGCGTTGAATCCCATTTTTTTTTTAGATGACATGACTTTCTCTTTCTTGGTCTACATTCTACCCTCACCCTTAACTAATGATTTTGCTGATTCTGTGTTGGACAGACTTTCCCTTAGACTTTGAAGGCCCTGCTCCATTGTCTTCCAGAATCCTAGAGTTATGAAATTTCACAGGGATGGAAACCTGGTAGGTCCTTTCAATTTAGAAACATATTCTCTGGTGTTCTGGAAAATTTTATTGCATTCTTTCTTTTTTAAAATATTTATTTATTTGAGAGAAGGGAAGGGTGAGGCAGAGGCAGAGGAAAAGAGAGACTCTCATGCAGACTCCGTGCTGAGTGTGGAGCCTGACGTGAGACTCAATCTCATGACCCTGAGATCATGACCTTAGCCAAAACCGAGAGTCAGATGCTTAGTCGACTGCACCACCCAGGTGTTCCTGCATTACTTCTTTTATGATGTTCTCCTTTCTGTTTTCTCTGAACTCGTTGTCTACCCACCTATCCATGGAACTTATATTATTTTGATGTTTGACCATCTGGATTGATGCTCCAATTTTCTTGTCTTTTTTCTTATTTCTCATCTCTTTGTCATTTTGTTTTACTTTCTGGAAGATTCCTAGACTTTACCTTTTAATATAGAGCATTGTATTCAATTCTCCTGTTTTTAGTTGACCATCTCAGTCCACCCTCTTCTGTGTCTTACATCCCTTAAGTCCAGAGCCTGAGTCCTGAGCCTAGAGTGTGAGGCCTGTCACTTCTATAGAAAGGAAACCACTTGTTTGTTCTCATCAGAAGACAAAAAATTGTAAGTAAGCAAGGTTATGGATATTAATTAGACTTATTGTTATTTTGCAATGTATAAAAATATGGAAACCTGAAACTAATATGATGTGATGTGTCATACCTCAATTTTTACATTAAAAATAAAAAAACAAAAAGAGGACACCATCTGTCTTTTTCCAGCTAAGCCAGCAGAGTGGGAATGGGAGTGGCTTTGTAGCCTAGCTTCATGGGTTTAGAAAGGGGATTTAATATCGTCTTATATAAATTTTCAATCAGCACTCCAATTTTCAGCCTTATTCCATACCCTGGTCTTCAGAATTAATTGATGCTTCCAGTTTCTTCAGAATTAACTGATGCCTCCAATTTGTGAGCCTTTCTGGAGATTTCTAGAGTGTAAGTATTCTATCCTGTCTTTTCCTACAGGCTTGGTTTTCATCTTTCCTGAGTCTGCTAGGTCAAGGTGATGCTCATGCATCTACTTTCCAACACCAAAATTGTGTTGACATTTCCCTTTTGCTGTGCTCTATTCTTCCATATTGCCTAGGACAATTTTAGATGTAATGCCTAATTCTTTGAATAATTTTTAATGTCATAAATTGTAAAAAGATAAATAGAGCTTAATGATAATCTTAAAACTGAGTTTTGTTAAAATACCTACAAGAGATTTTTTTGTACTCGCTTCATTTTAACCATATGCTTATGATTCTATTTTGGGTTTCTACAATTTAATATTTCCATTTTGCATTCTTTTTGTTTATACAACTGATCTCTGTTATAATTAGTTTGATGAAGATCTCTGTAATCTTCTTCCCAAATATCAATTATTTTTCTCGATAAAGGTTATTTATAAACTTTAAAAAAAAAGTTTTTTTTATTAGTTTTCCCTGTGGGATTATGTCTTTTTAAAAAATTCTTTTATCACCATTTTATTTGGATTTTGGGGAGAGATAAATGAGTATGTAATATATATTTAAAGAGAACTCTCTGTCTTCCTCCTTCACTCTATCACTTTTTAGTTCCAACTTTATTAAGATAAATTCGCATATCCTACAACTCACCCATTTACAGTTATTTTTAGTATATTCACAGATGCAACTGTCACCACAACCCATTTTAGAACATTTTTGTCAACCCCAGAAGAAACCTGCACCCAATGGCAATTGCTGCTCATTTCCCCCCGATCCCTCCAGCCCTAGACAACCACGAATCTACTCTCTGTATCTATGGATTTGCCTAATCTAGGCATTTCATGTTATGGAATCAGACAATATGTGGTCTTTTGTGACTGGCTTCTTTCACTTAGGATAAAGTTTTCAAGATTCATCCATGTTATAGCAGGTATCAGAATTTCGTTTCTTTTTATCAATGAATAATATTCCATTATAATATTGGAATGGGATAATTCATTATCCGATAATATCAATATTATCTACCTAGATATACCACATTTTATCCATTCATTCATTGGCGGACATTTGGGTGGTTACCATTTTTTGGCTATTAAGGATAATGCAGCTATAAACATCCATGTCCATGTTTGCATATGGATCTGCGCTTTGTTTTCTCTTCAGTATTTACCTATGACTCGAATTGCTGGGTAATTCTGTTTCATCTTTTGAGGAACTGCTAGACTCTTCCAAAGTGCCTGCACTATTTTAAATCTCTAGCAGTGGTGCCCGAGGATTCCAAGTACTGCATCCTCATCCGCACTTGCTATTATCTGTCTTCTTTATTTTGGCCACCCTGGTGGATGTGAAGTGACACCTCGTTGTGGTTTTCATTTGCATTTTCCCGGTGGATAATAATATTGAGAATCTTTTCATGTGCCTATTGTTCATTTGTGTGTCTTGTTTGGAGAAATGTCTATTCAAACACTTAATCCATTTTTATTTTTATTTATTTTTTTATTTTTTTATTTTTTTTTTTTTTCACTTAATCCATTTTTAAATTGGGTTACCGGTTTGTTGTTGTTTTTTTTTATTATTGAGGGGTGTGTGTGTGTGTGTGCACCTGTGTGCACATGTGTGTAAAATGCATTCTAGTCCCTTATCCATTATATAATTTGCAAATATTTTCTTCCATTCTGTGTGTTGTCTTTTCACTTTCTTCGTGGTGTTCTTTTGCAGTACAAAATATGCCCCATTTACCTTTTATTCTTCGACTGTACTTTTGGTGCGATAGGATGAGTTATGAAGTACTCCCTTCTCTTCTGTTCTTGGAAAGAATCTGTAATGATTTGGGATCATTCTTGTTTATTTTTTTCTTTTTTAAAGTTTTTATTTAAATTCCAGTTAACATACAGTGTAATATTAGTTTCAGGTGTACAACATAGCGATTCAGGACTTCCGTACAACACCCAGTGCTCATCACAAGCGCACTCTTCAATCCCCATCACCTATTTCCCCTATCCCCCCATCCCTCTTGCTTCTGACAGCCATCAGTTTGTCTCCATAATTAAGAGTCTGTTTCTTGATTTGCCTCTCTCACTCTTTTTTTTCCCATTGATTGTTTTGTTTCTTACATTCCACATATGAGTGAAATCACGTGGTATTTGTCTTTCTCTGACTGACTTATTTGGCTTAGCATTATACTCTCTAGCTCCATCCATGTCATTGCAAATGGCAAGATTTCATTCTTTTTTATGGTTGAGTAATATTACATCATATACATATGATATATATCACTTCTTCTTCATTCATTCATCAGCCAATGGACTGTTCCCATAATTAGTCTATTGTAGATAAGGCTGTTATAAACATTGGCAGTGTCCCGTATTCCCATATCCCTTTGAACATTAGGGTGCATATATCTCTTCGAATTAGTATTTTCATATTCTTTGGGGAAATACTGAGTAGTGCAATTTCTGGCTTGTAGGGTAGTTCTATTTTTAACTTTTTGAGGAAACTACATACTGTTTTCCAAGCAGCTGTACCAGTTTGCATTCCCACCAACAGTGTGAGAGGGTTCCTTTTCTCCTTCATCTTTATCAATACCTATTATTTCTGATGTTGTTGGTTTTAGTCATTCTGATGGATGTGAAGGGATAAGTCATTGAAGTTTTGATTTGTATTTGTTTCCCTGATGACCAATGATGTTGAACATCTTTTTATGTGTCTGTGGCCATCTCTATGTCTTCTTTGGAAAAAGGTCTCTTCATGTCTTCTGCCCATTTTTAGTTGGGTTATTCATTTCTTGAGTATTGAATTTTATAAATTCTTTACATATTATGAATATAATTATTTATCATATTTGTCATTTGCAAAGATCTCCCATTCCATAGGTTGCCTTTTTAATTTTATTGATTGTCTCCCTTGCTGTGCAGAAGCTTTTCGTTTTGATGAAGTCCTAATAATTTACCTTTGGTTTTGCTTCCCTTGCCTTAGGAGACATATCTAGAAGGAAGTTGCTACAACTGATGTCAGAGAAGTTACTGCTTGTGTTCTCCTCTAGGATTTTTATGGTTTCAGGTCTCACATATAGGTCTTTAATCAATTTTGAATTTATTTTTGTGCTTGGTGTAAAAAAGTGGTCCAGTTCCATTCTTTGCAACAGCACCATTTGTTGAAAAGACTTTTTCCCATTGTATATTCTTTCCATATTTGCTGAGGATTAATTGACCACATAGTTGTGAGTTCCTTTCTGGCTTTTCTATTCTATTCCATTGATCTATGTGTCTATTTTCATGCCAGTATCATATTGTTTTGATCAGTTCTTTTTTAATTATTTTGATAGAACTCACCAGTGAAGATGAGCTGGCTTGTGCTTTTCTTTCTGGGTAGTTTTAAAATTATTAATTTAATCTCCTTATTATTAGTCTATTCAGATTTTCCATTTCTCTTTGAGTCAATTTCAGTAGTCTGTGTCTTTTTAGAAAATTTTCCATTTCATCCCCTTCCATTTATGTGTTTATTTTTGTCTTAGACACCAAGAATAGAAAAATCATAGGTTAAGGAAATATGGTGATGTGTCTGGGCTTCAGTCTGCTGTATGAGATTGTGTAGATTGTAGTCATTTGAGCTGTCCTCCTCTAAGTTGTGTGGTGCACAGGTTGTGGGCAAACATGGTAGTGATCTTAAACAGCAGAAGCGTTAAAAGTGCCTTCTTTGGAGACAGACCATCTGTGTTTGAATCTGGTTTCCACCACTTTCCAGAGGCTTTGGGCAAATTACTTAATCTCTTGAACTTTAGTTTTCTTCTATATAAATAATAGTACTTTTCTAAGGGTTTATTTTCTGTGAGGATTAAATGACACGATACATGTAAAGTGCTCAATATAGTGCATGATTCAATAAATGTTATTTCTTATTTAATATCTTTATAGCCTTCACTAGATGCTTCATGAGGTTAAATATGGGCCTTTTTCTTATTTTTTTTCTTGTCTTTTTTTTTTTTTAAGGATAGACTGCATGCCTAGCATGGAGCCCAACAGGGGGCCCAAACTGATGACCCTGAGATCAAGACCTGAGCCGAGATCAAGAGTCAGACACTCAACTGAGCCACCCAGGCACCTCAACTTTTTTCTTTTTTATTGCTGAAATTTTAGTACCTATCAAGATGCCTGATCTATAGTAGGAGGTCAATATTCTTCGTTTAATGTTTTCATGTCAAAGAACTGGGTTCGAGGCAAAACAGCTTGTTTAGGTATTGATTAGAGTACTGATTGATAATGAACGTCAACTGGAAGAGACCAGAGATGTGACAAAGCTAGTTTGGCCCTTGTTGAGCTTAACAAAGTTTAAATGGCTTGAATGAAGTCATGGAGCCTATACCTATAACATTTGCACTTGACATAAAATTATGTGGGAGAACAAAGTTTTGGTAGGCATGTATTTGTGTTATATATTCCTATTCCTGGGTCCTAAAATAACAACTGATAAGCAAACAACAGAAATATGTGATTAACCACAACATAAAAAATTCTAGGGGTTCTTGTCGATAACAAACTCATTATGAATAGACAGTCCAGCAGCAATAACAATAACAATAACAAACAATAACAATAACAATGAATCTGCATTCATTATGCGTGCAACAAAGGAGAGGACAGGCACACACACACACACACACACACACACACACACACACAGATGTATGGTAGCTTCGCCCTTTTCAGCTTCTTTGGGGGGAACTTCACTATCTCTTTTAATAAACTAGATATAGACCCTCAAGCAACAGGCAACAGACACTGAAATATTCTTTTTTTATGAATAGGATAAGTTTATTATTTATTATGCTCTTAGTAGACAGCTTGCTGTCTCCTAGGTACAGCATGTCATCATGATTGATATAAGGATATCTTCTCCTACCACTGAATTGTCACTGGATGGGTGTTGGCCTTTTTTGTAGGTGTGAGTCTTAAGCTCCTTGGATTTTACACAAGGTTATCAATTCTATTTCTAGCTCAGTTGAACTGAAGCATGGAATAAGGATACATGTTAGTACCCATCAGTACTCAATTACTTTCAAAACTGGGACCAAGAGAAATAATGGAAAACAACCTGAAGGTTATCCATCCATCTACACTCTAACGTTTGTCCCTGAATGAAGCCTGTTGGAGAATTAGACTTGGAAAGCATTGTTGCGTGGCTCATGTAAAATTTGCTATTATTTCATTGACCTTGGCATGAGGGCATCAAACTGTGCATATTAAAGATCGTTGTAGGAAACATCTTTACAAAGTATGTCTTTGGCTTTACATTATGCAAACATGTTTCATTATAACATGGTTTCCCAGAGTAATTGTTTGAATTAAGCCTGGAAGATAAAGGCTTTCCTTGGCAAATATGATAGAGGAGGTAGTGTTGGAGAGGGACAAGGAGGCATTAGGGGTAAGAAAGTACAATGTGTTTGTGGGAAACGATGGTTATGTCAGTTTACCTGGAGTGAGGTATGCAGTTAGGACTGGAAAATAGATTAGAGCCATACTGTACTAGGCCAAAGAATGAATATGATTTGGGAATGAACAGAACATCCCTCATTTGTAAGAATACTCTTTGACAGGTGCTGGATGTGGAATGAAAGATGAATGGACATAATGCTTGACCCCCTAGAGCTATTATGAGCAGGGAGGCAGATAATAATCCAGTAAGTAAAATCCAATAAAGAAATGCTTAGTTTCTCCATGCTAGGAGATAACAGAGTGAGAGGAATTTTAGAAAGGGTGAACTCATCTCTGAGGAGAGGACATTGAGCCAGAGCCCTGAAGGATGAGAGGTGTTGTCCAATGGAAGTAGGTGAGGAAGACTGTTGGTGCAAAGAGAACAGGAGCTGTGAAGGCCCTGGAGTAGGAATTGCTCGGTGCCTGAAAGGAAGGAGAAAGACCAGCGAGGCTGGAATATGGTGAAGGAGGAAGGAGGGAACAGGGAGGGTGGAGAGGTAAGCCATGCCCAATCATGTAGAATATAGTGTTGATTGGGAATTATTCTAAGTGCAGTGAGAAGATTTTTTACAAACTTTCTGAAAGCTGTAAGTGTGGGTGTCTGGGTGTGTGCTAAGATCCAATGGTAGGGTGATTGAGTAGTACAAGTTTCGGATTAGGGCATTTTTTAAAAAAGTCGGGAGAACTGGAAAGAAGTTAAGGCTGGGCAGACCGTTTGCAGTATTACAGTGCAGGGGTTAGCAAACATTTCCTGTGAAGGCCTAACAGTAAATATTTTGGGCTTTCAGGGCCAGTCTCTGTCTCAACCACTCAACCTTGCTGTTGTGCTGTGGAAGTACCCATAGGTGGTACTGAAATGAGTGAATATGGCTGTGTTCCAATGAAACTTTATTTATCAAAAGCAGGTGGTGGGCCAGACTTGGCTCTGAGGCCCCAGGGCACTAAGGTTGTGCCAGTGAGCATGAACAGAAAGGAGGAGCTAAGATGAAGCACCGCTGGGCTTAGTGACCCTACCCAGGGGCCGAGATGGAAGGCTAGATCTAGAGATGGGGTCCGAAGCCTCAGATACAGAGAACGGTGATATTACTATTACCTCTACGACCGTAGAGCTCTCTGGAAGTCAGGACAAAAAGCTGTTTTTAAAGACAGATAATGCATTTACTTTCAGGTTCTATGCAGTTCGTACCAAATTTTCAACTGGATTTTCAATTTCAATTGGATTTGGTCATCCAGGAGTCTGGCAGTCAGAAGCGATATCCGAGGCACACATAGGTCGTGAACAAACTGTGTGTGGGATCCCTTGTCTCTGTTTGAAGGCAGGGTGACTTCTGTGATCTGTCCCACAAGAGGGCTGTGAAACGCTGTCCCCTTTACAGTGGAGGAGCACTTTCTGGAAGGTGAAAGTTCAGCTAAAAAATGCTCTTCTCTCCAAAGCATTTTGAAAGTTTTATTCTTTTTACAGGGATCCATTTATGTTTGGGCGAGTGTAGTAAACCATTCCAGATGCCATGGGAAGTGTCACCAGCTGGACCCCAAGACCTGACACTTCCTCCCCACCTGCTTATACTCACCAACCTTTGTCCCACATTTTCCCTTAAGTTCTTCTTTCCAGCTTATCTTATAACTCAGGTGAATGGAAAGGGAAACCACCCTTCCAGTGATAGGGACTGCCCCCGACAAGACCTTAACAAGAACTTAACCCCTGACTTGTGCCCCTGGAGTGACCCCTAGTATGACCAATGACTATCTTCATCTCATTATAATACTAAAACCTCCACCCAAGGAGGAGCACAAGCCTCATTTACATAACAAAACATGTGTTTCCTTAAGATGCAAGCGTGACCTCATGCCCAACTCTACATCCTATCTAAATAGTCATCATAGGGGCGCCTGGGTGGTTTAGCGGGTTAAAGCCTCTGCCTTCGGCTCAGGTCATGATCTCAGGGTCCTGGGATCGAGCCCCGCATCGGGCTCTCTGCTCAGCACGGAGCCTGCTTCCCCCTCTCTCTGCCTGCCTCTCTGCCTACTTGTGATCTCTCTCCTCGTTGTCAAATAAATAAATAAATAAATAATCTTTTTAAATGGATGAATAAATAAATAGTCATCATAACCCCAAATAAAAGGAATCCATTCACCCTTGCTCAGGGAGTCATGGCTTTGGAAGCCATTCCCCGTGATCTCCTTAGTTGCTGCAAATGAAGTTTACTTTGTTGGATAGCTCTACCTGGTACAGTTTCTGATCCATCAAGGATCAAACTCACATTGGTTCTGTTACAAAAGGTCAGCAATGCCTCCAGGTCTATGCAGTGAGTAGCCACCACCAGATACCACATGTGATTTGGACACTTTGTCTCCCCCTAAGAACACTGTCTCCTGGAGTGGATTTCCCAAATTTGGATCACCCTTAGTTTTAACCTATTTGTGTCCTAAAATATGTTGCTATCTATCACACTGATACATTTAGCATTTATTATTTAAACCCTATAAAATACATTGTTTAGTGAAAGATGCAAAGTATGCCTTAAACACATGCTGAAGCTAATATAGGAGAGGATGGGAATCAGGGTGTGGCTTTGCTTTGGATGGCAGCATGGTTCTTACAGAAGAATCCTGTGCTTTGCATTTTATGAGTGAGTTTGGCAAACTGGGGACAACTGTACTCTTTGCTGTAGCCCTAGGATCACAAGACTGGAGAAAGAGCAGGAAAAGGTCTGGCTAATATCAGGCTTCTTGTACATCTTAGGATAACTGTCTAGCTAGAGACTTTTGTAAACTCTTGCCCCTACCCCCTTTCCTCAAAAGTCTATTCTAAATGCTCCCTATATCCTATACTCTTGTTGGGGTGGCTGACCACAACTGTTACCCTGAGTGGTCATGTCCGAGCCAAGTTATATCTTCCATTTCCTGTTCCCTTCTCTTGGGGGGAAACTCCTCTCCCCACAACCCTGGTCATGTGGTCTAAACAAAGACTGCCATCGCTTTACATGTCCCTAGATCCCTGGCCACAGTGATGGGTCCAGAGATGGCCCTAGGTTTTCCCTTGTAAGTTCTTAAGTGGGAGCTGCCCCACTCTGCTGACAGAACCACAGGGAGGCTAATTTGCAGGGGTGGTGCTGTGTCCACGGCTGGGCAACGGAGCCTGTGTACAGACAGGATAAGGAGCACCCTGGGAGAGCAGCACAAAGGCGGGGCGGGGAAAGCCCAGGTGACGTGCATGTTTCCATTTTCTTCTGAGGTCTTTGGGCCACGTTCCCTGTCCTGCTCAAGGCTCAGGAGATAAGCTTCTTCTTTGATTCTCCGAGCTACCCTGCAATCTTAGAGCAAATCCCCTGTTTGCTTAAGTTATTTAAGGTTGAGGTTCTTTCATCTGCCATTTTATAAGGTTTTGGAGCGGGAATCAGGACAGAGCATCCTAACAGGGTGCTCTTCTACTGTCACAGCATCAAAACAGGAGTAGTCTATTCGTCTGCTCTGAATGGACGAGTGGAGGGACCACTGTCAGGTAGTTTATCAGAATTAGCCTCAAGACATTCAGAATTTAGACCGGGGCTGTCCCTGAGGACATAGGTCACTAGAACACTTGGGGGCCCATCTTGGGAAGAGAAATCAGCCTAATGATAGCCAGCTAAGGAGGGATAAATGGAGGGGAACATCTGGAGTCTTGTCTACCTAGAAAGGGTCTTTAATTCTGGCTTTGTGCTGGGAGGGAGACCCATTTGATTCTCTTGGTTCTCCTTCCAGTGGCCCCGGACCATTGGGGTTACTGTTCACTGGTAGACAGTCTGGCTTTTAAACCTTCCCTCAACATGGTTTCCACTTTCTTGCCTCTATCTTAGAACAGAGTGCCCCTCCTCCCTTCACTTTTCCACCTACTGAAATCCTACATAGACTTCAAGCCTCCTTGAAGATATCACCCCTTCCATGCCTATCTTACTAATCCCAGTTAAAATTAACCTCTGCCTCTTTAATTTACAATAGGGATTTTATAGTTCCCTTAGCATTCATGTCTTACTTCTTCACTAGTCACAGGTACACTCATCTTATTTTCATGCTCGCTAGTAAAACATTAGGTCAGGAGGTTGACCTATATAATTGCTAGACCCTCGCGGTAATTCTGTAATTCTGTGACTCTTACGAACTTCACAAACTTTGGGTGCAGATAAAGGCATGTCTTCTTATTTTTTAAATGATTATCCTGATACCTTTTATCCCTCTTTATTTTTCTGGCTTTATTGGGATATAATTGACATATAACATTGTATTTAAGATGCACCACGCATTGATTTGATACACTTATGTATTGTGAAATGGTTACCTATGGAGCATTAGTCAACACCTCCATCTCCTCCTAGAAATACCATTTCTTCTTTGTGATGAGAACATGTAATATTTTCTCCTTTAGCAGGGGAGTTAACTATAATCCCTAGCAGTGTGGTTAACTATAATCCCCACACTGTACATTAGGTCCCTTATGGTCAAAAGGCTGGTGAGTCTTTCTTCTTTAGACTTCCCCTCTTCCTGAAATACCCAATAAGTAGGGAGGCTGCTTCCGATAGAAATTTCTGCCTTGAGGGTACCTGCATGTAGTTATTGAGCACTTGAAATGTGACTAGTTCAAACTAAAAACTGAACTTTTAATTTTATTTAATTGTCATTAATTTAGATGCAAATTTAAATAGCCACGTGTGATATTAATGGCTATGATATTGGATAGCACAGCCATGATGCTTTCTCCAAACTTGGTACCCAAGTGGAGTATCACTGGACTCAGTAACCACAGTACGTGATACTTCCCGTCACCAAATTATGTTGCTTCTTGAAATTCAGGGCCACACTGCCTTCTTACAGTTGCTGGTTACTTGCTGCAAAGGGAGAGGTGAACAAACCCTGCTTTTCTGCCTGCAAGTCTTGGGGGGTTTGATCCTACTCCCTCAAGCTAACCGTGGCCACACTGCTCATGGTTGGACTCCAAGGGTGGACATCTTCTTATTCACGTTTCTGTGCAAAATTACCACCTGGGACTCTGGCAGCAGCCAACTTAGAATCAGGGGTGATTCTGTTGTTCATCATCTCATGGACCCAGAATCACTGACCCTTCTTTGTCTAGGTATCCATGACTTGGAGGCAGATAGCTTTTCCTTTTGAATCCTCAGAAGCAAAAAGGAATTGCCTTTGGATTTCTCCAAAAATAGATGGTTAGACAAGGGTTCAGCTCTAAGGAGCTTATTTAAGGATGCAATGAGGAAATACTGGAAAATGGGTGAGAAGTGAGAAAAGGAGGTAAGGGCAGCCACTGAAGGATATGTATCAGGTATCCTAGGCACCTGAAGCTCAGCCCTCCTGGAGAACTCTAGAAGGTGGTGTAGAATATGCTTGGAGTTATTTCCACTGAGAGGCAAATGACATGCAGTCTATCCACCCAGTCCTCATTGGTCATGGGCTGAGCGCTTCTTGGGGAGGCAATACTTCCTGAGCACTCTCAGCACACTCTGCCACCCTCAGAGATGAAGGACGCTAGGCGGAGTTGTAACCATTTGCAGTAAGAAGTCCCTGGACTGTAGAGGTGAGTGAGGGGGTGACAATGCACAGTCCAGGGGCCTGGACGATGGAGTACCCCGCCTTCCTTTTATAAGATTGACTGCTTTAACTGCTCACCCCTCCCCTTCTAGGGACAGCACCCCCAGAAATTTCTCACAAAAGTAGAATCCACTACAACTAAAAAGCTGGGTGGGGGTGTCGTCTCTGATAAGCTACCCCATTTCAACTTGATTTGTCTGTTAGATAATATGCTGCCCATTTAACGTACTAAAAACACCAAATAAAACTGGTATGTGGTCTGAAAAGTACAATAAAATTTCAATTGAAACCACCTCCACAGGTTCCAACAGTAGCACCAGCTTTGTATAAAGCAGAGTGGTGTAGAATTTGAAGATACCTACCATTTCAGATTTTAAAGGCACACATTTTCATGAATTCCTGCCTTCCTCAGTTTCAGTAGGAATGAGCAGTATTGTGTTGGCAGAAGGTAATGGGATATATGAGGTCCCATGTGCACTGAGTGAAAAAACAATTTTTAAAAGATTAATCTGCTCTTAAATCAAGTCAGGTAGAATTTAGTGATGGGGGAGCCACTCTCCAGATGACTCCGTGTTCCTTCTTGGTAAAAGCTTTTAGTTTTGTTTAAAATGGATCGTTTTAGAAAGCTCCTTGGTGACAATATCTTCTGTCGCTACTTCCTGGGGCCTGAAGTAAAAGGCTTTTTGACTTTACATTTAATCACAAATTTAATTTGGTCTATAAGCAAAGATTTACAATCTCTCCAAATATGCAGGGTATCAATAATAGAGGGGCTGCTGGGCAGTCTGCTGCTTCTCATTGAATATTCAGTGTGCGGTATGTAGATTTATCTTGTAAATATCACTGCTTATAGCCTTGTAAATTCAGAGATGCATCATCTACAGTTGAGCTTTGAAAATAGAGCAAATGAAGGAAGAATGGACTTTTTAAATGAAAAGATCAAAAAGGATAATTAATATTTCATAACCTTAATTAACTTTTCCACTGCACATTGATTTTTAATGCTACTTGGGGTGTAAGGTGTGATTTTTGCTTTCATTGACAAATCAGATAATCTGGTCACAAACTCAGATGTTAAAAAGGTAATGTGAATATCTTGTTTGGCTTGAGAAATTAGTCATTAAGTTCCTCAATTAGCTCTGTGCTTATTCTGGGGAAATTGCATTACACAAGTGAATAAGCTTTTAGAATAAGAAGCAAGTCAGAAGCATGTTGGGTTGGAGCCCACTGGTGGGAGATGTGTGAAGTGGTGGGTTTTGGAGAAGAGAGGGACCCTGCCTTGAAGAGCATGGACTAAACCCCGTGCATTTACAAGTGTGATAGGGTTTAGCAGATCACCTCGCGTGGTAGATTGGTCAGTGCTTCTGTGCTAGTAGACTCCTGATCCTTGGGGCCAGCCAGAATTACTTCTGCAAATTCATCCACTGACCCAATAGGGGTGAGCCACATACACCAACCAAACGAGAAGGAATTGCTCAGGACCCTCCACTTTTGATCACGCCTCACTTTCCCTTTGGCCTCATTGTTCCATCCTAAACACCAGCTCTGAGACTCTAAGACTATAATTCCTACTTCTGAGCAGCTCTCAGATTTAGCTCACTTACCCCAATTTCTAATATGTCAACTCTTTCTCTCCTTTTCTCTTCTTACTCTAGTGACTCCCTGCACCAGCTGAAAACTCGCTGTTCTATTCTCTATTCTGGTGACTGAGCAAATCTCCCTCTGGGTTACCTCCTGACCTCTTTGGGGTTCAGGTAGGATTTGGGGGAGAAAGGGAAGGGAGAGAGGCAAATAATAAACTCCAGGATGATGACTAGAACTTCACATTCTGCATCTGCTGCCAAGTGTGCTGGGATCAGAGAGGAACAGGGGGACCCGGAATGGGAATCTCAGAGAGGTGACCAAGAGCAAGAGACCCAATTCTAATCTATAGGCAGGGATTGAATTTGACGTCTAAATTAGGACATGCTAGGTTGTGCTGTAATAACACACAGCCCCAAATCAGGTTTTGAACAGCAGTTGACTTAGACAAAGTATCCAGGTGGCACGTTGTAATGATTCGCTCCACACACGCGCTCAGGAACCCAAGCCAACCAAGGCTCTGCTCTTTCAGTGCCTGCAACCTTCTGGGTACTGTAGACTTTGCGCTCCGCTGCGGGAGAAATTAGGCTTGGAGACTCTGGCTCCGCCTCTATCTGCCTCAGGGCAAAAGTGATGGATGTCACTTTTGGGCCCTGTTTTACTGGCTAGGACGAGTCAGATAGCCCTGGAATGTTAAGGGAATCAGGAACTGTAGAAGAGTTAAGTGTCATATTTGGTGAGAATTCTGTCTCGGTTACCACGAGATCCATGAGTAAGAATCCCACAGAAGGAGTGGAGGAAGGGGGCTGCTGCTGAAGAACAGGCCAGAAGTTTGGGGGGGTAAGTGCAAAGGAGAGGTGAAGGAAGGCAACAGGAGAGCCTCATCCAGCAGGAGGACGTCCCAGGGGACCCTCAGCTGGCTGGGTCCTCAAACTGAGCGCTAGGCTGGCCTGGGACAGGCAGGGACTGACATGCAGGATCTGAAAGTTACTTCTAAAGTTCAGTATCTTGTGCAATTATGAAGGGAGTGTAATAAGTGACTCCTGACTATAGAGAACGCATGTGCCTTTCAAAGCCACGTGCACGCTTGTCTGACGTTTTGAACTAGTCAAGCATGATCTCAGGGGGACATGTGCCATTCTGGGAATCTTGTGGTTGAGAGAGTCACCTGTCCTTCTGAGTCCTATGCTTCGCCTATAAAACAGAGCTAAGTTTTGATAAATTTCTGCTACCACTTTTACATTAAGTCCTTCCTGTGCATGACCCCATGTAGTCTTCTCTATAACCCCAGAGGATTGTTGCGGGCAAGCCCACTTTACAGGTGAGACTGCTTTCAGGGAGGCTCAAGTCGAATAGCTAGTAAGTGGCAGAGCTGGAATTCAAATCTAGGTCTCCCCTGACTCCAGGGCCTCATAGCTGATTGTTGGAATTAATTAGAATATAATACGTCTGGCATTAACTGTGAGCTCAATAATTTTCTTCCGCTTTTCTCTTTTCCTTTCACCTTCTCATCCCTGGGGCTCCAGGCAAAGGACTCTTCACTTGTAGGGGATTGCTCTTTTGCGAAGAGCCAGAGAAACACAGTCGTTGTGCTTTCTCCAACAGAGCGGGCGGGGAGAGGGAGAGCTGGGCGTCTGGAGCGGGGGGCAGGGGCTCTTGCTTCTGTTCCTCTGCCTGCTTGGGCACTGGGACCGGTGGGTGAACGTCGGGGCCAGAAAGGGCCCTCTGCCTATCTACCTCCCTTCCCCCCCTTCCGCAGTATTTCTGTCCTTAGTGCTGTTTCAGTTGTTTGTTTATGGCTGGAGAAAGTGATTCACTCAGTAATAGAAATATCTCTCCTTTTGAAGCCGAAGAAGCTCTACCAATTCCCAGCTCTCTTCAGAAATGAAGTCATTTGGCAGTCTTAAAAATATGTGGCTCCATCAGGCAAATTCTGGTTCCTTCCCTGGCGAGCCAGGTTCCTAGGATGGTGGGGTTGAAGGTCGAGGGTTGGAGGGAGGAGGATGTGGCTCGACATCTTGAAAACAAAGATTCTCTCTGCGCTTTTTTAAATTTAGAGGAAAACAAGTGATGCCTCTTTATGGAACCCAGCATGGAGCCTGGGGATATGTCTTTTCTTTTATCTCATTCTATAAATAAACTGGATGACTGCCAGGGAAAAAGTAATGTGGGGCACGGCTCTTAGTGTCTACTACAGTGAACTACTCCGAAAACCCTGGGATGCCACTTGGTACAAGTTTCAGGGTCTTAAAGGGTATTTGGAATCTTCATGCGTGGGAAGCTTAATGCTTTGTCTTTTTTTTTTTAAATCTAGTTTTCACTTAAAAAAACTAACAGCCTCTCAGAATGATTTAGAATCTCTCTGTAATCAAATGCTAACAAACACCCCCTCAGCAAAATGTCCTGCTGATTTGCTTATTGCTTGTGGTGTGCTGGGCGAAAGGCTGTTTTCTTGGTAATTTCAAAAACAGTGATGATTCACTACCACTAGTTCAACAAGACCAAATTCTTTTTTTTTCTCCTTTTATTTTATTTAAATTCATTTAATTAACATATAGTGTATTATGAGTTTCAGAGGTAGAATTCAATGATTAATCAGTTGCATATAACACCCTGTGCTCATTATGTCACCTGCCCTCCTCAGTACCCATCTCCCAGTTACCCCATCCCTCCACTCCCACCCTCCAGGAGCCCTCAGTTGATTCCCTATAGTTAAGAGTCTTTTTAGGGTTAATCTCCTTCTCTGATTTTGTCTTATTTTGTTTTTCCCTCCCTTCCCCTATGATCCTCTGTTTTGTTTCTTAAATTCCACATAGGAGTGAAATCATAAGATAATTGTCTTTCTCTGATTAATTTATTTCATTCAACATAATACCCTCTATTTCCATCCATGTCATTGGAAATGATAAGATTTCATTTTTTTTGATGTCTGAGTAATATTCCATTGCATATATATGCCACATCTTCTTCATTCATCTGCCAATCAGCATCTGGGCTCTTTCCATGGTTGGGCTATGGTGGACATTGCTGCTGTAAACGTTGGGATGCAGCTGTCCCTTTGAATCACTATGTAGCCTTTGTGTAAATACCTAGTAGTGCAATTGCTGGGTCTTAGGGTAGTTTTATTCTTAACTTTTTGGGGAACTTCCATACTGTTTCCAGAGTGGCTGTCCCAGTTTGCATTCCCACCAATAGTGTGAGAGGATTCCCCTTTCTCTGCATCCTCCCCAACATCTGTCATTTCCTGACTCGTTAATTTTAGCCATTCTGACTGGTATGAGGTGGTGTCTCATTGTGGTTTTTGATTTGTATTTCCCTGATGCTGAGTGTGGAGCATTTTTTCATGTGTCTCTTGGCCATTTGTACATCTTCTTTGGAGAAATATCTGTTTATGTCTTCTGACCATTTCTTGACTGGATTATTTGGTTTTTGGGTGTTGAGTTTGATAAGTTCTTTATAGATTTTGGATATTAGTCCTTTATCTGATAAGACATTTGCAGATATCTCCTCCCATTCTCTTGGTTGTCTTTTAGTTGTGTCGACTATTTCCTCTGCTATGCAAAAAGCTTTTTATCTAGATGAAGTCCCAATAGTGCATTTTTGCCTTTGTTTCCCTTGCCTTTGGAGACATATCTAGCAAGAAGTTGCTACAGCTGAGGTCACAGAGGTTGCTGCCTGTGTTTTCCTCTAGGATTTTGATGGATTCCTGTCTCACATTTAGGTTTTTTATCCATTTTGAGTTTATTTTTGTGTATGGTGTAAGAAAATGGTCCAGTTTCATTCTTCTACATGTGACCGTCCAATTTTCCCAACACCATTTGTTGAAGAGACTGTCTTTTTTCCACTGGATATTCTTTTCTGCTTTGTCAAAGACTAGTTGACCATAAAATCGAGGGTTCATTTCTGGGTTCTCTATTCTGGGTTCTCTATTCTGGGTTCTGTGTCTGTGTTTGTGCCAGTACCGTACTGTCTTGATGGTTACAGCTTTATAATATGACTTGAAATCCAGAATGGTGATGCCACCAACTCTGGCTAGTCAGGGTCTTTTCTGGTTCTATACAAATTTTAGGATTCTTTGTTTCAGCTTTGCCAAAAATATTGATGGTATTTTGATGGGGATTGCATTGAATGTGGAGACTGCTCTGAGTAGCATAGACATTTTAGCAATATTTGTTCTTCTAATCCATGAGCATGGAATGTTTTTGTACTTCTTTGTGTCTTCCTCGATGTCTTTTGTGAGTATTATATAATTTTCAGAGTATAGATCCTTTGCATCTGTGGTTAAGTTTATTCCTAGGTATCGTACGGTTTTTGGTGCAATTGTAAATGGGATCAATTCCTTAATTTCTCTTTCTTCTGCAGCAAGACCAAATTCTTAGAAGTGTAAATTCTGCCCTACTGCCATAACTCAGTGACTGGGGTATAGCTCTAGGAAGTGCCTGCCTGCAGGTAGAAAACCAACCAATTTGTTACTTTTTATAATTTGGGCCTCAAAGATGGTTTTGTAGTCCCTTATTTTTTCTGTTCCTGCAAATTACTATTGAGGGTGTGGAGCTCTTAAATCAGGATGGCAAGACTTTGACCGTGGGGCACTTGAGTCTTTGAAGAGGGGACAAGTTGCATCGCCCAGACAGCTTAAGGATTTAGAAAATCATTCTCTTCTGTCTGCTTTGTATATGATGGGGTGGGGCAATGTAGAAAGTATGTCTTTATTTGGGGAATAGGGTAATCTGATAAATCAACGGAAGACCACAGGGGAGCTTGTTATGAAAGAACAGAGGAAAAATAAATGAACTCTGCAGGAATTGATTCATCTATCAAATTTCCTTTGAACCTTAAAGGAAAATCTTTCCCTACTTCTTCTGAACCCTTGTGCTCCTATTGTCAAAACCATTCACTTGGCAGTGGCACTTATCACATCCTATTCCTATTATGAGTGGGATTTGCATGTGTAAGAGCCTGCGATCTCAACTAGACGGGGGGTTCCTCAAGGCATACAGCAGGCTTTCCAATCCTTTGTGTCCTTGCCTCTTCCAGCTTTGAACTTCCTCCATAATGGTACATAATGAGCCAATCATTATTATGAATTATGCATTATTGTTATGAATTATGATGATGATCATTATTATGACTCATTATTCATACTTGATAAAAATTCAGTCGAAGTTAAAAGTACACAAGATGTTCTCTTTCCCCTGCATTTGTATAGAGTCAAGACAAGTTTATTTTGACTCAGAACCCAAAGCTCCTGTGAAGGGAACTTTCTTTATAGACAGTTTATATTTAGGATGCAGTTTATTTAACTCAGTGAGAATTTACTCAGCTTCTATCACATGGAGGTTTATAGACTACAGAAAAGAAATAAGATAATATCCAAGCACTCAGAGGGTTTATA
The DNA here is from genome assembly GCA_028646535.1 of Procyon lotor. Lineage (NCBI taxonomy): Eukaryota > Metazoa > Chordata > Mammalia > Carnivora > Procyonidae > Procyon > Procyon lotor. The sequence continues at coordinate 61,802,098 of CM053610.1, forward strand.
GTCTAATACATGGATGGCAAACAGATCAGCTTAAATGTATCGATCTATTGATGGTGACTGCTTGGATTGCTGACAAGGATTATAACATGTGGTCTAGATTCAGTAGGAATGAATGCTGTGATCAGTTAGTAATCTACCATTTATTTAGGAATGGAGCATGGTAGCACAAATGCCATCTATTCATAATTCCCAAGATGCAGAATGAATCCAAAGTCTAGATAGTAGAGGAAGCTTATATATTTAGTAGAATCCAATCAGTTAATATCTTAATCAAATTTGTTTGGTGCACACTACCAATAAATATACAAATTATGTGAAATAATTATTGATTAGTTTACTTTGGCCACTGTAACAAAATACCATAAACTAGATGTTGTTTAAGAAAATAACAGAAATTTATTTTCTCATAGTTGTGGAGGCTAAAAGTCCAAGATCAAGGCTCTGGCCAATTCAGTTCTTATAGGGCTCTTTTTCTGGTTTGTAGACAGCTGCCTTTGTATGAACATGACCTCTTCTTTGTGTTTTGGAGGAGAAAGGATGCTAAGGCCCTGTGGGATCACGGCATCAGCCTTATAACCTCATTTAACCTTAGTTATTTCCTCAGAGGCCCCATCTCCAAATACAGCTTTCCTCAGCTATCCACAAGTAGAGTGTTCCTGTGAAACCTTTTGCAAGCTGAAATGGCATGAAGCCAGGACTATACCCCACTTTTGGAAAGTTCTCATTATACCAGTTTGCTTTTACAAAATACCTGCATTAGTACAATAACTGCTTTTTTCATAACAGTGAATATTCTATTTGGATTTTTTTCGGCTAGTGAAAACAGGTACTAATGTAGGTCTTTCATAAAAGTGAAGTGGTATAGGGGCACCTGAGTGGCTCAGTGGGTTAAAGCCTGTGCCTTCGGCTCAGGTCAAGATCTCAGGGTCCTGAGATCGAGCTCCGCATAGGCTCTCTGCTCAGCAAGGAGCCTGCTTCCCCCTCTCTTCTCTGCCTGCCTCTCTGCCTACTTGTGATCTCTCTCTCTATGTCAAATAAATAAAATCTTTAAAAAAAAAGTGAAGTGGTATAACGAGAACTTTCCAAAAGTGGGGTATACTCATATGGCTACATTGGGGTTAGGGCTTTGATATATGAATTTCGGATGACCTGTTCAGTCCATAACAATATATGATCTAAAGGAGGTTTATGTCTCATATTTGGAGAAGTGAATATAGACAGGGTAGTGAATGAAGACAGATGTAGATAGGGTTATCATTGTTTTTTAAAAAGCAAGATATAAACATTGATTTCGTAATGTTTTTCACATCGGCTGCATTTATGAGTTTTAAACACATCTCATCTTATAGGCTGTTCATTGAAATTAAGTAATCTGCATAACACAACAAAAGATTATATCAAAGATTCCAATAGTTCAAAGTAACAGGTGGTCAGGGGATTTGCAAATGCACATTTAACAAAAAATCATGTACTTTTCTAAATCTAAGTGGGACCTTAAAATTAAAAAACACTGTCCTCCAAATGTTAACTGCAAACTTTTTGCCTTAGAAATAGTCACCTTTTGTCTGATTACCAGCATGGCTCACTTTTGTATTGATGTGTGCTTAATAGGCTGAAAAATCACATTTGTTTTATTACTATATCCATTACAGCAGAATTCAAGAATGCGATTTCTTAAGGTAACATTTGCTGTCAGTAAAATTTAAATCTGGATCCAGGCTAGTTTTGCATTACATTACATTAAAAGCAAATTAAACTTGTTGTTGTTGTTGTTGTGATCATGTTTAGTTTTGCTTGTCATTGCAGCCAAAGATTCCATGGTGTCCACCTGAGGTCCCAGGAACAAGGAAATTGTGCTCGATTCATTATTCTGAGAAGATCAAATGCACATTTATGAGTTGTTATTTCTTGAACAAAGGAGATCATGGTGAATTATGTGGCTACATGTGTCTATAATGGATCTATAAGTTTCTGAGACGGCTGCATTCCTAAAACATCTTTTAGGAATGCTTAAATTGGTAGCACCCCCTTACAACATCAGTGTTCTGGGAAGAGTAGGACTCTTCTGTCCATCCTGCACTTATACCCAATGGGGCATGTGCAGCACACCACTGACTTGAAGTGGGTGCAGTTAGAGTCATATTGTGGTCCCCCCATCCCGCTATGGGGCAGTGCAGCTAGGGACCCAAGGCTACCTCACGTACTCTTGTATCTTCAGCATCATTCACAACATCTGGCACATAGGAGACATTCAAAAACTATTTGTTGAGTGGATGAATTAAAAGGAATTGCTCTGAGATGAATCTTAGAACAATAAGATAGGGAGACAAAAACCTTTATTGCCCAAGCAGTGAAGGATTTCCAAGGAAACAGCTCATAGTTTATGATATAGAAATTCACCCGTGTCTTATTCTCCTTTCCTTCTTGAGCATTTTGCATGTCCTAGCCCTTTTGCAACTAGGTAAAACTGTTTGACTACCTGAAGCCAATGAACTATGCAGGAAACTGGTCTGTGCCGTCCCTCCATCTAGGCAGGTTAGAGCCGGTGTGTCACTTCCAAACTCTCTCTTCCCTTCCCTGGCCCAGGAGGTCACGCGTTCCAGATCACTCAGTTACAAGATGGTAAAACAGTGAATGGCATCAGACTCTGGGTCAGCGTGGGGAGAGGCCACCCTTCTCCCGCTCTCTGTCAGTCCATATGGGGAGGGGGTATGTTTGAAGCAGAATGGCTAGGGAAGCCCTATGGAGATGTTGAAGTTGAGACCTGAAGGCCTGAAGGGAGTGAGGAAGTGAGGCACCTGGGAGAGGAGTATTCTGAGCGAGGGAGCAGGAAGTGCAAAGGCCCTGAGGTGAGACCAAGTTTAGCATGTTAAAGGAAGTGGGACAAAGTCCTTGAGGCTGGGGCAGAGTAAATGAAAGGGCAAGTAACAGAGATAAGGCAAGACAGGTGACCAGAGGTGGGGAGAACAGGTTGTAAGTCCTGATAGATCACTCTAAGGACTTTGGCTTTCACCCTGAGTGACGTGGGGGTATTGAAGAGTTCTGCATGTTGGAGTGACATGATCTGACTGGCCTGGGTTGAGAATAGACTCAAGGTGGCAAAGGGAGGAGGTGGGCTGTGCAGTTAGGGGGCTCCGGCAGTAATCCAGGCAGGGGGTGATTGATGGTGGCCCGAGTTAGGGTGATAGCAGCAGGAGCGGTGCGAAGCAGCCAAATTCTGGGTATATTTTAGAGGTAGAGCCATTAGAATTGCAGAGGATTAGAGGAGGGATATGAGAGAAAAAGTCGAGGATGAACCTGTGGCTTTTGGCCCATGGAGCTGGGAGAACGGAGCTGCCGTTTGCTGAGCCGGGGAGCCTGCCGGGCGCGCGAGGCTGAGAGTCTGTCAGGAGCTCAGGTCCGGACCGTCTAGGTTTGAGGCAGTCGCTGGACTCGCAAATGTGCATGAAGGGAGGCTGTGCCAGGCTCAGCTGGCCTGGGGAGGGAGACAGGGATGATGACTCCCTTCCCCTAGGAGACTGAGGTCCGGGTTCTCCAGGTGGAGGCTCAAATACGAAGGGTGCTTGGGAGCCCGGTCCGTGGTGTCTGTTGGGCAGGCCGGCCTGGAACCAAGTTTCCAATCACTGTGATTAAGCTGAGTTTCTACCAGACTAGCCTTGATCTAGCAGCAAATGCATCTCCAAGGGCCAGAAGTGCATTCACACTCTGTGCCTGAAACGTCACCTGAAAGCCCCATTCTCGAAGCTTCTCCTTCCTTGGATCTGAGCTCATTTCTAGGTTTTCAGATCTCAGGGATGGACACTGAAAACCTATTTTAAGGCAAGGCAATTCGTGCTTATTCCTCCAGAACAAAAGATTCCATTTCCACATCAGAGTCACGTTTGGTTTCTAAACCTGTTACCATAGCAAGGACTCTGTTCCCCAGCTCTCCCTGGTGGCCCCGTTTATATTTTGTAGCCAACAACATCCAAACCTTTTTTTTTTTTACTCACTTGGAACTGCCATTTATTCCAGCCCTTGGCTTCATGAAACATTTATACGTTGTACACGTGAGCTTTATCAGGGAGCTCTCTTCTTTTTGGAGACACGGTAAAGGTAGCGTTTGTTCGCTTCCCACTGCTGGCCCTCGACCCATGGCTGCCCCGGCACATTCCACTCCTCACAGTCACACACATGCTGAGACTGGACCACAGCCTGCCCATGACTCATGTCATATGCTACCGTTCTGTCCAAGTGCCATTTCTGGGACTCGGGACTCAGTGAATACTTTCTCAGTGGCTATTTCTGTTTATCTCCCTGTTCATTTACAGGGTACCTTACTTTGTGGGCTTAATTTTTTTTGGTCCTATCCCTGCTGTTTTAGATTTCCTCTGCTCTCTCATTCCTCACTGAGGGGGAAATGAATGTGTTGTGCAGACCCACCAGTCCACCACGGGACTTGCTGGGCTTCCCACAGTGGAAGGAAGGGTTCAACGTTGTAACCTTGTCCCTCCCTAAGTCATGCAACTCAGATGCTTGCCTGGGGACCCCGGGTGAAAAATTAAAAAGAGGCTGCAATCACACACATTGTAAGGCAGAATGTGTTTTGTTGGGGTATTCTGTGGAGCCCAAACCGTGATTGGTCTAGAAACTACGGTGGGATTGAGGGAGCCACAAAGACAGAACTACAATGTCCCTGATTCTGGAGAAGAGGTCATTTCTGACGGCGGTCCTTCACTGTGCATGTTTGTGTGCATGGTCTTCTACACGTGTGCGCCCAGCTGGCAGGGTGAGGGGTGGTGGAATGCAGCCTGTGGTCCACCACGCACCCTACTCGTGATGGTTCATGTTATGTGTCAACCTGACTGGGTGGTTGTGCCCAGCTATTTGGCCACACATTGTTCTAGGTGTGTCTGTGAGGGTGTTTCTCCATGAGGTTGACATTTCAATCAGTAGAGTGAGTAGAGCAGAATGCCCTCCCTCACGTGAGTGACCCTCATCCAATCCCTTGAAGGCCTTACTAGAATAATAAGTGGAGTGAGGGAGAATTTGTTTTGCGCTGGGACACCGGTCTTCTCTTGCTTTCGGACTTGGACTCAGACCGAAACATATGCCGTCAGGTCTCCGGAGTCTGCAGCTTCCTAACCGAGGCTCTTGGGACCGCCCAGCCTCTGTAACTGTGTGGGCTAATTCCTTATTTTATATATATGAAGAGATACACTATTTGAGATGCCACTCAAGAGAGGGGTGCCTTTTGCTAATTCCTGCATAGTTTTCCAAAGGGTCTGGCAATGGCTGTGGAGTTGGGCACGCAGAGGTGGGAAGGGGGCCCACGAGCATAATTTGAAAAATTACCTCCCCCTCCATGCCCTTGTAATTTAGATTGGTCTGTGCTGTAAAGCTCCCGATCTCAGCATGAGTCTTAGACTATGGGTGATTCTTCCAGAGGAAAGGAAGCAATTAAGGGCTTTCATTCCTCTGCCACATTAGTGGTGAACTCTGAGAATGCAGTTGCTTGCTGGAGGGAGAGTCAGCAAACTATGGATGAGTAATATCCATAGAAATGACTCAAACGTTGCATTTGGTGAGTCAATGTGTACTTTTCTGAACATGTTCCTCTCATTGTATTAATACAAAGAAGTATGACTGATGCTTGTTATCATTCTCATTTTAAAAGTGTGCAAACAGAGCTGCAGAGGGGACCCTCGGACGTCTCTGCAGTGAAGTGGTGGCTGGAAGGGGAGTCTCTCCTCCGGCTGAGGGGCCATCCTGCTCCTGTACTCTTTCTGGCCTTCCTCACAGGGCCTATGGAACTCTCAGAACATTAGTGCGTTCTTTCTGAGCATTTCATTGTTTTGAAAAATAGAACAGTATGATCAGGAGCATACTTTCCTTCAAGAACAATACTAGAGATCCCGGCTGGGACAGATTTTAATTTTTATTTTATTTCTTGAGAAAATGGTCATGTTTCCTTGGGTTGAATTATATATTTTTGCCTAGTTTTCTCCTTTCACTGTCCTAAGTCTCTTCTCTTCTAATTGCTGTAAAGGCAAGGATCCACACATATGCAAATGCACACACACACACACACACACACTCACACCACACATATATATCTCAGGACTGTTTTGTTCTATAATTTTCTAAAAAAGCTACACATACACATGGGCACTGCAATATCACACAGATTCCTGCAATAGAGGCTAAATGTGAGGTCACATTTACAGTCCCATTGAAATAAGAACTGTTGTTGGTGATCATCCACAGTAGGGTGGGAGAGGTGGGGGAGGGGTGCGGGGGGCAGGGGGGGGGGCTAGGAGGGAAGGGAAGAGTACCCGGGGTATTAGGATGCACTTGAGAGTTCTTTGTGCCTTAGGGAGAAGATGAAAGTCAACGAACTAGAGAAGCAATGTTTTGTTTTTGTTTTGTTTTTCAGCTGCTACCCAAATTGGTTTCTTGATTTCTTGCACTTTTATGTAACCTTGCCTCTGGGGCATTTAATGCAGATTAAAGCAATACAGTCACACTTCTGACTCTGGAAAGACCCAGCTCTGAGGAATAGACATTATGTTGATGAGCATGAATAGCAGATTCCTAAAAAACTTGCTAAAATTTTGTGATCGTCATATTCACACATCATCCTGGGAGGGCTGGCTAAGGTTCCTAGGCCCAGCGTATTTAAGAGAAAATGGCAGAAGCAGATCTCAGTCATCCCCTCAGAATGATCTTTACCTGATGTCACCGCTGACCAAAAACCAAATTCTAACTCCCAAGGCTGCACGCTGTGAGAACAACAGTAAGGAGTTTGGTGAACACTCCTTGGCCCCAATTAGCATACACCCTCCTCAAGGAAACAGGACATTCAGGAATGCAAGAGTGATAAGCCCAGTTTCCCTGACTCACACTTTCCTTGGATATGATCAAGGCTTGAATATGTGCATGGTGGAATTTCCTCTAAGCCAAGGAATCCCTAAATTCTAAGGGATTTCCTCTGGTTCACCAAGCTCCTATTTGCCATTGGTGTAAGTCAGCGCTTCTCAAATGTCGATGTTCTTATAAATCGCCAGGAGATCAACTACCCCACCGGGTAGTTCTGGAGTGGGGATGGGGATTCCCGGTGTCCAGCAAGGTCTTTGGCAAAGCTGATGCTGCTGGTCCCCAGGCCGCACTACGAATAGTAAGAATCCAGGGGCTTCGTCTCATTTCTGCTCTTGATTCTGATGCCACCACTGTGTGGCTGCAACTCTCCACCCTACGGCTGCCCGTCTACTGCTGCAAGAGCGTTTGAGTGTTCTTCCACCACGCAAGCCTGCTGAGACCCCATCTGGTCAACCTCAGGTGTTCCTGCTTCTAGTTATTTTACGAGCCCCCAAAGGATGTACGTCACTTTCAGGTTCCAAGGACCTTGGGATGAGTTCCCCAGAAAGCCCAATTTCTCTGCTGCCCTGAATATTCTCCCAAAGACTGTGGTGAGTGTTAAATCACCATGTATAGAAGGTAACGTTCGTCTTGAAAAAATCACATTCGTGGCTTCTCATGGGCAGACAAGTGGTACACATGCAAACGGGTTTCAGAGGATACTCTCAGGCACCCCTAAGACCCACAAATGAATGTGTGAATCAGGTTGTTGTCAAGACTCTCACTGCAAAGAGAATAAAAATCGTGTGAGGGAGGCAGGCACAGGGGTTTGTTCCACTTGCTGTCCTACTGACTGATTACATCAGAATCAGCCCCAAAACAAACTCCAAACACACATTTCCAAGGCCTTGCCCCTGGCAAACCGAATTAGGGTTCCTGGGGCTGTATGGATTGTTACAAAGCACAGAATGGTTAGCAGCTGGCGGTGCTGATGAGCAAATATTAAACACCTGCCGGTTATCTGGTCTCAGAGTTACTGAGTATCTTTTGTGTCAGGCATAATACACACAACTCCTTCCTTCATCCCTCCCCCCGTTCAAAGCAGAAAGTAAACTAGAAATAATCGCAAAGGATAAATGTCATCTCGTGATTAGGAGCAGATCCTTTAGATGACCCGATTAGTGATGGTGTCTCCGGGCCAGTGACATTAGGCTGTGACTTGAAGGGATAGGAGTTATCCAGCATCACAGTGGTGCTGAGGCAGACAAACATTCCCCTGGGAAAGCGCATGCTTGATGAACATCAGTAGATGCTACCAGACAAACGAAAGAAATCTTTACGATTCCCTTGCAGATTGTTCTGCAGTGAGGACTCTTTTTTGTAGGTCCATTTCCGTCCACTCCAGAGCCCAGGCTCATGCTTTGCTCCCTCTGCCGCTGACGCCAAAAGCCTGGGTCTCACCAAACCCCTACAACACTTCTTTTTTTTTTTTTAATTTGCCCCAGGGTACATGTCTGTGAATCATCAGGCTCACACATTTCACAGCACTTAACAGCACATACCCTCCCCAATGTCCACACCCCAGCCACCCTATCCCTACTGCCCCCCCGCCTCTCAGCCACCCTTAGTTCATTTTGTGAGTCTAGGAGTCTCTTATGGTTTGTCTCCCTCCCCATCCCTTCCTGTTTCATTTCTCTCCCCCACCCCCCCCAAACTCCCACCTTGCCTCTCAAATTCTTCATATCAGAGAGATCATGTGATACTTGTCTTTCTCTGACTGACTTATTTCGCTTAGCATAATACCCTCTAGTTCCATCCACGTTGTTGCAAATGGCCGGATTTCATTTCTCTTGATGGTTGCATAGTATTCCATTGTATATATATACCACA
>CM053610.1:61811324-61828546 GCA_028646535.1 Procyon lotor
CCCTCCAGCCAGCGCCTGCCCTCCCTAACGTGGCTGGAAAGCCCTCCATGGCTCATAACTCTCTAGTGAGTCGCCCCAGCCAATGTGGTTCCCCAGCACGTACTGACCCACCGTTCATGCCACTGTAGACACTCCGGTGATGGGGTGACACGTCCTCCTGCGCCTGCCTTCGGAGGGTACCCTCCCTGCTGCCTCCGCCGCTGCCTCCGCCTCCTCCGCCCACATGTTTGTGATCGGGGCTCCCCCCAAAATGTTGTTTGAGGTGCTCAGGGCTGGTGCCCCTGGCTCTGGGTAGATGCTCCAGGCTCCCGCCGAGGGCGTGTTTCTGGAGATGCTCGGGGCTCCCTCCGCTGTGCCTGGCGTGCTCTGGGCTGCCCCCCGGCCTGTGCTTCTGAAAGTGCTCCGGGCTCCCACTCAGCACGTGCTTGGGCAGCGTTTCGGGGCTGCTCCCGGGGTGCGGGGGCCTTTGCTGCTCAGGGCTGCCCTTGCACAGGGGTTTGTGGTGCTCGGGGCTGGGTCCTTTGAGTGCTTTTGGGTGATCCGGGGTCCCGGCGGCTCTGGGCTTCTGCAGATGCTCGGGGCTGGTGCTCCGGTGCTTGGCGTGCTCCGGGCTGCCCTCGCCCCGGGGCTTCTGCAGGTGCTCGGGGCTGCCGCTGCTCGCGTGGTGCTTGTGGTGATCGGGGCTGTCGGTGCTGCCGGTGCTGGAGGTGCTGCTGCCGTCGCCCACGTCCCGCACGTAGGGCGCCGTGGAGGCGGTGAGCTGGCACAGGCTGGCCTGGCTGTCGATGGAGCAGCGGCTGCCTGCGCAGCCTGGGCCCTTCTCCTCATCGAGCAGCACGCAGAGCTCCTTGAGCTCTATGTTCTCCTTCACCACCTCCTCCTGCTTCACCTCCAGCTCCTTCAGCTTCTGCAGGTATAAGGCCACTTCCTTGTGCATCACGCCCGCCGTGTAGCGGCCCAGTCTCTGCCACTCCCGGGACACCCTCTTGCCTTTCTGCCGGTCATCATCCAGGAAACAGCAGAGGTCCCTCAGCTCCTGGTTGTCCTCCTGGAGTTTCTGGTTGATATCCTGAAAAGAGAGAGACAGCCATTCAAGGGTGGTACCCAGGTGCGGCAGCCTCAGGCTCCGACCTCCTGGGAGGGAGGCGGAAACTGGTGATTTCTCTGTGATGCGAGGGGAGAAGCTGAGAAGCTGAGGAAGCTGATGACAGTCATAAAAATCACAATAATGGGTCTGGGTTATGCTCCCGGCCCAGTGCTTCCTTGTATTAACCCATCAGATTTTCACAAACCCCTTGGGGGGTAATGATTATCACGGTCCTTTTAAAGAGGGAGAAACTTGATCTCACAACCCTTCACTTGCCCTCCACCAGTATCCGGGGAGCAGCCAGAAAACACTAAAAAACGCAGAGCCCTTCCCCTGCCCCACTCCCTTGCAGGAAGAAAATGGCTGCTTGGGAGCTGAGAAATGCTTGAAAGCTCTGAGGCAACAGGCCTTCCATCAGCACAAACACAGCACTGCGCGGTGTTCAGCCCCCAACACGGGACCCACAGCATGGTTCCCACAGGGGACCAACACCGCTGGTATCCAGTGGCATCTCCATCCCACACATCGAAGCCCTACTGACTGAACCCCCTGCGCATCTCCCAGGCATTCCACACGAAACACGAGCAATGCCAAGGGCTGTGAGATTTTCTTTTTCTTTAAATATTTTATTTATTTATTTATTTGAGAGAGAGAGAGAGAGAGCGCGCGCACAAGCAGAGGGAGAGGGAGAAGCAGGCTCCCCGCTGAGCAAGGAGCCCCATGTGGGACCCGACCCCAGGATCAGGGATCATCATAACCTGAGGCCAAAGGCAGACGCATCACTGACTGAGTGAACCACCCAGGCACCCTCCTTGTGGGATTTTCAAAGTCCCCTTCCCAAACTGCCCCCTCAGGAAATGATGCCTCCACTCATCCTTCTGCTCTTCCCAAGAGCCTGTGCTTATACGCCTGGCTTCTTCTCCCTCACCTTTCACTCCTGAACTAAAACAGGTCTTCTGAACCCCTCACTTCTGAGATTTAGCTCATCTTGTCACTCCCATGCTTAGCATGCTAAAAACCACCTCACTTCTCTTAGGATAAAGTGCAAAATCCTTCAAGTTTCCCAAGACCCCCGAGTCTTCTTAACCGGGCCTATATCTCCTACACGAATGGTGGTCCACTCACGCATTCACAAGTACTTAGTAAGCAGCTAGTATGAGCCAGGTGCCAGTCCAGGTGCTAGGGCTGTATCCGTGGACACAGCAGACACCTTGACATCCTACGGCTTTCATTCTGGTGGGAAAAACTGACAAGAGGTAAGTATAGAGCACAATATGGCGTGTCATGAAAGCACTTAGAAGAAAACTAAAACAGGCTAAAAAATACTCTTTTTTAAGAGAAGGCACCTCACTGAGAAGGAAAACATTTGAGCAAAGACCGGGTGGAGTGAAGGAGCAAACACGTGAGGGACGAGGATCTCAGGCGGAGAGAAGGGCAAGTATTTGCCGTGAGACAAACATGGCTGACACCGCCATGAGGCCGGTGTGCCTGAAGCACGGTGAGCACGGAGAGCAGAGCTGGGAGAGGTGGGAGAGGAGGCCCAGAAGCGTGCGTGTCGGGGCTGGGTACTGCTGGGCCTTGGCAGCCACAGGAAGGACTCTTAATTGGTGAGCTGAGGACAGAGGGGTGACACAAGAGGTTCATTTTATAAAGAATCACCATTGGGGTGGTGGAGAGAAGAAAGGGAGACGAGGGAAGGTGGAGGCCAGAAGATCAGCCAGGAGGCCACCAGGCTAGTCCAGGTGAAGGGAGAGGACAGTGGCTTGTACAGACGGCAGCAGTGGAGAAGGTGGGACCTATCCACCGACCCCCAGTTGAGCCCCACCGACCATGGCCTGGTTTCAGGACCCAAGGAACAAGCCCTTCCCCTCTCCCCTTGGATGTGTTCCCCTAACCTTCTGTACAACCTAAAGGCCTCACTTTATAAATCACTTCCCCAGAAGCGGTCCCTGCCCACTACCCCCTACCTAAAGGAAGTTGCCTTCTACCCTTCTACCATTACCCCTTTGATTTTCCCTCTGTGGCACCCATTACCATCACATATGGTTGAATGTGGCTATTAGAACTCCCCAGACCCCGGTCCTGAGAACAGAGATCCCATCTATTCTTTCCACCTCTGTGTGTCCAGAACACGGCCCCCCCACTGTAGACGCCTGAACCAAGGAACTTTGGCAATGCACTGTGAGGTCCCCCTTTATTCGCCAGTCACACAGGGTAACGGGACCGTTTGTGGAAGCACCTTGGTTTGGTGGCGATGAACCAGGGGACGGGGGTGGGGGGAGGTTCCAGGGCTGCTACCTAAGATTGCCCCTGCTTTCCAAAGCCACGAAACCTCTGGTCTTGTGACTCGGTTGTCCAACCCAGGACTAGAGGCACCCAGAGACTTGATCCCCATAAACTCAGATTCATTCTAACCCTTTGCCTTGTACTGGTGAGAAAATAAACTCTAAAACACCTGCCAACCACATCCTGCACCCACTGACGGTCTTGGGGCCTAAGATGGGAGTCACCCCGATGAAGAAGAGGATTTTGCAGTGGGGTTTTTAACCCTAGTTCTAACTCTTGGCATCCTATCAGTTTCCTTGTTTCTGATGCCCGACTCTTCCTTCTCATTATCACTTTCTGACCTCAGGCCTGGCCAGCTCCAAACACCTCCCACCTGGCCTCCCCTGCCTTCGTCTGCCGCTTCCTCCATCTTTCCTTGCCCACCCAAGCCAAGCCCTGAGAGGCCAGACTGATCTTCAAAATCACCCCTGAATGTTCTCCCTCCTGCATTAATCCCATCCTCTCCCCTTTACCAGGAAGATGCATAAACCCTTTGGCCAAGCCAGGAAGGCTTTCTCCTGCCTTCCCTACCTCCCTCTTTGTCAGCTAATTACGAACGCCGCTTGTCTCCTAGCTTCCCAATTGGAAGAAACTGTCCTCTTCCCTACATGAACTTACCCACGAGGAGAGATTCCTCTGAGAATTCTCCCCGAGCCCTGGCACAGCTTCTGGCCTGTGGTGGCGACAACCGCAAATGAATGAATGAAGTAACTTCCCCACTCACCACTTAATGCCTCTAAGATACAGTAGCTGGAACACTCATCACGTATCATTTTTTTTCCCTTCTCCAATGTAGATATATTAGCTTCTGGGGGCAGATTCCATTCTAAAGTCATCCTTTGCGTAGCTGACACGCCTGGCATGGTGCCTTGCGTACAGTGAATAATACATGTTTATGGACTGACCAGTGCTTTAAAGCCCGCCGAGGGCCAAAACAGGATACAGCTCTGGCTACCGAGGAAGGATCTCTTACTATTGTCTCAGTAAACTCCCACAAGGGTGGAGTCTGTGTCATAAGCGCATAAAGGATCTGTTGACATCGATGCTTTAAGGGAAATCAGAAGCTGTGGAGACTCTGAGAAAATAATACCAAAAAAATAAATAAATAAAAAATAATCTAAGCTTCAAAACTTAGTCGACGTTTAGTTTAATCCTGATTTCATAGAGAGTTCAAGTCATATTCTTCTCCATCTCAATGAACTTCCGTCTGAAAATACTTCCTTTGGACTATCCCACAGCTATTCCTGATTTCTCCAGAACTGGGAAGTAGGTAGGAGCCGTGCTACACTGGGGCTTCGTGTGTCACTGGCTTTCCGAATGGAGGGGAGCATATGCTTCCCAGAATTCCAGTTGGGGTGAAAGGGGTGACAGCCTACTTAGCTTTCTGTATCACCACGCCTTCTTCCAAGAGTAAATAATATTCTTGGGGATACAATTCTGAGCTATTTCCTTTCCCTTCTGTGCAGCAGCCACGCGACTGATTTGATAATCGCCCTCTAAGCCAGCTTCTTCAACTCTGCCACATTAAGATTTGGGCTTTCTTTTTCAAAACACAAAGTGTCCTTTGAACATTGCCCCTGGCTACCAGATGTTATCCATCTGTCTCAAGTGGACTTTTAAAAGATTCAATCCACCTCATGGCCTACCCCTCAAAATTTCATGCGTAAGACTTTCAAGTCCTCTTTCTGTGGTTAAAGAATTGCTCTAATTTGTAATTTTTCATGGCAGGGAGGGGGATCAGTGTTTTGGGGAGCAGAGAGGAACATTAATGTGATGCACAACCAATCTACAGATTCGGTTCCCTCAAATCTGCCCCTGTCCCCTGAAATCCCAGGTCAGAGCACCCTGAGCACTGGTATATGCTCAGCAGTGCACAGATGTGATTCTCAGAATCCAGCTCCTTATAAACTCAGAACCAGAATTCCCTTTCTCCACCCTTACAGGATCACACATTCCAACCAGAAAATGTCAACTAGCTGAAAGAAAAGAAAGTCAGCCAATTTAAACATTGTATATCGATGTGACCTTGAAAAAGCTATTAACCTCCAATGTATCATTTGATCCTCATCAAACCTCTTGCGGAATCAGCATTCCCATTTAGCAGATGAGAACACTGAGGCTCAGAGAGGTTAACAGCTTGCCCACACTGCCCAAATTGTCAGACTCCAACATGACCCTAAATTCACAGCCCTCAACTGGGAGTCCCACACCATCGGAGCCAAAAACAAAATAAAAAATCCTTCCTTCTAGTTAAGCCAAAATAAGCTAAGTGCACATATCATTTACTCAGTCAACTACATTAACACATCACGAGGGTGTCCGGGGATGTTCTGAGCAAAGATAATGGACAGAAGGGAGAAGGCTGGCCCACAGCCCCTCAGGGGTGGCCCAGAGGCCTTGAGGGGTATGATGTTATAAACGGCCAGGGACGATGGAAAGGAGTAGAGGCTGCCTCAGAGAGTATCCAGCCCCACCTTTCTGAGTTCGACAAGGAGGTCGACAGGAAAGTCTCTTTAAGCCAGGTATGGAATCCAGACCACCAGGAGACTCTCCTACTTGGGGTGAACTGCCCTTAGCTGGCCTAATAGGTATTTCTCTACATGAAGGTACTAGAAAGAAGACCAGGCTCCCCCACCCCTCACACATAGCTCCCCTCAACACACACACACAGAATCCACACAACCCAAGAGAACCTTCAAGTATTTCTGAACTATTACGTCAATGCTCCATACTATTAAAATCCTTAGGAAATTGATTAATTGCTTAATTAAAAACTCTCCCAAGCTATATTATAGTTCCAACCATGGGAGAAGATTAAATTGGAGGGTTATGAACTATACCTTTGTCCAGCTTTGCGTAGAAAACCCCATCCTGGAGCTGCACACCTATACATATACAAGCCCTCTCCTGATGACAGTATCTACCATTGTTTTGCAGTCAAGTCCAGAATTAAAGCTTCTCCGACATTATCCTAATGTCTTGTTGCAACCCCCTAGGAGATGGTTATTATCATTTGCATTGTATTGATGAGTAAAAAGAGGTTCTGATAAATTAATTACCCAAGCTCACCCTCCTGGCAAATGAGGATTCTAGATGCAAACCCACCTCTGAGATGATCTTCTCACTACACTAGCTTGTCTGTAATTCCAAGAGTCTGGTACTTCATACTCCTCCAGTAATGAATTAAACCAATGCAGAGTGGAAGCCTTGGGATTTTTCTGTGGAATCTTTCTAACTGCACCCACTCCAGGAACTAGAGGGTTAGGGTCCCGGGGAAGGCCATCTCCACCTGCACTGGACCCAGTACCCAGGTGAGCATCTGGCCTTGTGCCCCTCCACACCTCTCTGTCCCAGAATCCCAGGGCAGGAGCACTGAGGCAATTAAGAAAGTGTCTACAGCCCAAGAAGTGGGTTGGGAGTGGAAAGGGACAAGAACAGCATGTGCCTGCAGGAATTTGCTCCCTGATGTCCCTGCAGTGCTTTCGTTTGTGTCTGGCTTCCTATAAACAAAAGCAGAACAATGAGAGGAAGGAATACCAGCAGGCACCAGCGCAAGCAGTGAGGAGAGGAAGTTTGCGGCAGGCTGTGCGCTGGCAGGGCGGATCCCGCCCCGCTCCTAAGGCCCCGAGGGCAGGCACACTGCTGTCACACTCAGAGCTCTCCAAGGAGAAAAGAAGTTGGTGGGGTTTTGGTCTTCTTTTTTTCTTTTTCTTATTTTTTTTTTTTCTAAGAGGAAAGGCTGGTTTGTTCAAAAAGCAAAGCATCAAAGCTGACACCTGGGGTGGTACCTTTCAAATCCCCTCGCCCCCTTCAATGCTAGATGAAATTATAATCAAACCGGGGGCGAAGGGGGCAAGAGGGTCAAGGAGTCCCAGATGACGCCATCTGAATTGGAGCGAAGGAAAGCGCAGCGGCAGGTAGAAAATGTGAAGGCAGAGCTTAAGGTCCTCTGCACTGGGTGACATACGCCAGCTCCGAAGGTGGCGCTCGAGACTTCTCCCTGGGCACCCCGCCAGCTCTTCTCCCCAGCATTGGCGCCCTTTCCTCATCCGTCGAAGTCGTGGCTCCAGAGCACCTGTATTCCTGACCCTCAAGGACGAAGATGCCCTGGACGCGCTCCCTCGCTCACTCCTTCCCCTGCCTGTGACCCAGCTACCCAAACCACTGGTTTTCCAGGCTTCCTAGGAAAATAAAGGTTCTGCATGCCCATCACCTCCCTCCCTACTTTCCAGCTTCCACGGGGCCCGCTCCTCCGGCCACAGAAGACCCCGAGGGAGAGCTCCACACTGGCTCACCCCAAATAGGGAAGAGGAGACCAATCGCCCCCAAAGTTCGGAAAAGTTTCCAAAGGGCTGGGGATGGGAAGCAGGGGGTGGTGACCGGGAGAATGGAGAGGATCACCTGTTGACGGAGGGAGGGAAAGTTTGCCTGGCCCCACCTCCCCGGGGCGCACCGCACCGCGCCCGGCCCCGCGCTCACCTTGAGCCCGCGGATCTCGCCGAGGTGCAGCTGCAGGCGGCGGTTCACCTCGCGGATGAGGTTGCTGTGGTCCAGCATCGCGCTCACCTTCTCGGCTTCGGCGCGCCGCAGGCTGCGAATCAGCTCCTCCTTGCTCCACTGCAGCAGCTCCTCGTCCGACACTTTGGACAGATCCTCCACGGCGGCGGCGGCGGACGGGCCGGCAGAGGCAGAGGGACAACTTTCCGCCGCCGCCGCCGCCGTACCTCCGGCCGCCTTCGACATGGTATCCGCGCGGTGGCAGGTGCGAGTGGGTGGAAAAGGCAAAGCGACTCCCGAAGGCGCGGGCGCGGCGGGGCCGCCTCCGCCCACACCCCTGTGCGCTCCGGCGAGTCAGCTGCACCGGCCGGCGGCCGCTGGGTTGGGGCGGCAGGGGTCGCGCTGGGCGGCCATCCTACCTAGCCATCCCCGCGCGCGCGCCCGCGCACCCCCAGGGCCGGGCAGTCACCCGCGCGCTGCTGCTGAGGCGCGTCCCAACTCCGCGCAAGTCCATGGCGAGGGGCTCCGGGGAGCGGGCACCGCCGCGGGAGAACCTCGGGGAGCGGCGGGGGCGCCCGGGGGCCGCGCCCCGGTTCCCCTGCCCTGTCCTCCGCTCCGATTCGAGACCGTGGCCCCCACACTCTCGCACACACGCACACACACGCGCGCACTCTCCTCCCCCTGGCCCAGCTGCAGCCCCGGCTTCACTGCGTTCCTAGGCGAGCTAGGGCGCGCCGGGCTCCGCGGCGCCTCCGGGGTCGCTCGAGCGACGCCGCCGCTGCTGCCCGAGGGCTCGGCGCGGCCCGCCTGCTGCGCTCCTCCCGCCGCCTTCGCTACGCCCGCCGCCGCTCCTAGGCTGCTCGCGGAAGCCTGCGATTTGCAGACGCGAGCCGAGCCGAGCCGAGCCACGCCGAGGAGGGGTGGAGGGTGGAGGGGTAAAGGCTGGACCGGCAGGAGGAGGAGCCTGCCGCCGAGGCCGTCCGCAGCCGGCCGCACCTCCCGCGCGGACCGGACGCAAATGCAGCTGGATCGCCTCCCGGGCTCCCGAGGCGCGCTCCCCGCTATCCCGCCGGGGCAGGCCGGGGGCGCGGCTCCTCCAGCGCCCCGGCGCGGGTGGGGCAGGATGCGGGAAAAGCGTGAGAAGCCGTGCGGCCCCGGCTCTCGCAGGCTCGTGCGCGCCACCATGTGGCCGAAGGGGCTCTTTCCTCCGCCCCCTGCGCGCCAGGCTCGTCACCCTGCGGGGGAAACAACGGGCGACCAAAATGAGAGACACTTGGTATTTGCAGGGGATTGGAGATTAGGGAAGACAGACAGATTACATGGATGGATGGACGGACGGACGGACGGAGGGACGGATGGATATAGACATATAGATAGAAAGACCTGAGGGATAACCGTCGGTTTCTACTTTGGAGAATGGAAGAAAAGGTCGATGGCCAAAAAAAAAAAAAATTGGGGGGGGGGTGTAAGTGGGGTGGGAAAGGAACCTTTAAGCAAACCCCAGTGCTCTGAAGAGCAAAGAAAGGCTTTGCTTCCTGGCACTACTCTTTAGGGACCACCCACCCCCAACGCCCCCAGGCCTTTGTCTTTTCTAAAAATCCACTACTTTGTGAAGAAGCTTCAGGGGACGGTATTGAATGATTTAAAAGTTTTATTTGAAAAACATCAAAGCCAAAGGACGAAATAAAATACCTTCACCTCCAGGTTCCCCAGTCCTGGGTTTTTAAGGTCAGCTCAGTCACCTCTCCGAGCAGAGGACAGCCCCTGAAGCAGCGGGAACTGCCTCCCGGAGAGATTTCCATTTTCCTCCTGCCACCAGCAGTCAGTTCTTACTGCGTTAGCTTTTTGTGATGGTAATTTCTGGAAGTGGGTGTTCCCTGTCCTTGGGCCCTATCTTTGGGCTGCAAAATTCCCTTTCCCACCTCCCCAGTTCTACCCTCCCGTTTCGTGAAATCAAGCGCGAGCTGAAAGCATCTGTTTCTTGCCTAAAGAAGTAGATGCACTTGGCCTTGGCCTGTCATTTTGATGAGTACTCTCCTCTCCAGGATGGAGACAGGGCCTGAAAAATGCAGGAACTTCCCCCCACAGAGCTTGGGTAAGCCAGGGTGCAGAGGGGATAATCACCTGGTACCGTGAGGCTCCGAATCGCAGTCCCAACACCAGCAGGTCACTGTGCATCCTCTGATAAGGCTACCACTTTTTAAAAAACCATCAGATGGGGACTTCTGAGACCTAACTTCCTGGAGATCAAGGAAAGGGGGTGCGGCCCTCTGACCTTGATGACCTTAAAGTTCCCCTCAGCTTGACTACAAACTTTAGACAGGTTTCTCCCTGACTGTAGGTCCCTGACCTTCCGTTTCTTAGAGCACTTCCTTTAGCAAACGTGCCATTGTGATTTCGTTCTCTGCTGCCTTGAGTTGTAAATCACCTCCCAGCTTCCCACCAGTTTCACCCACCAGTTTCACCACCCAGGAATGTCCTGCTCCAGGACCTGGGAGCCATCCCTTGGAAATGTAATTATCAAGGAAGATAGCGCCCGCCCCCCCAACATCTCTCCTTCTCTCTAAAAAGTGAGGAGCCTAACTTCACCAAGTGCCAACTAGCAAACATAAATGGTAATCACACTAACCAACTCCCCTCACCCCTTCTCGTTCCCAGTATCCTCCAGTACTTTCCCAGTAGTCCACACCAGGAGCATAAAATCCCTATTGCCTCTTGAGGCCCTGGGTGGCTCAGTAGGTTAAGCATCTGGCTCTCAATCTCAACTCGGGTCTTAATCTCAGAGTCTTGGGTTCAAGCCCCACCTTGGACTCCTGGCTGGACTTGGAGCCTACTTACAACAACAAAAAACACCCTCCTGCCTCTTATGTCAGAGGAGTTGAGTTCAGTCTCTCTCCCCTGGGGTTTAATTAACTACAAGTGAAATTTGTCTTTGACACTTTCCCTTCTCTGTATGCAGAAGGCTCTCCTTAACACAGCTCCTGACACCCCTTTTGACACAAGAAGGGAAAATACAAGGCCTGTCCCTGTCCCTTGTTAATATGTCTCCTTGAACAAATCATCTTACCTCTTAGGTCTCAGGCAGCTAATAAGGTAATGGACATGAAGTCCTCTGTCAGGTTACCTACAGAAATGCTACTTTGTTACGACTGATATGACATCTGCCTAGCCCACTCTCTGCAAATAGGAACCACCACATCTGGGTAAGGTTTTCCTCCACCAGGTTTGTTCTTTGAGAGTCCTGTTCCAAAATCCAATGCCAGCACCCTTTGCTGCTAATTCTCTCAAACATTCAACACCTAAGCAGCTATTAAAAGGCAGATGGATGGCTGAGAGAAGGAACAAGACCTGCGGTGAGGAGTCGAGGAAGAAAGAAAGCAAAGAAAAATTTTCCACAAACTTCTATACCCTAGCAGCTACTTACTACTCGACTAGATCACCTTGATGAAGTTTTGATCTTTCTAATTTTGGTCATTGATTCAGGATAATTATTGAATGAATAACTTTGACTCATGTTGCTAAGGTCATGTGTGGTATCGGGAACTTGGCTGCTAAAAACAGACAACTCAAAACACAGTCAATAAAGAAGGCATTTATTTTCTCTCATATAACCGACATTCAGTTGAGGTTGGTATGATGTCTTCATGGTATCATCAAAAACTTAAGACTCCTGGGGCACCTGGGTGACTCAGTCAGTTAAGCAACGGACTTGTGGTTTCAGCTCAGGTCATGATCTCGGGATCGTGATGTCAAGCCCAGCATTGGACTCTGTGCTCAGTGTGGAGTCTGCTTGAGATTTTCTCCCTCTCCTTCTATCCCTTCCCCCAACTCACACCCTCTCTGTCTCCCTCTCTCTCCCTCCCTCTCTCTCTCTCTCTCTCAAATGAATAAATAAAATCTTAAAACGCCACCAACAACATAGACTCCTTCTCTCTGCTCAGCCATCCTTAGCATGACTATTTCCTGGCAACAAGGTGGCTGCTGGAGTGCCAGCCATCCATCTACATTTGGGGCAGGACAAAGATAGGAGCAAATGTCAAAAGGACACGTGCCACTTTAAAATGTGTTCCTGGTAATACAACCTAGTGAATCTCATTTATAACCTAATAGCCAGGGCTTACCATATTACCACCTCCCAGCTACAAGGGAAGCCGGGAAACTTTTTAAAGCTAAGAACATTAGCACAACTCTTTTCTTTCTTTCTTTTTCTTTCTTTCTTTCTTTCTTTCTTTCTTTCTTTCTTTCTTTCTTTCTTTCTTTCTTTCTTTCTTCCTTTCTTTCTTTCTTTCTATTTTACTTATTTATTTATTTATTTGAGAGAAAGAGAAAGTGTACAAACAGAGGGAGGGGCAGAGGGAGCAGGAGAGAGGGTATCTCAAGCAGACTCACTGCTGAGCATGGAACCCGACACAGGGCTCGATCCCACAACCCTCCGATCATGACCTGCACCAAAATCAAAAGGCAGATGCTCAACTGACTGAGCCACCGGGTGCCCCAAGCATCTGACTCTTGATATCAGTTCAGGTCTTGATCTCAGGGTCGTGAGTTCAGGCCCCATGTTGGGCTCCACACATGAAAAAAAGATAAGTACATTAATGCCCCAAGTAGAATCAGAGTTGTTTTAATAAGAAATAAGAACACATGATACCTGATGGACAACTAACAGTTTGGTATGCAACCCTGGCAGTAGATTCTGGGTACAGTATATGGAGGTATCGAAAAACCAGCCATAAGTGACTCTAAGTCCTTAAGCCCCGGTTTTATCTCATCTGTCGTATTGAACCTCCTCCATTCCATGCACCACTCACCATCCCAGACCAGGCCCTCGCGAGGTCTCACCGGACCCTCCTCTCTGGTCCCTCTGACACCAGCATCACTTGTCTTTATCTGACTTCCACACAGCTGCCCCAGGGGACTATCTACAAAGTCAAGTCCAGCTGCGTCACCTCTAACGGAGATCAAATCCTTGCTCAGGGTTCTTCCCAGCCTGCTGGTGTGATTCAGACCACTCTGTGTGCGACTTTGCAGCGGCTCCACGAAGGGGGGTAGTTTATCTTCCCTCCCCAGAGATGTTGTGCGTGCCGGTGGGCTGGTGTTGCTAATGGAATGTGGGTGTACCTGAGGTGGATCCCTTCTGCTTGTCCCCTTGCCACCTTGCGCTTCCACATGTCACTGGCGGAAAAGCTGACCTTGGGCAGCTGCTGTTCCTTTGGGCTCAGCCCCACGTGGTGCCCCCCCGCCCCCCTGGCGTCCTACAGACCCGCACCCTGAGGTAGAGTCTCCTTCCCCTTGCAGACTCTCAGACCTGTGTGCGAGAGTGTGTGACGGCTATTTCAGCCCCTGAGTTGTGGCCAGATACATCGTGCCGCGTGAATGCAGTAGTCCGCAGCTACAGTTCCCCTGCCTAAACCCCTTCAGTGGCAACTCCTGTACCTTCCCTGGAACAAAGCCACATTCCTTAGCAGAGCGCAGAAGACAGGTGTGGTCCGGCCCCTGCCTCTGCCCGCATCTCACCTGGCCTCATATCCTACTTTACCAGTGCCAACTCCCCACACCTCTGTGCCTCCTGACACTATTCTCTCATGCGTGGAACGCCTTCCCTGCTTTCATCCCCTGGATGAATCCCACTGGATCCTTCCACCAACTTCATCTCCTCCAGATCCCTGGCCTCAGCCCATACTTCTCCAGTGAAGACAGAGTGTTCCTCTCCGCTCCCATAACCTCTAGCATGCCTCTAGCCCAGCCCCTAAAACAGAATATTGAACTACAGGAAATTAAAGGTGGAAGCTCATATTAACCCAGCCCAACCCCAGCAAAATAGTTTAGCTATAGCTAGAATTTAATATTATCTTTTTTGCTTTCTCCAAACCCTGTGAATTTGTCACGCCCTATGAAACTCCTCGATACAATCAGAATGTTGTCAAAGACATTGCCGACTGTATCCCATATGCCTTATTACGATGTTACACCCTAATCCATATGGTTCCTTGGGGCTCGTTAGTTTTAATCATCCAGACACTGTGAATTATGCAATTGGTGTATATTTCTTTTTGCACTGGCTGCTGGAAAGTCAGATCTAAATTTGTGGCCCACTCTCAGCAATTTAAATGAGACTTAAAGAATAGGACTTGTTGATTAACCGGACTGTTATCATTTTCTTACTTTCAAATTTCTCCCTCTTAACTTCTTTTTTATCTTTCTAAGTTTCCTGGAAACACATACATATGCATGTATGCATATATACTACACACGTACATGCGTACATATGTGTGTGTGTGTGTGTGTATGTGTGTATGGCAGAAAATGAAAGGAAGGGGCAAAAGGGGAAGGGAAGCCTCGTCTCTAGTCATAGACCCCATAACGTTTTCTGTCATTTACTTTGAGGTCTTCTCCCTCTAGTAGCTTCCTAACTCTGTGAAGACAAGGCTCACTTGTTAACCTAAATTCAGTATTGAATAAAAGAGGGAAGGAAGGAGGAAACAAGATTGCTCAAGGCCTTTGTTCCATTTTTTTTATCCCCCTCGTTTGGAAAGCCTCATCACCCACAACACACATAGAAAACCTCTTCCTTTGGCAAATATTAATGTCCATTTAGTGGATGCTATTTTGGAAGCCACATGAGTGCTAGGAAGTTCAGAAAATTTTTCTAAATTGTCTAAATGTAGGATCATACAACCTCAAATCGATGTAAACCGCACTCAGGTGACAGGCTCATCCGCTGATGAAGCTGGACATAAGTAAAGGTCCCCCTGCACAAGGCTGTGGCTTTTCTCCTGTGTCTGCGATGTGTGGGGCAACGGGCAGCTATGGAAACATGCCATCTTGCTCTGCTAAGAACCAATTTCCCAGGCCATATGTTAAAACTCAGTGAAGTGCATGGAGCACCAGGGTGGCTCAGTCAGTTGGAGGTCTGCCTTCGGCTCACGTCATGATCCCAGAATCCTGGGATCATGAGCCCCACATCGGGCTCCCTGCTCAGCAGGGAGCCTGCTTCTCCCTCTCTTCCCGCTCAAGCTCTCTTCTCACTGTCTCTGTCTCTCTCTCTCAAATAAGTAAATAAAATCTTTAACAAAGAAAAAAAAACTCAAGTGCACGGGATTTTTGCTTCGTTACCTAATTCTGAGTCCAGATCCAGAGAACACCATAGTGGTGTGGAAATGGGACACAGCTGGGAATCCCAGCAGCAGCAAGAGCCCCTTGTGGTGGTAGACGTTCTGATGGATGTCTCCCAAGCCTGCGGTTGCCGGGCGCCTCTGTGAAGGGCCTTCGCCCTGATCCGACCACAAACCGAACATTTAGAAGCTCGGCGGCCTTTATTGTATTTTGTTCTGCCCGGTCCTATAGCAGAAACTGCCAAGGAGGGGTTCATCTAACTGCCAGAAACACCCAAGGGAGAGAGGTCCAGGCAGCCTGAACTTGAGAGCGTTGAGACCTCAGGTGCCTTCCAAATCATGAAAACGGCTGCTCTGTCCCCTCCCACCCCCACCCCCATCTGCTTTCTGTGGGTAAGGTGAGGCACGCGTCTCAGGGAGAAAAACCGAACGCAGAGGATACTTCAGGAGCCCATATTTTATGTTGTTTGTAAAGAAAATGGGCAGACCCTGAGCCATTAATACAATCTCCACTATTAACCCTCCTCCAGGTCTCTACACCACAGATTATCAGCCTTGACTGCATATTAGAATTCCCTGGGGAGCTTAATACATACTGATGTCTGGGCCTCTCCCTAGAGATTTTTGATTCAATACGTCTCACCCGCGTGATTGTGCTGTGCAGCAGTTTGAGAATTACTCTTGTAGGTGGTGTAGAGCGCCATCCAACAGACTTATAGCACAAACCATGAGTGGAAGCCACAGATATAACTTCAGATTTTCTAATAGTTACACTGAAAAAGCAAAAGGAAACCAACAATACTAGTTTGAATAATGTATTTAATCTAATCTAATATATTCAACGTGTTATTTCAACATGGAATCAACAACAACAAAGAAATGGTCAGTGAAATACTTTGCATTTTTTGGTAGTAAGACCTCAAAATCTAGTGCGGGTCTTACATGTACAACATATCTCAATCCAAACAAGCCATGTTTCAAATGCTCAAGAGCCATTTGTAACTGCCAATATGGTGACCACCAGTAAGTGGCTGCCATAGTGGACATCATGGCCACAGACCATTGGCTGGGGGAGGGAGTGGAAGAATTAGAGTGCCACCTCTGTGGGCTGTACAGTGACCCTACCCCACCCATCCATCTCACAATCCTTAGAACCTGTGAGTGCTACCTGTTAATGGCACTAAGGGACTTTGTAGATGTGATTACAGTAAAGATCTTGAGATAGAGCAAGCATCCTCGCTTATCCTAGAGGATAAATGCAATCACGTGTATCCTTAGGAGGAAAACAAAGGAGATTTCACAAGTGGAAGAGCAGCTGATGTAACCGCAGAGGCAAAAATTGAGGTGATGAGTAAAGGAATGCCAGCAGCCCCTAGAAACAAGGAGAGTCCAGGAATGGATTCTCCCGAGAGCCTCTAGAGGAAGTGCAGCCCTTCTGTTACCTTGATTTGAGCCCCAAAGGACTCACTGCAGATTTCTGGCTTCCTGTGAGAGAATAAATTTCTGTCGTTTTAAACTCCTAAATTTGGGGTCACAATAGGAAGCTAATACAGCCCATTTAACAAGAAAGCACTTCCTTATTATTTGTATGATTGAAGTTATCACAGTCTTTCTTCTTTTATTGCTGGTTGGACACCTATTGATTTTTTTTTTTTCTGGAGATCAGGGACCTGTCTTAGTCATCGATGAGCCCTCTACCACACTTAGCAAGTAAAGTGTTTGTTGCAGGAGCACAGTAAAATATCTGAATCTCAGCCTCTGGGGAAACCCAGATTCTGGTGTGCACTCAGCAAAAGTGAGAAAGAAAGGCTGCCTCCCAAGGCAGACATTGGTCTGTATATGGGAAAGCAACAGATCACAAACATTCACAAACGTTCACTGGAACGCCTGCCTGCCCTTGACACTTGAAGCGTCTTTGAGAAGCCGTGACCCCTAGAGTAGAGAAGAGGAAGAAAATGCTAAAAGCAGGACTGCCTGCCCAGTCTGACCTGCCACAGGAACTGGCCTACCCGTCCCTGTCCCCATGCAGACCCACCTCCACGCAATCTGGAAATTTCCAGTCCTTTTGCTAAGCTGCCTGAAATAGACATAGTTAAGAGTCTCACAAGTGAAAATGCCTCTTCACACATTTGTTCAATAACAGAGTTTTTCTCCTCACACAGATATCAGCTGACCTGAGGGTGTGGAGCGAAGATCAGGAC
>CM053610.1:61829046-61868721 GCA_028646535.1 Procyon lotor
TATGGAGGCCTCCTGGCTGGCTGGCTGGGGCTTTTAATACCTTAATTGCACCCTCACTCGGTCTTTCCAGGACTACCAGCCCAGAAGCTGCCCTGATTGCTCTGGGCAGCAGCGGCTGTGCGCTTCTCACAGGAGATGAAAGTCATTTAAAAAGATATTTTAGTCGCGTTACCATGGCTGAGGTGAGCCACTAGCCATGAAGCTTGTTCTTCAGGGAGCAATGGGTTAATGGGAAGGTTCAAGTTAATGACTTTTCCATTTCTCCATTACTTTTTAATGAGCATGAGAAGTAAATATGTGCACTATTTTAGGGAAACTTTGTATCTGGAACCAAAAAAAAAAAATTACTTAGGGGCCAGGTAGTTCACTTACAAAACATTTCCTTCCCAAAGTGCTCTTTTAAATAAAGAACTCCTCAAGATTAATCAAGGCATGATTTAAAGGACGAGAAAAGATTTCAAGTGCAATTTTTAAGAAACACCTTGCCTGAAGTAAGGTGTCTTTCTAGATGAGGATATTACATCATGGCTTTATTGTTGCCTGGATGCAGATAGACCATGATCTGGCAAATGATTTTTAAAATTTAACCATTTTATTTAGTTAAAAGTCTGATGTAACATAGATGCATTATTTAGAATTACACTATTTAATTCTTATGTTTACAGCAGGTTCTCTCATTCTTAAGTGACAAATCCTCTGGCAGTTGATATCCTCATCAAAGTATATTTGTAGTGCATTGGTGTTGCATTTTTATTGCACTGATTAATTGGAAAATGAAGTGGCACAATGAGGTGTTTATGGATCATCGGCCTATGAATTTGGGCCTATACGTATCCTGCCGTTACAAATTAATTTTTTATATGGCTGGTAAGAGATGACTTGTCATATTTTTAATCCCCCCACACTTTGGTTGAGTCATTGGTCTAGAAGCAAGTAGGAACCAATAGCAAGATAAATCCCAAATTTCAGATCTGCTGAGTCATGTACAGAGTCATTCTGTTTGGAGTTTGTGTGAGATAATGAGTGTTTTTGGACGAACACTTGCAGGTTTTTGAGTGAAGAAAAAACAGTGAAAGCAGGTGGAAGTGCGTCTGCATTGTGGCAGAATGAAACCGAAAAGAAACACATATTGGCAGCGTATAGTCTTGTAACATTCCCTCCAAAAAGACACACATACGCACAGCGAGGGAACATTACTAAAAACAATTACTGTTTTAGTTGACTGTGCCTTGTTCATCTTTAAATCTTGTCACAAACTCAGTGGAGGAGGCAGTTGATGAACTGAGTATCCAAGAGTTTCCTTTGGTTAAAACAACTCAACGTCCAACTGGATACAAGGGTGAATTTGGGGGTATTTTTCCTTTCTTAAAAAGAGCTAAGACTGTATAGCCGTGTTTAAGTTAGCAGCGGATTGAAAAGCAACAAAAGCCAAGACAAAACAGAAAAAAAAGAAAAAACCCTCCAAGCTGAATAACATGCTCGTGAGTGCACTTGCTTTTTTAGAAGTTATGATTCAACTGTTTTTCAATTTGTAGAGAATTCCATGTGCAAAGAGGAGGTAGATTCAACACTTACATCTAGACATTAAGGCATTTGTCTGTTCATTCAAGTCACTTGCTGTGCATCAGATTTGTAAATGAATAGCCACTTTTATCTAGACATGTACCCCAACAGAGAGCCTCCTTGAGAATGGGGCATTCGCTTTCCTGACCCCATTGAATTCCAAGGTTGGCTCAGACTTTCCTGGGTGGAAGTGTTCCCTCCCACAGTGAAACCACAGCTTTTTGCTTCCAGATGTCAGCTGGCAGATCTGCCCTTCTTAGCAGGGGGCTCCTCAGCCCGGGTCACGGGCATTGCGGAGAACGTGTGTCCTTCCAGCAACAGCTGTTTGTTGTTGACCTCTCAGGCAAAGATGATTCTGGTGATCAGGAGCCCATATGAGTAGTTCATCCATTGGGCATTATGAGTCCAGTTGAAAAAGTCATAAAAGAGGCTTTATTTTAATTCTAGGGGCACATATTTCTGATTATCAGCAACTGCGAAGCGATGACGAGAAGAAACGTGACTCTGTTTATTGTTCTTCTAAAAAAATTGCTTAGCTATCCTGGTGGGTCTCATTTACTTTTTGGACCTAACACATGTTCTAGTGACCAGCAGCTTCACGCTCTCCTTCATCTTCACCCTGGCCAGCGAGAGCACCCATGAGGAGACAGACAGGGTCCGTGAGTGCTCAGCTCTCTCCTGAAAGCTTCTTAGCGCTTCCTTCCCTTTGTGAGCATCCCTACCTACACAGCAAGCTGTGTCTCCTCCCATTTCTTTCTCCCGAGCAGTGTTTCTCAACACTGGCAACACTCACATTGGGACCAGATAATTCTTTGTTGTAATGGTTGCCTTCTGCATTTTAAAAGGTTTAGCAGCACACTGGGCTCTCCCCACGAGCAACCCCCAGTTGTGGCGATTAAAGATGTCTCCAGTCATTGGATATTCCCAGGGGTAGGGAATGGGTAAAATTGCCCTTGATTCAAAACCACTGCTTCAGAGAGAGTGATGTTTTTCAACCTGGCTGCAGATTAAAATCACGGTGGGAACTTTGAATAATCACCAGTGCTTGGGCCCCACACGTAGAATCGTATTGAATTGATCTGGCCCTGGATCTGGCCCTGTTGCAAAAGAGATCCTCAGATGATTCTAATGATCAGACCAGGTGAAAACCATTGCCCTACGTGAGTGCGTGTTGTATAAGAGGGGTTGACGTGCCTTACCTGGTGCGGAGTTCGAGCTTCTTGCGAACGTGGAAGTTCACGTTTGTCTTTCTTTGGTTGAGCCTGAGAAGGACTGACCCCAGCAGGTACTGTGAAATTTCATTCCTCATCCTCAGACCACGGTTCTTGGGGAACACCTTTGGGGTATGGGTTGAAGATTTGAGTTTTGGGTGGATGGAATTATTAGGTTAACTTGGGGAAACACTGGCATATGTGTAGTTCAGAACCACTTTTTAAAACCTTCCCTTCCAGACTGAAAGGGAAGCACATGGATTTCCAACCCATTTCTAGCAGATGCCGATGGTGGTGTAGATTGTGTGACACCTACAATGTTAACGAATATTTCCCAATGAGGATACTACATTTCACATTGTCCAGCTCATAAGTTTTGGTCTGAGTTTTCAGATTTCTTCTTATTCTCTGCTGAGGTTATTAATGAGTGAACAAAAAACGCTGATAACACAAAATGACCTTGTCAACAAGGGGGAGGATAACCCATGTGTGGAAGAGCCCAGCAGGAATTTTCTGAAGCAAGGTTGTCTGTAAATTAAGTAGTGGGGTGCTATAGCATGAGTAATTGCTCTCATAAATCTTTTATTTTGCTTAGAAAAAGTCAGAACATCATTTATGAATGAATTTGGACAATAGAAATTAAATGTCTCTGGGGAGAAAAATTTCAACGGTTACAGGATACCAGAATTGATTTAAATTGAGGACCCCAGAGTGTTGGGTTCTCTTGTGTGAACTGACATGTAGGTGGTTAAAGAAATAGATGACTTTTTTTATCTTTAAGCTTCAGTTTGGTACTTGGGTAGCCTTATACACACTTCGATAGGACATCAGTTTAAGAAGTTCTGAAAAATAGACTCAATTATCATACTGTGTGAAGCATAGTGCATTTTTCATAACAATACGTTTTGATTTAATGACAAAGCTTAATACTGGACATAGAGTTTAAGGAATTGCTAAGTATCTAAGAGGTGAGCTATCATTGGAAAGCCTAGATGACTTAGAAAGGTATTTTTCAGGAGAACTTAAGGTTTTCAACTCCACGGCAATAATAAAGCTATAAAAATTCTTTAAATCTAGGGGACCATTTTCCTTTTTCCAAAGGAGATTATCTGTATCTATAATCTACGTGTGTGTGTATATATTTCTGTTAATAAAGATATTTGTACCTGAACAATGCCAGACATTCAGTTTGATTCTGTTTAGTCAAATCAGTTTCAGCTGCATCTGGCCTCCAGCCTCCATCGACTCGTGGAAGCCAGTTGCTACTATGAAGTCCCGAATCCCTTCCAGCTGATGGCGGTCATGCTCTTTAGACCCCATTGAAGTCAATTAAATGTTTGTATTTTTGGTTCATTTGCCAGAAGATCTAACAGGAAAAAAAAAATTATTAGTGATGCATTTATCTTCTTAATGAAACTAATTTAAAACCAAGCAGGAAAATGCAAAGTTACGGTGAGTATTCCATTTGATTGGCTACCTTTTCAGAAGCATCAAAGGAGTACAAACACAGTGACCTGATAGAAGGCTCTATACACTCACAGTGATGATAGATTATTCTGGAAGCATCAGTGTAGGGATTTAGTGAAGCTCCACTGGTCAGAAAAAAGAACGTGAAGATAAGCTTTGCCAAAGTTTTAAAAATAATAATAAAGTTTTGCTTGTGTAGCCCCATTGGCCAGTGTATACTTGGAGTAAGTTTTCCAGACAAACTTAGGACCTTGGGCTCTCAAACTTCGTAAGTTTTAGCCACTTCTGATGCTTACAGGCTTCAGAGAGTCTATTAGAGAGAACCATGAGTCCTTACATCAGATGGCCCCACATGGCTATTCTCATGCTCAGTATTTACTTTCAAATAATAGACTTCGGTCACTTCAAGCACCCGCCTGGCTGCGGCAGTATTCCTTGATGCCCTCAGCAGGCCTGACTCTTAACTTTCTTTGTCATTACTGTTTCTCACGTCTGTTCTTTGTACGGGCTGGTCATACCTTGGGAAAGTGGATAACCACGTTGATTAGAATTGTTTTAAATCGGAGTGAAGCGATTGTTTTAAGTTCTCCTCCTGGCTGTAAAATGCATGAGTTATAGTGCATGGTCCATGGGTCCTGCCTCAGTAAGTACTTTGGCTTTTCAAGGCTCCTCTTGGCTTATTTTCTGGGTCCGCACTGTAAGAACTGCTATTTCTGTAATACAAGAACTCAGAAGTGTTTGCTTTTTGGGTACTCGGGCACAACCAGGTTTCCCTTAATACTATGGTAGTATATAATGTTGATGGGAAAAACTGTGTCCATTTGAAAAATGATAGGAAATAAAGAATATTTTTTTATTTTTGGAAATAAAGAATATTTTACATTCTGAATAAGAAATCAAGAGTAATTCATGTTGTGACAAGAGTCGATTTTTCCAGAGTTCTAGGAGCTGTGAGATTCAGTAGCAAGAGTAGGCCTTGGGACACTTGAGAATGCAAGTATGAAATCTCAGCTCTGATTATAAGTCTCTACTCTGCAGAAAAATGAGGTTCAGGTTACTGCTGCCCCTGACATAAATGGCCTCGTCTTGAGAGTGCTGTTCATGAGTTTCCAATACAAAGATTGGCTTCTCTTTCTGAGATATGGCATCCTTAAGAGGAGAGAAGCAGAGGTGTTAGAGAAAGTCACAGAGAAATCCCAGGTTGCATTATCAACCTTAGGGACTATAACTGGGTTATTCACACGTGGCTGGGTGGTCATTTACAGCCCTCACCTAACAAAGAGGGCCGTAGTATAGAGCTTCTATACCTGAATCCGAATGGATAGTCTTGGGATATGGTCTTGGACATGTATTGGAACTAGGTGTTGACTTAATTATCAAGTAAGGGAAAACTTCAATACTACTTTAGGTTTTTGTTTTTTATTTTCTTCAGATCCTTATGTAGGCCATTCTATAAGACAGGATATGTTAGGGAGAAGGGTTGGGTCTGGTGATCTCTCAGACTTAGTTATTTGTACTCTGTGTGCACACACCCACATTGGAGTTAGTATTCTTGTATGTGGATTTAATAGAACATGAAATGGATTGAATTTCACTGTTGGATGACTTTTTTTTAATACCCCTTCACTAGTTTTGCCTGTTGATACAGTTGCAAGATAGAATGTTTTGGTTAACTTTTGGCCACAAACTCGAAGGTCTGTGCTTCCTCAGTGAGATGGCTTTTCTAGTCCAGTGTGTTCATTATTGCATTAAAGATTTTTTTTATTTTCTTCTTCTTCTTCTTATTTTTTTTGGAGGAGCAGAAGGAGAAGCAGGCTCTGTGCTCAGCACCCTGATGTGAGGTTCCAGGTACGGCTCCCCTCTCAGGACCCTGGGATGATGACCTGAGAGGCAGATGCTTAATTGACTGGGCCACCCGGGCACCTCCTTCTTCCAATTATTAAGGTGTCTTTTGGAGTTTAGAAGAAATCTCTGATCTGGACTATGTATGGCTACAGCTCCCTGAGTGCCCATAACTTCTAGTTGGTTCATAAATGAGAAGCATGAATTGTACGTGGGGATGTGGTATGTGTGTTGCCAGTAGAGAAACCCAATTAGTGATGAATATTTACATGCAAATACACGCACACTTATACACACATGTGTGTTTTCAATTGAGAATGGATATCTTAATGCTGACAAATAGCAAGAAATTGGGACAGTGTGGTTGTGCTTAGTTCAGGACGTCAGAGAATCCTAGAATGTAAATCTGTAAAGTACACTGTATTTTATGGGGTTCAACTCTCCCATCTTTGAAGGAGAACCTTGACTTCAAGAGAAGTTCAACGAATTCTCCAAAGTCAGTTGCCAGTTAGAAGGCTAAAATCAAGCTGACTCACAGGGCACAGAATTTTTTATAAGGAAGACTTTTCATCTTAGAAACTTTGAGGCCACTTAAAATAGGGGTAATGCTAATAGTGAAGATCCTAAATGGAATAGAGAACCATTCTTTGTCCACTGCTCTTGGAAATTCCTGAAGACCAGAGCCCTGCAATGATAAAAATGAGACAAGGTGAGCGTCCATAGACTTGGGCTTAGCAGACTGGGTGATCTAGCATGTGGGCTCGTATCTATTGCTTGGGAACCTCTGAATAGTCCAGATGGGTACAGGGTTCACAGCTCCATGGACGGCTCCTGAAAGGCAGCCTTAGTAGAAGGAATAGTCTGGTCTTAGCCTCAAGCTAACACCTTATTGCCCTTTTTTCCTCCCACATGGACTCTTCCCTACTTCAAGGCCATATCCCTTTCAGATGAATATTCTTGGGAAGGTGGACTGACCTTGGTCTTGTCCTCACACATCCACTTGCATTCACAGCCAGGATGCTGTGTGTCTGGGGAAGTGTCCGCCTCCGGACTGGGAGGAGAGAAGGGAGCGAGACCAGGAGCAAGGGGCTGGGCCAGATGGCAACAGCAACTGCTCTCAAGGAGTTGTGTTTTTTAATAACTCAGCTTGCTGCAAACAAAACTAATTAAGCCAGTTACTCTGATTTATGCTACTGTAGGCAGAAGTAGAGTACACTTACATTACACTTTTGATGGCATTTAAAAGGTCAGAATATCTGAGTTGCAGATTCTGGTTCGAAGCAGCCTGGTCTGCTGAACCACTCTTGAGAATTCAAATTAACCATGCTCATTAATTCAGCATCTCTCCTCTTTCCCTCGATAGCAAGTGCCAGTTCCCCCAAACAGAAGAAGACCTTGCAAGGCAAGTTATTAGTCTTATCTGCGGATGACGGATTAGATGCAGGAAAGTGAGCTAAGAGTCAACTTAGGGTAGGAAAGAGCATGAACTAGCAGACAAAGGCGGTGTGAGGGTCAAGGCCATAAAGAATTTCAAAGGGTCTGTTGGGTAGTGCAGGCCCTTAACAGGCACCTGTCTTCAGTATTGCTGGACAGGTTCCGGGTTCCAACCCAAATTGTCCTGCTCGTGGAGCCATGGGGGGAAACTGGCTGAGTTTGGCTGCATGTTTGACATGTGAGGCTTTGGAAGAGAGTTCATTTAGCATTATGATCAATTAGGGGTCTAGAAATCAATATTATCCAGGTGGTTTGCCGTGAATAGCTCCCGCAGCATCATGACGTTCGTGAGAAACTGTTTGGCACCATCAAGCTTCTCAAAATCTGAAGAACAGGCTTGAAAATTGTTTAATAGTGTCCCTTTAACACTTACACTGGAAGACCAATACTTTGGTCCCTCTTGTCCTAACACTGTGTGCACGAGGTTTTCACCCTCCATGTCTTTGGCTTGACCCGGTGCCTTCTCAAAATCACCCACCTTGGGGTTGGTTGGTCTAGCACATGAATTTTTCTTTGATGGAAACCTTTTTTTCAACAGTCTATATAGCTTTGTGTACAATAGGCATTCATTTTAAGAAGAGAGCTAGGTTGTACTATTAAACCTATTCACAAATCTTTGGTTATTTTTATATTTATAGGTATCTATTGACTTTCACCCATATATTAAAGTAATACATAGATGACAGTCCTTAAATCAGCAAATGTTGATCGTTAAATTGCCATATGGCCTTCCAACTTGATTTAAAGTTCTACAGCAGCAAAACAACTTTAACCTAAACCTCCTTTGGAGGTGCCTGGGTTGCTCAGTGGGTTAAGGCCTCTGCCTTCAGCTCAGGTTATGAACTCGGAGTCCTGGGATCGGGCCCCGGCATCGGGTTCTCGGCGGGGAGCCTGCTTCCCCCTAGCTGCCTGCCCCTCTGCCTACTTGTGATCTTTCTCTCTCTGTCAAATAAATTAAAAAAAAAAAAAAAACCTCCTTTAGCCAAATTCTATTTAATCGTGAGTAGAAATGATAGGCCTTCTAAAATGTGTCTAAAAACCCTTAAAAATAAAATCTTCCATGGAGTTAGTGTGATGCACTAAATTCTTAAAAGGCATCAAGACACCTGAAAAGATGCTCAGCCTCACTCATGAGGCAACTGCAAATCAAAACCACAGTGAGATGTCCCCTCACACCTGTCAGAATGGCTAGTATCAAAAAGATAAGAAATAGCAAGTGTTGGCAAGGGTGTGGGAGAAAAGGAAGCCACGTGTGCTGTTGGCGGGAATGTAAATTGGTGCCACCACTGTGGAAAATGTATGGAAATGAAGTCAGACCAAGAGAGACAAATAGATACTTCATATGTGGAATCTAAAACAAAAACGAATCAACAAAAACTAGAATTATCAATAGAACAAACTGCTGGTTGCCAGAGGGAAGGGAGGGATGGGAGGATGGACCGAATGGATGAAGAGGGGTCAGGTGTAGAGGCTTCCAGTTGTGGAATGAGTAAGTCTCGGGAATGAGAAGTACAGCAGAGGGATGCCGTCAGTGCTGTTGGAATAGCTTTGGTGTCTGGTGACAGCCGTGCTCGTGGGGAGCAGAGCATAATGTCTGGAGAACTGGAATCACTCTGTTGCACTCCTGAAACATGTTAATGTCCTGTGCCAACTCTCCTCCAAAGAATTGGGGGAAAAAAAAATTGGAAAAGAGTCAGTCACCTAAGTACATCACTAGAGAAAATGACCTCAAAGTTGTTCACGATGAGCTCCCTGAATTGTTGAAGTCTCCACAAATGGAATATAATAGATTTAAAAGTTAAATAAAGGCATCATGGCACAAGTGCCTACCTAGTGATTTGGATATATGGAATTGACTTTGCTGCTTTTTTGCTGTGTGACCTTTAGCCCACCACCAACTTCTTTGGGCAAAATAATTCTTAAGGTAACGGGTTCCCGATAGAGAACTTGTAAGTCCATCGTCCCAGAATTTAAATTTTCCAGATAGATAAGACCTAAAAATAAACTGGGAATTGCCAACTTTTTACTTTTTTAGATGTGGACTATAAAATAATAATCCTCATGTGACACCATCTTCTAGAAGATCATTTGGACATTTAAAACAGGAGAAAAATGTTTTTACTAAAGGTTAGTCTTTCTCTCTAAGGAAACAGCTGGCAACATTGTATTTCTGCATCTCCCTGAACATTTTTGTGGAATAACGTGTACCCCAGAGTTCAGTTTTAACAATGCAATCCCAGGTAAACTTCCAGCATCCAGTACATTTAGGGACTTTATTTTTATCCTTGCTATTGTAGGAAATCTGGTTTCACCCAGATCCTGTTGATAAATAGGATTCTCAGAGTTAATGGAGTTTCACTGTGTGACCCAGTGGAAACCAGGAATCTCAATCCAGGTATTACTACTAGATTTTTGCCTTCTTTCTCCCCAGGACAGGAAGAAAGATGGTCCATCAGCCTGTGGGGCTGGCCAGCTTAGATTGGGGTTCCTCTCTGTTTGCTACCCCAGCCGTCTTCCTCCAGTGGTTGTGCTGCTGGGGCTGGGCTCCTAAGTGAGAGCAGTAAGGCTGGTATCCAAGACAGTTTTTTGCGTAGGAGGAGATTTCGCTGTGCACTGCACTACATGAGGACTATTGAGTGAGTGCGCTCTTGGAACCTTTCATTGTGCCTTGTAGGGCCCTTGTCAGGGTTGCAGAAGTTCTCCTAGCAACGTCAGAACGGACCCCATTCCCTTCAAAGTGGCCGCACTGATGAGTCTGAATACCTTATTGGTGAACAAGGAGCTAAAGAGGCTATAGTGGAGGTGACTTGGGCTTTGTACAGTTCTAAAGTCCGCCTGATGTCTGGTTTCTTCTGCTCGGGCAGGTCTCCGAGGGCGGACTGCCAGTGCCCTGGCTGTGTGTGAATCACGTGCCTTCTCTTTGGGTGCTTACATGTTTTCGACTGCTGCTTAGTGGAATAATGCTCTGGAAAGACAGAACCAGGGATTTCATTTTCTACTCTACTGTAGATGGGATTTTTCTCCAGTTTCCTTGCTATCTCTGCCCCAGATAGGAGAGTATGGCTATGAACTAGAGTTTTGAAGAGAGTAAACCAATGGCAGCTCCATGGTACCAGGCTCTTCACGTGAGTTTATGTCCCATTTAACCAGATTTCAGTGGTCTTTTTTTTTGAAACCTTTGGACAAAGTAAAGGCATTTTCTCCTTTCTTCATTTTAAGGCATCTACTTTATAGCTTATGTTTGACCGAGTTTGGAGTAAGGCTCTTGAATGAAAGGAGGGTAACATTAGGTGTGGAGAAGGGCAAAAACCTACAGCAATTTCATTATAAATCATTGCCTGGACTCATCAGGGAGCTACAGGTTTTAAACAATGCCAGGGATAATAGAGATTCATTACAACAAATTAAAGGCTAATCAGAGTTTGTCCTGTGATAAACACATAGTAAAACAAACGTAAATGCCAGTAAGGGAAAGCGTGAGTTGAGTGTGTGGTAGTAGGAAGCCAAATCCCATTCATGGGTCACTCTGTATATTTCCGCACTGCTCGTGTGTAGATGGGAGATGATGGAGAATAACGCATGTGTGTTGGTTCAACAGCTGTTGTGGTTTTCGTGTGGGTGCAGCATGGTGATAGATGCTGGGTGCAGTAGAGCGGGAAAGCGAGCCATGCCCTTCCTGGTAGGAGTTCATGGTCTGACACCGTCCATGGGAGGGTGGAAGTGACCACGAAGGTGTATGATTAAGAACCAAATAGACTGAGTGAACTCCTGGTGCCATGGGCTTTGTGGGCTGGGAGATGGCTCATGGGCTGCCATGCCAGTGCTGGCTGCCTACAAAGGCTTGTGAGCGTGAGTCCTAGGGAGAGCTTGGATCTGGGCAAGCCAGCATGAGGGGTGGGGGTGTCTGTGAGAGATGAAATTGGGCAAACAGTGTTGGAGAAATGATCAAGACGTGAGTACATCTGTGCTGGTGGCGTTGTTAGAATGTGGCAGATCGTTTTAGGAAGTAAATAGGGGCTAGACAGAGTATTAAATGCTGTGTGTGGGTGCTTCCTACTAGCAGGGTTCCTGTCCAAATGGGGAAAAGCATCACATGTTCTTCATTCTCTAGACGTTGTGATGAAACTAAGTGGACCTGGAAAGCTGGTTTCTTAGAATTAAAAAACTAAATCCAAACTCTTGTTGGGATTTCATAACTGTTTAATTCTAATAGTTTTTTTTTTTTTATTCCTTAAGTGTTCCTGGGCTAAGCGGTCTTATGATGATCAGAACTCTACATACTCAGACTTATGCCATCATAGAAACCTCTTCCATTATTTTATCTTTTTCTAACAAAGGTTATGCTGAATTACTACCACGTTTTAGTGGAAGAGTTTCACAGTGAGCATTATCAGTTAAGAAAATCCGTCTTCTGACTGCTATCTTCTGAGTCCATAATGAAGATGTTAGAAGATTTGGGGGAAAATGTGGCCCAGTTTCCTGGAAGGCAGAAAGATAGCACTAAGTAAAAAACCAATAACCTAATTCAGTTAAAACAATAAAGAGAGAAAAATTATCTTGAAGCCTGTTGACCCTTTGGTTAGTCTAGATAGGAAAATTAACCTAATCTAGCTTTTGTATTTCATTCATTTTGATGTTATTCCACTTTAGTACTGTGGCCTCATTTGCAGCCTGTGGTGTTGGATGCTAGGTCTCAGGTCATTTTCAAAGCCCTAGAAGATCTGTGGAGCCTCTTTGGGAACAGACCGAAGTGAATGAAGGGGAATAGGCTCTCCCATGCCTTTCACCCCAACCATTGGCACCCTTCAGCTGGGGCACTCCTACCATCACCTGCTTTGTTCACATGTAGCTTTTACTTGAGCAGATTTGACTTTACAAAGTTCAAAAACCTTTGGTCCACCCCAGAGACACCAAAAGCAAACATTTTGGACCCACCAGCCAGATTTCTGGACCAGCGTATAGATGGTCGCCTATAACGCTCTTTCTGGATTCTTCTTATCACTGAATGTGCGTACTTGGTTACATCTGTAAGGATAGGGATAGGGATTTAATTTAACCCGTAGGCTTGGGGATTTTCTTTTTCAGTGGTAGACGTTCAAATTGGCACATCTTTGAAATCTTGGACCTTTAGGTTCTTCTCCTTGGTCTCCACCACATGTTCTTTATTTCGTAGTGCATTCTAGGGCTGGAGAGGAAACAAAATAGAAGTTCTGTAAAGGAAAACCAGCTTTTGCTAACCTCTACCTATAACTGCTGAGGTGCTGATAATTTTTTTTTTTAAGAAAAAAAATTGTTACATAAGCGTAACAACATTTATCCTTGAAGCCACCAAAACCTAGTTGTCTTCTATTGCACCTTCCCTTTTCCTTTTTTGTTATGAACTGTCTGGGCAGAATTTCTATTTTAATAGCTTAATCAGGTAAATGTGAGCTTTATCGTGACCTCAGTGAGGTTCGTTTTTTAAAAGGTTGAGTTTGAGTTTCCTTTAATTGCCTGTCTTACAGGAGTTCTTATAGGAAGGCTTACTTAAGAGTTTTTTTAAGGTCCTCTTAAGAGTATATGCACGTGTGTGTATACACACAAGTGTGGGGGAAAGGGGCAGAGAGAGAGAGAGAACCCTCAAGCCATCTCCCCACTGAATAGGGAGCCTGGCCGCGGGGCTCCATCTCAGGCCCCTGAAATCGTGACCTGAGCCCAAATCAAGAGTGGGACGCCTAACTGACTGAGCCACTCATGTATCCCAAGAGCTAGTTTTTAATAGTATTCAAGATACTAACTTTTATTAGCTCAAATAAAAGAAAACAAAAATAAATATAAATTAAAAACAAAATAAACTTGCTAATTTTATCTATAAAATGAAGTTTGGTTCCTGGTATCTCCTCTCCATTTTACACACACACGTAGGCACAAACATATGCCTCATCTTCTACCAGCAGCTACCTGAAGTCACTGAAGATACAGCTGCACTGTAGCAGAGTATCTCAGAGCAGTGGGATACATTACAACACAGGATCCTTTACCTTTCCTGCTGTCATAGCTCCTGGAATCCTAGGTTCATGTAGATCAAGGGGAGCCTGGTTTGATGAGTCGAATCCTAGAACTTACTGGGCTCACAGTGAAGCCCTTGCTGTGAGGTCAAGCAATGTTCTTGAGCTCAGCGCTCGACTCAGAAACTTTCACAGTGATTTTTATAGGTTTTGAGATGACCCGAAAGCTTTCCACATTGCTCTCCTCCAGGCTCACCCAGAACGTGCGACAAAAGGGATGTGGAGGAGAAAGGAACCTTATTCAGACAGCTGGTGGCCTTGGCTCTTGCTCTCTAGGGTGTTACCTCCCATCTGCTTGTTCACTCTTGGCACTTAATGGTCTTGCCTCCACTCCTAAATACTGAAGAAACCAGAATTCCTTTGGTACCCCGTATCAAATCTCAAAAATTCCCATTTATAATCCAGACGGGAGATAGCCAGCATTCTTCACCTAGGCATATGGGCTAATGGGTCTAATGCAGGCAGAAAGGATGGGGAAAGATCCTTGGGCCTCGGTGTCCAAGTCTGGCCCTTTTGAGCCATCCGTCTCTGAAGGCCTCCTGACCAGCTCACTGAACAGTAGTGGATCTGACTTTATAATCTGAGTTCATATCTCAGTCATCTTTAATATTCCATCCTGATAGGGTAATTATATCCTAGCTCACTTGTGCAGATGGCTGTGGTACAGTGATTTCACAGAAAGTAAATAGAATGCTAATTTGTTGAATGCAACCTATTTGAAAGTAAATATTCTTGCCGAGTCTCGTGTGACTTCTTCCGCTTCTTATAAAGAAAATTAAAACAGACAAAACCCTAGTCACTTGCAAGATTAATTTAGGCCTGGGTGGTACTTTGTAAAAATTACGAAGATGCAAATAGGAGTCTGGTCTTTTCCTTCTTTGGAAATCCAATGCTGGCTTGGATGCAAGACTCCTTACTAAGTAGTTTAAATGAGAATGGCCTTTTTGGGTTGTTTAATACTTTTGTTTTGGGTGAAGGTTTTGATCTATAGTGAACTGTAATGAATTACCTGTATTGGTTGGATCCCAACAGGTATAGAAACTTGGGAGAATTTCTATTTTTAGAGACTTAGCTACTTGTATTAGTTGAAGACGTTACATGAACCTAGATTCAGTTGTGGTTTTGTGTTTTTGGAGGCACCAGAATGGAGTGTAAGGGAAGGTTAGACAAGTCATCTGTTGAAACGGCTACTTATCCATCCATTTATTTTTTATTGAATTGCTGTTGTGTCCTAGGCTCTGTGCCCACCTTTGTTTCCACCCCTGAATTCCTGTCTGCTTTGTGGGTCTTGGATCTGAGGCATGCCACCTGAGCTCCTATTGATGACTTTCAAACTTATCCTTGGCTTTTGTCGTCCTCACCGTGACTTGAGGTGTAAGCCTAGGACCTAATCCCTTGGAGATTTAAAACCAGAGAACATCCTGGAGTGTTTTTTAGGAGTGTTTTGAGGAATTGTTTGGCCTTTCCTAGAGCTGACTCTTGCCTGGTGTTATTTATCCAAGGAGAAGCAGTAAGCCCAGCTGGTCTGGTGCAGAGGGGCGATGGTGGGACGGTCTGCGCCACTGCCTGTGTGCCCTCTGAAAGTGACCGTCGTCAAGGGTGCCTCTCTTGGCACCTTATCTTGGCCTCTATGTAGAATCTGTGTACTACATAAAGAGTTGCAAGCTGGTGGGCCAAGTACTAAATTAGTTATATTTGTGTTTTGTATGGCGCTCCTGATGTTTGAGCAATTGAAAAAGTCACCTACAAATCTAAGCTTCTGACTTCTTTTAATTAACAGGAGGGTCTCCAGACATTGGCGCTGTGCACCCTTGGATCTGCATCAGTGAGCACAGAGCAGGGGCTGGCTTTCCCTTGCGGGCTCTAGTGCCCCCCTGCTGGGTAACAAACCATCTTGGCCCTGATATTGTAAGACACGAACCCTTTCATTATGTTCATGGATTCCAGTAGTTGGAAATGTAGACAAGGTATGGTGGGCATGGTTTGTTTCTAGTCCACCGTGGCTAGGGCTTCAGCTGAGGTGACTTAAATTTGGGGAGCCAGAATCACCTGGAAGAGTAGTAATTTACATGTGTGCCTGGGCCAGGAGAGCTCAGGGCTCCTTGGGAATCCTTCCAATCTGTATGCAGCGTCCAGGCTTTCCATGCGTTCTTTCTAGGCATGTTCTGCAACATGGCAGTCTCAGGGTAGTCGGCCTCCCAACATGGGGACTCGGCGATCCAAGATGAAGCTGGATCAGGCGAAAACCCCCGGTCTCTCAGGACCTGGCCTCAGAGATCGTGCTGTGTCACTTTCTTGTATTTTATTGGCTTGAGCAATCTCAAGTCCACCAAGATGGAAAGAGAAGGAAGGGCCGGATACTCCACCTTTTAGTAGGCTAAATGTAACTGTTTTGAAACTGACAAAGGTGGCAGACTGGTTCTTTTTGCTGTCCTCTTCACTCCCTATTACATTGTGTCCAGACTGCTTTACTGATTTCTATTGTCTCAATGTCCCTGAGGGCATTTGAGTTAAAGATTACCGCTCTTCCTAGGGACTTCTAAATCTAGATAAACTCTTAACTAAAACTAGAATTTTAGAGCTCATCTTCTGTCCACATTTATAACCTTAAGTGTTCCCTGTAGGGGAATGAGTGGAAGGCAGCGTGGGCTTGCACTCCAAACATCTTTTGGGAAGCGGTGTAAGAGTTTTTACTGGGGGAGATAACCCACTGAGGTGGGATTCGTGCTTGTGTTGGCCAGGCTCTGGTTTTGCATCTGCCGAAATGGGTTCTTTTACTCATGTATTCATTGCTTTATTTCTTCACCTTGGTTACGTGCATTTCCTCCTGCATATCCTTATTCTGGAGCCTGTGGGCCAAGCCATTTATTTTTTTTTAAGTAACTTAAAATGGATGTCATTGTGAATAATGTCATTGTAAATAATGAAATCTTCATTAGGGGTGCTATACTACAAGGAGTGTTAGAATTAAAGCAACCATGGTTTGAAGAGACACTGAAGGATAAGTATCTAGAATTACCATCTTTTTCACCTAGCTCTATCCTTCCAGGGAAGGTATCACAGTTGCCCCGGTGGGGTACTGGGTGTTACCCCCATCCCTCCCTTGCCCATCATCCTAGACTGTCAATAAATTTGGCAATTTATTCTCCTCAATTGTTTTCTATCTGTTCTCTGTCCATTATCACTCTCTTAGCTCAGACCCACATAATTGGGCCACCTGCCTGGGTGTTCTTCTGTTATGCCCAGATTTTGAAATCCCCGAAGACCACCAGGGAGCCGAGTCCGATGCAAAAGCAAAAGAGCCTTTATTCAAGGTAGCTTGAGCTCAGTCTCCCACACTCATCGACGCAGCGGCGTGATGTAGAGAAAGAGAGCGAGTTTCGAAAAGCGCCACAGTTTTATAGGGGCCAGTGCCAATGAGATGGTAACACACACAGAAAGTTGCATAGTCATGTTAGGCCACACACAGTTGGCCAATTGAATTACAATTTACCCTATGGTAGCTGTTTGAGCTAGCCTATCACTCTGGTCAGAATTGGCGTGCAAATTTGGTGGCCAAAATGTGGGGTTTACATTCTTTGGCGGTTAGGGCTTCCGCATTCCTATTGGCCAACTCTAACTCAAGGACGGGCTGGGCAATATTCTGACATGGGGGTTATATGTTATACACAAGATGGCGGGTGTAGCACAAAACGGAGTTAGCCTTGCTCTGCTCTTTCACTTCTCACCTGTAATATCTCCCCATTCCATTCTCTATTTTAAAAGTGATCTTCCTAGAACGTTCACCAGATCATGTTAGTTCCCTGCTAACCCACGGACAGCGGCATTACTATGCCTCTGGATAAAACCTAGTGTAGTAAATGGCGCAGGAGGGCCTATGTGATCTGGACCCAGCTTAGCTTTTTGAGCTCATCTCCAGATTGCTTCCCCC
The DNA here is from genome assembly GCA_028646535.1 of Procyon lotor. Taxonomy (NCBI): domain Eukaryota; kingdom Metazoa; phylum Chordata; class Mammalia; order Carnivora; family Procyonidae; genus Procyon; species Procyon lotor. The sequence continues at coordinate 61,846,602 of CM053610.1, forward strand.
CGCCCCAGGTCTGGTACGTTCTCGCCCTAAGTTGCTCCAGTCATAACTGGCCACTTGTCTCCAGGCCCTTTCTGGATACTCCTGGCTGAGCTCTATACTGGAAGTCTTGGCCGGTGTTCTTGCTCTCTCTTCTGTGCTAAAAGTTCCATCGTTGTCTTTCTGTAGCCTCCCAGAGCCTTTATCCATTGTAATAATTATTTTCCACCTAGTCTTGCAATTCTGATTCAGATTTCTTGAAGATAGAAACCATCTCTTGTCTCTACGTATTAATGCTGGGCATAGGTAAGACTTTGGGTAAATGTTTATGAACGGTTGGCTCACTGAACCCCACCGGTGATTCCATGCCAGAAGTATTCTTGCTGACTGGCAGTCTATTTGTAATGGGGTAGAGGACCTTACTGTGGCTTTGTATTTGACAAGGAGAAGGAATCCTTTTCTGTGCCTTTCACACCAAAAGGGAACATAGAGTATGGATTTGCGAGGAGAACAAAGATCTCCTAGATATGCATCTTGATGATACAGTTGTGTATGTTACAAGGCAGAAAGTAGTGAATCAGGCCCTCCCTGGTAGATGTCAAGAAAAACCTTCCTTTGTGTGCACCCACACATTTCCCAGTTCCCTCAGTGAGCAGCCCAAATGTCCACCGATAATCCTCTTGAGAGCATTCGGTATGGTAGCTGGAACACGAATTAGAACCAGGCACACTCTGAAAATTCTGGTTCTAGTTCCTTCCAAAGTTACATATACTGGGGGACAGCTTACTTCATTTCTCAGAGCCTCCCTTTAATTATAACAGATGGGTAGCTGATAAGAGGAGCAGGGCATAAATGCTACGTCCCTTCCTCCCTCCAGAACAGAAATAATAGCGCACCTAGTTTTGTGTTGGTTTGACACTGGATAGCCTTCTCACTCACATCCTAGCTCCTTATTGAGTCATTTTCATCTTAGCAGCTTAGGAAATTGTAAGTCTCCTACTGCAAGCTAATTGTTGCTAACTGAAGGTCAAGAGGATGTGACATCACAGAATCACGGGAACGAGAGGGGAAGACCTCGAGACTGACTGCAGTCTTAGGTAGGACTCTACACTTTCTTCAGCTGAGGACCCTCCAATGAATTGCCTTGGTCGCTATGTTTATAAAAAGAATAAGCATTTGAATGTGCTTTGTATGTGTCTAGTTTCAAGCTCACTGCTTAGTCCGGGCCCCTGTTGCCTGCTCTCAGGGTCTTAGGTTATTATTTTACGCGTACCTGTATTTCATTCCCACCTTGTAGATCTAAGCTCAGGAGGCTTGGGCAGCCAGGTGGTACAGTAGCAACCGGGACCCATATTCTTGTCTTAGGAGTTTAGACTTGGCTGTGATTGGCAGCAGGTTCTTAGTGCTGCCAAGAGCTGAAGCTAAAATTACCTGTGTTTCAAACAAAAGTTCTTCTAGGAACTGCCTTTTTCTCAGAGGCTGGAGGAAGAGGGGAGATAGATGACTTTTTCTGAATACCCAGACTCTAGGATCTAGGCCAAATGGGGATCGAGCTGCCTCTTAAAATTTTTATTATTACACTCTCTAGGAACCCCTTGAAAAGAGACTAATGCACTTTTAATGACTGGATATTAAAGATATTTATATCAAGTATAAAAAAGTTGCTGTTGAAGCGATTTCTTTTTTTCCTTTCTTGCCTCAACTCAGACACAGAAGGAGCAAAGTCTAATAACTGAAAATAGAAAAACCAAAAATAGTGTGTTCTCTTAAATGTGACCTGATCGTGTATGACCCAGTTTGGGTAGGGCACCCCTTCGCATTGAACTGGCATTTTGGTGAGGAGGGTTCACAGTGAGCTGGTGTATGGCTGGTGGGTGGGAGGCCTAGATAGAGCTCCAGATAGACTCAGCGAGGTTGGATAGACTTTGGGACGTGGGCTCGACCGACAGCGTGTGGTGATCTCAAGTGCTCTCTTGAGATAAGACTACACAGTTCAGGATAGTCCCCTATGAAAAATCCGAGTCTCGGCTTCTTCACTTTCTACTTGTCTGGCCTCTGACAAGTTACCTTACCTCTCTGGGCCTCAGTTTTCTTCTCTGTAGAAAGAGGAGAGTAAAAACTCCTACCTACCTTCTAGGGATGTTGGGGATATTGAGTCCATGTATGGAAAATGTTTAGATTGGTGTCTGCCATTGGTAATCGCAGTATAAATGTCTAAGATGAATTGTTAGGATTTTTCATTGATTGCCACAGGACTTCGAAACTGTAGGTGAGGATCCACAGTAAAGAAGACAAAATACTTTATCTGGATGCTAATTACCTAGTGGGTGAATTTTCTTTCAGTTTGCTGGCCAAATTCCTCTGTTTATTCCCTCAATGATAGCTAGTATCTAAGATGACCTGAAGATGGCACAATGAAAAGGAAAAACTGGGAAAGAAGGAGTTTGTGTAAATCATGGTTAACAGTTGAATTTATTTGTGGGTCAAAGGCAGACCTGAATTCAAACTCGGTTTGAGCCTTGAGTTCAGACTTTAAACCATATCACAGTGAAATTTGATATGCCTAGCTCCTCCCCCCAAGAAAAATGACTTCATTGTTTTTATAAAAATGACATATTATCATAATAAAAAAGTTCCTAAGCAGCCCAGACAGTTAGGGGGAAAAAAAAAGCGAAGACTGTATTATCCAGAAATAAACACCATTCACATTTGTGTACCTTCTACATCTCTCTCCAGGCATAATATAAATGAAAGGTAGATGGATGGAGATTATTTTATAAACTGAGGTAAGGCTACACTCTCCCACCTCCCATGCTGCCTTTTTAAAAGGGTTGCTTTGGAGAAAAATAAGAGCAACTTGACTTTTTTCCTCCCCGTGAATGTAACTTGCTTTCCTGCCTAGACTATTGTCCAGCAAACTTCCCCTGTGTATTGTCTTGATGTTGATGCTTGAGAATTTTTTCCTGGGATGGAGTAGGGTCTCTTGATGTGACTACTTTTTAATTTCAGGAAATTATCTTTCATTACATCTTTAAAATATTTAGCCTTCTCAGTTTTACATGTAACAGAGGAAATGGAACGAAATTTAAATGGACAGTTCTAAGAATTGTTCATAAAGGAAATTCTCAAGTACCCACCACCTGGGTGAAGACACGGATCCTTCTGCCTCCGCACATGCTCCCTGCTATATCCCCTTCCCACCTCCATCTTTCCATGGTGGTGCCCTTGGAGGGGCAGCAGTCCCTAGCTTTGCTTTACAATGAAGTCTGTACCATTTCAGGCTATGAATACTGGGGGTAGATTTAGCTTAACTGAATCCATAAAGTATGTATGCTTTATTTATGAATGATGTTGAACATTTTTTTCTGTGTTGGCCACTTGTAAATCTCTGAGATGTCTGTTCAGATCTTTTACCCATTTTATTTTATTTTTTAAAGATTTTATTTATTTGACAGAGATCACAAGTAGGCAGAGAGGCAGGTAGAGAGAGAGAGGGGGAAGCTGGCTCCCCGCTGAGCAGAGAACCCGATGTGGGGCTCGATCCCAGGACCCTGAGATCATGACCTGAGCCGAAGGCAGAGGCTTTAACCCATTGAGCCACCCAGGTGCCCCTCTTTTACCCATTTTAAAAACTGAATTGTCTTATTTTTGAATTTTTAAGGGTTCTTTGCATATTTTGGATATAGTTCCTTTACTGGTGTGTGTTTTGCAAATATTTTCTCCCATTTTGTGGCTTGTCTTTTCATTTTTTTTTTTTTGTTAAGATTTTACTTATTTATTTAATAGATCACAAGTACGCAGAGGAGAGGCAAGCGGGCTCCCCGCTGAGCAGAGAGCCCGATGTGGGGCTTGATCCCAGGACCCTGAGATCATGACCCGAGCTGAAGGCAGAGACTTCAACCCACGAGTCACCCAGGTGCCCCATCTTTTCATTTTCTTAAGCAGTGTCCCTTGTGGAGCAGAATGTTTCAGCTTTAATGAAATCTAACTTAACATGTCTTCTTTCATGTATCCTGCTCTTGGTGGTACATCTAATTTCATGGTCAAATCCAAGGTCACCTAGATTTTCTCCTATGTTATCTTCTAGGGGTTTTTTGCTTTTATATTTGGATATAGGATCCATTTTGAATTAATTTTTGTGAAAATTTTTTAAGGTTATTGTCTTTTTTTTTTTTTTTTTTTTTTTTGCATTCAGACAGTACCATTTGTTGAAAGCACTATTACCATTGCTTCTTGTCAAAGATCAGTTGACTATATTGATGTATCTCCAAGCTCTCTATTCTGTTACATTGATATATGTGTCTGTCCTTTTGCTAATTCTGTTCTGTCTTGATTACTGTAGCTTTGTAATTATAGAAGTTGAGTTTTGTGAGTCCCTAAAATTTGTTGTTCAGTGTTGTGTTGGCTCTTCTGGGTCTTCCTTTTCCCATAAACTTTGGAAACTATTTGTTGATAGCCACAGAGGAGTTTCCTGGGATTTTGATTGGGATGCCTTTGAACCTATAGATCAGGTTGGGAAGAATCGATGTCTTAACAAAATTAAGTCTTCTGGGGCACCTGGGTGGCTCAGTTGGTTAAGCCGCTGCTTTCGGCTCAGGTCATGATCTCAGGGTCCTGGGATTGAGCCCCTCATCAGGCTCCTTGCTCAGCAGGGAGCCTGCTTCTCCTTCTCCCTCTGCCTGCCACTCCCTCTGCTTGTGTTCTCTCTCTATCAAATAAATAAAATATTAAAAAAAATTAAGTCTTCTAAATCCATGAGCACAGAATATCTTTATTGTAAATGGTACTGTTTTTAGGTTTCAAATTACAATTGTCCATTTTTGGTATATAGGAAAGCAATGGACTTTTATGTATTAACCTTATATTTTTGCTATACTGGCTTATTAGTTCTAGGAAAGGTTTTTTTCCCTCCACTCTGGTGTATTCTATATAGTCAGTCATGTCCTCTCTGAGCAAAGATGGTGGTGTTCCTTTCCAATTTCTGGATTTTTTTATTTCTGTATTCTACCGAGGGCTTCCAGTGTGATGTTGCCTAGGCTTGTGGGGAGAGGATATTCTTGCCTTGTCCAGGACCTTGGGACAGAGGACCCGGTATGATGTTGGCTGTAGACTTCTTGTAGATGTCTTTATATTGGGTGGAGGGAGTTCCCCTCTTTAAGAGGTTGTTAAGGAAGTTCTTGTCAAGTTTGTTTTGCTTAAATGCTTTTTCTAGAGTGATATCCTATGATTTTCCTTCTTTAGTATGTATTTTTGAATTTGCTCACTTTTTTTAACCAAATCTTTTAAGACTCGCTAATCTTGTATGGGTAGTTGGAATCTTTACCTTCTTATTGCTATGTAACAGGGGTTAGTAAACTCTGGCCTATAGTCTGTGTCTAGCTCAGTGTTTATGATTTGCAAGCTGAGAATGGTTTTTACATTTTTGTGATTGAAAAGATCCAAAGAAAAAGAATTTGTGGCAGGAAAAGTAGGACATTCGGATGTCATTGCCCATAAATAAAGTGGAATTGGAACCGGCCACACTGATGGGTTTCTGCAGTGTCTGTTTCTCTGCCCCATGGCAGAGTGGAGTAGCTGTAATAGAGATCAGAGGTTCTCCAAATGGAAAATACTTACCACCTAGCACTTTGTGGAAGAGGTTTGCTGACCCCTGCTGTATAGTAGTTCACTGTATGAAATATTCCACAAAATATGTACCCATTCTCCTGATGAGCTTAAGGATGTTACTGGTTTTGGCATTTTTTAAAAAAAGATTTTAGGGGCGCTTGGGTGGCTCAGTCGTTAAGCGTCTGCCTTTGGCTCAGGTCATGATCCCAGGGTCCTGGGATCGAGCCCTGCATCGGGCTCTCTGCTCTGCGGGAAGCCTGCTTCTCCCGCTACCATTCCCTCTGCTTGTGTTCCCTCTCTCACTGTGTTTCTCTCTGTCAAATAAATAAAATCTTTAAAAAAAAAAAAAAAAAAAAGATTTTATTTATTTATTTGAGAAAGAGTGAGAGCGAGCAGGGGCAGGATGGAGAGGGAGAGAGATAACCTCAAGCAGACTTTGAGCTAAATGTGGAGCCTGATGTGGGGCTCAGTCTCATGCCCCTGTGATCAAGACCTGAATGGAAATCAAGAGTCCGAGGCTTAACAGACTGAGCCACCCAGGTGTCTTGGTTTTTGACAGTTATAAAAAAAATTCATCCTGAATTTATGCATGTATTCTGATGTGCGTAAGCATGTGTACCATTGCTGGGTGTGTTTTTTCAGCAGCATCGCTGAGTCAGTCGTACATTGTGTCTGTCTGCAGCCATAGTGGGTAATGCCAGAGTGGATGTTTGCCGCTACAGTGTCACCAGCAGTGGATGAAACTCCTAGCACTCCACAGGCTTGCCAATAACCACAGTTTGTGGTACTTAAACATTTTTGTCAGTGTGAGAGATGTGACATTTAGGTGTTGATTTGTTCCTTCACCACCAGTGGGACCTATTTTGGAGTCTTTTTCTGCATTCTCTTCTTCCAAAGCACCAATTACATGTATGTTGGCCCCCCACCATTCCTTTTTATGGTGACTTAATCCTCTCCACCTTATTTTATTTTTTAAGACCTTATTTATTCATTAGAGAGAGCGCACAAACAGGGAGAGGCAGAGGGAGAAGCAGATTTGCCACTGAGCTGGGAGCCTGACATGGGCTCGATCCCAGGTCCCGGAGATCATAACCTGAGCCGAGGGCAGACGCTCAATCATCTGAGCCACCGAGGGGCCCTGTTTTCACCTTATTTTTATTCTGATTTTAGCTGTATCTATTTCACCTATTTTTTCCCAATGTTTTCATCCAGTAAAACTTTCATTTCCTTTTTTATCTGATCTCTGCCGTGTGTGTGTGTGTGTGTGTGTGTGTGTGTGTGTGTGTGTATTTTACATATATATGGCATATATACATAACTATGTATATATTTTTGAACTTCTTTCTGTTTCTGAGCTCTTTTATCTAAAATTTCTCAGCAGACATGGAGAACTATTTGCCTGAGAAAATCCTCTGTTTCCTTGTGGGTTCTTTTTTTCTTCATTTTTGCTCATGGGGCAAGGGTAATATGAACTGGGCTAATCTGAAGTTTCCATTTGGATTTCTGTTTCAGAAGTCTTCTCACCAAACAGGTTACCATCTTTGCTCTGTGGGTTTGTCCTCTCTTAGATTTTAACCCTGAACAGATGATGGGACTCACAACAAAAATACTGAAGTTACAGACTGTCATCTCTTGCTTTCCTGCTGGTGGGCTCCCTCCTCTAAGCGTAGGTCACAGATAATTCTGGGGCAGGTGTAAAGAGGGTCTGTGTGAGCTGTGTGTCCTGGGACCTTCTGTGGCATCTTCTGCAACTTACTTGCCTGCAGATAAAGTCCCTCCAACCACCCCCTGCAGACCTACACCTCTCCATCTAGTTGCCCTGATGCAGGGATGGGCCTCTCTAGAGGCCTCGTCTGACTTGAGCCTTTAGGGAAACCCATTTCCATTAACTTACCAGGAGCTATGTAACCACTGTCCATTGCTTAGGTGTGCTTTGTATTTTGCCTTTTGGAGTTGCCACTGTGTTCTTGTTCCAAAGTGGCTTCTTCTATGTTTAATTTTTTGGTTGTTTCAAAGCAGATGAGTTCCATTGCTTAGCCATTTTCATTGGGAGGTCATGACAGGTTTTTGTGGTGCTTTTTTTTTTTTTGATGCTGTAAAAATCTAAAATAAGTGGATAATTATTATTTCACTTTTTTATCCACATGTGATGATGCCCTATAAAGATTTGTAGGGTGTTTCGTCCCAAAGTCATAAACATCAAGAATGGAATGAAAACAGATTTTTCTATATGGAGTAAAAGAAACAAAATGCCCAAAATAATGAAGTTCTTTCTAAAAGCTTAATGTAGTGTATCTTAATTATCCAAGGATTAAAGCATACAATGTACAGTTATCACATTGTACATGAACATCATGGCAAACATCCTAATACACATCTCTGAACGTGATTTGCCAACGTTTTTTGGTAGTCATAATTATCTCTTTCTTAATTAGGTTTGCCTCATTATTGGTTTCTTAAAATATGTGCATATTTTAAGGATCATAGGGAAGTCAATTTATGGAAAAGCATCATTAAATTTGTTTTACAGACTCCGAGTGGTTCCTGCTGAGGTTTGGGGGACATATGGCATCTTGTCTGATACAGCATCTTGTGTGAAAAATCTTGCTCTGAAACCAAAACAAAAGCAACAAAAAATAAGAATAAACTTCAGCAATGTGAAATTTTCCTCAGTCAAAATGCTTTTAAGTAATTTCAGCAAATACATCGTACATTGTGACTGTGGATAAAGCTCTGAATATTTTCTATTTGTGAGAAAGAAGAGTTTAGAAAACAACTTGCAAATAGGAACTCAGATCTTAATATAGTAACCTAAAATATGTAAAGCCAAAGCTGTACTTGTTAAAGAAGCACTAAGTCATTCCGTACTTTTTTTTTTTTTTTAAAACTAAGAGCCTTTTTATTACAATAGCAATAGGTAGACATTGTAGAAAATTATGCAATATAAAAAAAATGAAAACCCAGCTTCCTGTCCCTAGGAATTACTGTTACCACTATACATTTTTTCACGTGCATTTTTGTGGACCTATTTAGCCAAAAAAATCATATTGTATGTGCCATTTTGTAATTTTTTTCCTAGTTAATAATCACCAGCTTTTGATGTCAGTAACTTTGCCTCTCACATATGACTTGGTTCACATTCAGAATCAACAATCATCTCAAATATCCTGCTTTGTCCAGTCAGGATTGTGTCTCTGTCTTCTGTTGGCATCTGGCTGCCATGATCCTTAAGTTCCTTTTGTCTAGCATAGTCCCACCTTCTTTCCTGTCACACTGACTTGTTGAAGAAGCTTGGCAAGTCGTCTTGTAACCGGAGGTTTTTTTTTTTTTTTTTTTTTTTTTTTTACTACTCAGAGGTTTTTAATGTGAAAGTTTTTAGAAATTGTCTTTGACTTCTTGAGTCCTTCGAGTCCCTTCTTAGTCCTAAGAGGAGAAGGAAAGGTGGACTTACATGTGGTTACTGAAGTGAGAAAATCCTTTTCTCAGCATGGGCGTGCAGGTTCTCATTTACATGTTGGGTCTGTGAGAGGTTGTCTCCCCAGCTGTGAAGCTTGGAATTCAAGCCCTGCCTTTATTTCTTACTGTATTAACAAGGCCGATGATGAGCATCCATTTATGAAAGAGGTCATGCAGGCGTCTTTGTTGAACTTTGTGGAGACTGTTGTTTGCCTTTACACTGACTGTGTGCGCCCGCAGATAGGTGGCTGCGAGGTCCACAGCTGTAAGTGGTAGGGAGTCCTACAGTGTGCCAGTCCCTGTTACATGTTCTGTGAGGTAAAGCTGAGTAACACATAACTAAGACTCCTCTCTCAGGCATCTCTGTAGAATCATTATGGGGGAAAGATCTGCCAGAAATAGGAAGAAAGAACATAGTGGAGACTACTGGGCCAGTAAAAAAAGATGATCTGATCTTGTATTTTAAACTCTCTCTTGAGGGATGTCTGGGTGATTCAGGTGTCTGCCTTCGGTTCAGGTCATGGTCCCAGAGTCCTGGGATCGAGTCCAGCATCGGGCTCCTTGCTCAGCAGAGAGCCTGCTTCTCCCTCTTCACTCCCCCCTGCTTGTGTACTCTCTCTCTAATAAATAAATAAAATCTTGTAAAAAAATTCCCCCCATTTTAAAGTCTGTAGCCTTATTTGGTGACCACCCCTGCTTCATCCTGCTGCAGTAACAAAGTGCTTGGGAAGTCGAATACAGATTCCACCTTCTCCTCACCCTTTGGACCGTTTGGTGTGTGTGTGAGTTGGTGGCTTCCCTTTGTCTGGAATGCCCTCCTCCCCACTTGCTTCTCAAGATCCACTCCTCCGCCTTTTGCCTCACTCCTGGCTGTTAACCCCTCCTTCGTGCTCCAGGGTCTTCATGTGTTACACCTTCGAATGGGACAAAGAGTCTGGGTCATAGGCTTCCGGGCCATTGGAACAGCCTGTTCACTTTACTTTTGACCTTGTTTTTGACCTTTTTTTGACCTTTTTTCTTTTTGTTTCATCCATTTAGTAAGTAATATCCCCATTTCCATTATAGAGCAGGTGTAATGTTCAATGCTGATGTAGATAAAACTTAGACCCAGACTTTGTCCCTCTCTTCATGGGAATGAAATACAGCAGGGGTGACAGAAACAGTATCAACTCAGGGTGATAAACGTCACAGAAGTGCTGTGATCCATGGGAGCGAGGAGTACAGAGCCACTGATTGTGTGGGGAAGAAAGGGAGCTTCCTTGAAGTTCATTGCAAAGGTCAAAGAATCTGGGATGTGCTAGATAGGGAAGAAGGAGGCTGTAAGAGTGTAGCAGATGAAGTCAGGACACACTCGGAATTCTGAGATAGTGCGTTCTTGGAAGATCCTTTCTTCACGTGAATTTGTCAATGTATATACAAATATTCCCCTCGATAATCCGTTTTAATACCGTTTTCTATTTAATCTTAAGCTCCATCGCCCATCATTATATTATTTACCTAAAAGGCTGGTAAATCAGATAACCTCTATGTGCTGAATACACGTTTTAGACGTTTTTTTTTCCTTTTAATGAAGCCAAGCTTGTGTGATCTAAGAACACAAGACAGAGACCTAATGGGGAATAAGATGTGATTATTTCTAGTGAGTCCGTAAGCTATCACCAAGCTTCTGCAAACAGCTTACCTTTACACAATGATTGTGAAGAAAAATAAACATGATTTCAAAGAATAAGCTAGGGCAACAAAACCACATGGCGTGGTGCTTTGTTTTCCAGAAACTCCATCATTTAATATTCCTCTCATTGCAGACAGTTTAGCGGGTCAGACATTTCTGAGAAGGCAGCTGTACTTGATCATTTCTTCTCAGTAGCTGAGTGGCATTCCGGAAGATCACTTTACAGAAATGTCAGCGTGCTTAATGACAGGACAAACCGCAAATGGATCGTCTAAAAGCTAAGTAAGACTGGCTTTACCTAACAAAATAGCAATAAAGGTTGACCTCCATTGATGACTTCTTTTGTCTCCCGGCTACCAAAAATAGCTTGTAATAACTTTTTCCATGAGTCTAGAAGGAAAGTGATAGGCAGGAGGCCAAGGATGTCAGGTCTCTTGGTTCTTAGGTGGCGTCTCCATTCCCACCAAAGCCATTGCCACCCTTTTGCCCTCTCCCCCTGAGGTTTGGCCCACTGGATTGGATCACATGGGGAAGAAGGAGGACTTCACTGAGGTTAAGTCTAAAGGTTTAAAGCGTCTGGGTGTAGGAGTGCTGACAACACTGACTCCATCTTTGGTCCTCGGTCATGTTCTTGCCCACTGGATGACCTCCCTCAAGGCTACCTGTTCCAGGCCCCTAGAAGTTAATGTAAGCCCTGACGGGCAGGCTTGCTCTGGCCTTCCCCAAAGTGGTGCACAGAAGGCGTCATGTTAGATAACTGCCCTTCGACCTCACCACTAAACCCCCCCGCCATGGATTAACTTTCCCATAGGGGCTGGAGAACAGCTGTGTAGCACTGGACCTTTTGTTGGCCTGAGGCCCCCCTCAGTAAGTTATCCTGGATAAAACCCTGCGTAAATAGCACAGAGTGGCCTGCTTCGTTTTTCAGTCTCAGGCACCTTTTCAGTCTGAAGGATACGTTATTGATCCATCTCTACCTCCTACCAGTGGGATTTGCCAGAGACGTGCATCCTCTTTTTCCGAGGTGAACTTGAATTCTGTGACAACCTCTCCATTTAAGGTCTGCATTCTCTTGATGTTTTCTGCGGTTCTTTGCTTTTCTGACTCCATTTCCTGTTACACTAATAACTAGCACTCACTTATGAATAAGAGATGAGCCACAGATCATTTCATAGAGAAGTCTTAGGTGGACTTGGACTTCTAGGTGACCACTCAAGAATAGAATGAGACTGCATGCAGGTTTCTCTGGGCATCTGAAACTTGCAGCCACCAAGGCATTTAGGTCCTATCACAGAGTTGTGTACAGCATACACACTAGGTAGTAGCTGTTTACTTAGCTGGCCACCGCTCACCTTACTTAATAGACCTATACTTTCCATTTTTGCTGTGAAACCTAATGATGCCCTTAGCACTTGCAGCTACGAGGATACTCCTTGGCAAGCTTGTGTATTTCTCCCAACTAATGGAATTGGTTGCTTACTGGGAGTTAGCTCTGTGTGTTCCCAAACCTGTGTGCGTCCGTTGCACTTGTTGTTATTGAAATCTTGAAATTTAATGAACTATTGCACAGATTGATGGACTAGAACTGTAAAGGAGAGTTGTTTTCCTCTGAAAAGGAAATCAAATACTGTGGAGAGATTCAGTAAAGGCGAGCTGTCTAAGAAAATTGTTGTCAGACTACAGATGGGCAAGAAAATGGTCAACTATTTGGAAACAGAATTGTAAAAATTAAAGATTTTGCTAGGTTACAGATTTCTGACTCTTTAGAGGTTTAAGTGTTGATTTTTCACTACACTTTAAAGACTACAAAACTAGAAAATCTGGGTGATACATTTTGTGTTGGCTTTTGTGAGCATCACAGTATGAATTCTGAGAAAAGAACTTGGCCTATGTTTATCATTTTAAAAGTGATCACTGGGGTGCCTGGGTGGCTCAGTGGGTTAAGCCTCTGCCTTTGGCTCAGGTCATGATCTCAGGGTCCTGAGATCAAGCCCCACATTAGGCTTTCTGCTCATCAGGGAGCCTGATTCCTCCTCTCTCTCTTCCTGCCTCTCTACCTACTTGTGATCTCTCTCTCTGTCAAATAAAATAAAATCTTTAAAAATAATTAAAGTGATCGCCAATTTTTGTAATTAATTAAATAACCCTTGTTATATGGTGTATTTTTGGTGAAAGACTTGGAAAGCATCTGAAGTACAGGGACCCCCCTCTTTTTTTTTTATCTGCTGTCATGCACAAAAGAGTATTCCCTGTTAGAACTACTGAGTTGGAACATTTCTCTTTTATAGAAGGACGAATTTCTGGACCCAGCCAGGGAAGAAGATGCGCAGGCCCTCCAGCTATTAGGGAGCCCATCAAGGATAATTGAACCATGGAGAGTTAATGTCTTCGTAAATCTGTTTTCCTGGCACATAATATTCAGGGACACATCAGACACATTTTTCCACCCGTTGACAATAAATGTATCCTAAGTCCCCAGTATGAGATGTGACTGGGAAGTAAAGAGACTGGTTTAACCAATATACCAGAATTTATACATCCAAATGAGCTCATTTTTCAATATAATGGCAGTAGGAGGTTCAACAATTATTCCAAAGATTCTGTCTCTACTCAAAAATCATTTTTTGAAACCCATTTGAAATTGCTTTTGAAGGTAATTTACATGCCACATGAGAATGCCAGTTGACTTGTTTCAGAGTTAAAACTGATTTTAAACCAATGATAGTTTAACCCATCTTGATTTGCCATCTTGGTTCCAAATAGCTACCTACTACTTATAAGTGCCAAGATCTTCCATTGCTAGAATATTAAAAAGCATACATTTCAGATCTTCAAGACAGCCCTAAAGGGGAGTTTCAAAAAAGCCTTGAGCATGGGGAGCATCACTGAAATAAACATAAGCCATCTGATTAAGTGGATGCTTTGAAGAGGAGAGTGTTGATTTGGATATGCAAATCCTTTGTTAAAAAGTTGAATTAGTCCTTTTGTTCTAGAGCAGCCATTAGCAAATTTTTCCAAAGAGGGCCAGACAGTAAATTGGTTTAGACTTGGCAGGCCAGGGGTCTTTGTCACAACTATTGAACTAGGCACAAAAGCAGTCAGAGACAATATGTAAATGAACGGGCTTATCTCTGTTCCAATAAAACTCTATTTTCAAGCACAGGCAACAGGTCGAATTTGGTCCGTGGGCCATAATTTGTTAAGCACTGCTCTACAGAGTCCTGGAAAATGAACAACCCTCAATAGTTAAGTTTCTGTCTCATCCTCTGAAAATATAGATTGGAATCATTGCTTCCATCTTGGACAAAATAATCACCATTTTAAATGATCACTACTTGTGTCCAAGAAGGAAAAGAATACCTGACCTTCCTAACATACAATTGCAATCTGATATTTTTAGCTTAAATCGGAAGTCTAAAGGGGAATTACTTCTGTATCCAATCAGCTGAAAGTGCTCACTAGCATGGTGTTATTGTGCCGAACACTATTGCTGCCCCAAAGGCTGGTCATAGAAATATCTGGAATAGCTTTGTCAAAGATCTAAGAAAGACATGATGACGTGGGTCTTCCCATTCCTCTAAATAAACCCTCTAGAGTTCATTTCAACTGTCTGGTGATGCTTACTGTATTTCCTCTCTTCCCTTCCTTCATTCCCTCTAGTACTTTGCATCTCATGCTCTTTCATCTCTTTAAGGCATAACTCACATATAAAATTCACCCATTAAAAATATGTGTGTGTGTGTGTGTGTATAATTGGTTTTTAGTATAGTCACACTTGTACAATAATGACTGCAAACAATTTTAGAACATTTCTATAGCCCCCAAAAGAATCCTCTTTAATTTTTAATTCCATTAATAGTTGATCCCCATTTCCCCCACAATCTTGAAGAAACCACTAATCTACTTTCTGTATTTATAGGCTTGCTTATTGTAGATTTCGTATAAATGGAACCATATAGTGTATGGTCACTTGTGACTGGTTGCTTTCATTTTAAAATAAGGTTTTCACGGTTCATCCATCTTCTAGCATGTCATTCCTTTTTATTGCTGAATAACACAGTAGAATAATCATTGGATGCATATACCACTTTTTTTTTTAATCTGTTCCTCGGTTGATGAACATTTGGGCTTCCATATCTTGGCTCTTGGAAATAATACTTCTATGAGCATGTATATAAAAAGTTTATGAGCGGACATACGTTTTCACAGTTTTTGGATAAATACCTAGGAGTAGAATTGTTACATCATATGGCACCTATATGTGTTTAATGTTTTGAGGAACTGTTGGCTGTTTCCCAGAGGGGATGTACCATTTTTAGATTCCCACTAGCAGTGTGTGAGGCCTCCACTTGTCTACATCTTTGTCAACACTTGTTGATGTCTGCTTTTTTTTTTTTTATCCTAACCATCCTAATGGGTATAAAGTATCTCATTGTGGTTTTGGTTTTTATTTCTTTGATGACTTATGATACTGAATACTTTTTATGTTTAATGACTATTTATTGTATACTTTGGAGAAATGTCTATATGTCTGTCCTTAAGCCAGTGCCAAGCTGTTTTAATTACTTTTAACTATATAGTAAGTTTTGAAATTGGGAAAATGTGAACCTTCCAAATTGTTCAATTTTTTTTTTTTTTTACCCCTATGAGTATATTTTGGCTATTCTAGATCTCTTAAATTTCCATCTGTATTATAGTATCCATTTGTCAGTTTCTTCAAAAAAGGCAGCTGAAATTATGACAGGATTTACATTGAATTTGTAGATCAGTTTGGGGCATATTGCCTACGTGACGATATGGCTTTTGATTCATTAACATGGGATGTCTTTCCATTTGTTTAGATCTTTAATTTCATTCAATAATGTTTTGCAGTTTTCAATGTACAAATCTTATACTTTTTTTAAATTTATTCATGTGTTTTATCCTTTTTGATCCCCTTATGAATGGAATTGCTAATTTCATTTTTGGATTATTCATTGCTAGTATATAGAAATAGAATTGACTTCTGTATATTGATAGTATGTCCTGCAATCTTTCTGAATTCATTCATTCTGATGGTTTTTTTAATGGATTCCTTAGAATTTTCTATATAGCAGATCATATAATTTGCAAAATAGGCATTTTTTTTTTTTAAGAATCTATTGTATTGGACTTGGTTAAGATCCTTTTTCATGGCCCTCTGTAACTTTCCAACTTGCATCATAGTGACGTCTCCTTCCCAGCAGCTGTACCCTCTGATCTCAGCAACTGATCTTCTAGAATGACAAAAAGGCCAAGAGATAAATAACATTGTATGCTAGGGAAATCTCAAGTTTTCCATTACCAGAACCTCAACTGCAAGTCAAGGAGAAGATGAAAAAGTAAAAAATATATCTTTTGTAGCTCATTTATTTAAAAAAGTCTATTAGAATAGTAGTGAGATCTTTTTATAAGAAATTATTATCGCTTTTATTAATAGATCTTGGGACATCTGGGTGCCTCATTAGGTTTGGCAGCTGACTCTGTGTTATGGTTCAGGTCATGATCTCAGTCAAGGATTTGAGCCCCATTTCCATCTGTCTCCGTGCTCAGTGGGGAGTCTGCTTGACATTCTTCCCCCTACTTCTCCCACTTGGTATTCTCTTTCTCTTAGATAAAATCTTAAAATATAGTGAGCTTTTCGTTTTGGGTTTTTGTTGTAACCAGACACGGATCTTGCTTAGGATATTTACTCAGAGCAGTGGGCCAGTGAGATCAGATTCATTAATTTGATCACTGTGTCACGCAGTCTTGTAATGATATACCATCAGCTGTCATGAGACAGTGGTGAAAGATAAACTGAGCTTATGAAGACTGGGCATCAGTGGAAATGGAACTCAGTGTGTCAGACAGGAAGAAGGTCAATCATGTTCCCTTGGTTTATGAAGGGATAGGCAGGGTTGGGCCATATGGCCTTGAAAATTGTGCACTGAACAACTTCAGGGAGTGCAGTTCACACAGACTAAAATGTACGATTATGCTCAGTGGCCTTGTGATAGATTACATATCGGCAGAATTTGAAGCCTTTTAGATTTGCTATTTTGGATATTTATTTATATTCTACAACTCAGAGTCTCAATTTTTGGGCTGGCTTCAGCCCATTCCCACCATTTCTTAGCTATTTTGTTGTTTTGATATTTTCACCAAGTGTTAAAGGGAGTTGTTAAAGATAAATTGATACTTAATTGAGCTTTTCTCCTTGATATTTTATCAACATAATTTAAAAAGAAAAAGAACTATTCCTTCTATATACAGAAATATATCCAGCTACCTAAATTGTGTGTGTCAGAAAACAAAGGATATGAATTTCTTTTGGAATGCTAGGATATTAAATGGGTGGAACTTCAGAAACCATTTGATCCGACCTTCATTAACACATACCCTCCACATCAACATCAGTGGTTTATTGGCCATTCTCCACTTAAGTTCATGAGATCTTATTTTGTTTTAAAGCCACTAATACTCAATTTTGGACATATTTTCTGTCAAAATTATTTTTGTTGGACTGAACTCTGCCCCCTTGCTATCATCCCCCTCACCCCCTGCTATGTCCTCTCTTTGGTTTATGCTTAAGACTTTATAGAGTAGATCTCCTGATTATTCAAAGTAAAACTCCTCCTGTTAGATAAAGATGTTTATCACACCTCCACCTAAATCTTTCCTGGTTATACAACCTAGAGTATTCCTGATACATTTTCCAGATATTTCATAATCCTGATTGACGAAATGGAATGTATCGAGAGAAACTCAAGGCCCCTCTTAACATATGTCACAGAAAACTGAATAGAATTTTCCAGGTGTGATATCACTGCAAGGTATAATGGAATTATGAGCTGCCAAGTCAGGACATATGTAATATAGTTAAGATTCTAGACTTTGGAGTCAAAGACACTAGAGTTTAAATTCCAGGTTTGCTACTTAAAAGCTTTGTGGGGAAGTTACTTGAATGCGCTTACTTTCCTCATCCATAAAATAAAGGAGCTTCTCTAGTCTGTGGATTTCATGAGGGTAGGAACTGGATTTGTTTTGCTTTGCTTACCATCAGTTACCCAGTTCTTAGAACAGTGCCTGTAGACCGTAGAGTGTGCTCATTAAATATGCATTGAATGACTGTGGGAAAGGATGCCGTCACATAGAACTGGTCGTATTGAAAGCACTTAGCACAATGCCCAGAACTTAGCATTCACTCATTTTTAAAATGCTTTTAAAATTATACCTTTTATTGAACTCCATTCAGCTAAAAGTCCAACATCTCTTACTCATGAGATCATACTTTCCCAATTTGACCTTTTCAGCCGCAGTCATATTGTTGCATTTGGTGTTAGCTTTGCTGTTGGGCATTTCCTTTCTTCTGTCTTACTGAGCTGTAGTATCTTCATTGTATCTCCCAGATGTTAACATTCCTCAGTCTTCCCACTCTCCGCACTGGCTTTATAGGATTAATCAATTCACCCACTATGATAGTTACACCTTTGAACTCTCTTGAAAATTTCTGCCCACAGTTTTGATACCTGATTTCATAGCTCACGCAGAAGGCTGTTAACATGGCCTGGGCCTGTAGCTTTGATTTCTGTACCCAAATATTGGTGTTTTTTCCTTTGTTGTATGAATGCTTGCAGGGATGCGTCCTGAATAATTTCAGCAGGCGAATTCTAGCACTAAAAGGTGCAAAAGCTAATGAAAACCATTCAGTAACTGACAATGCATGATTACAGCTAAAGTGGGAAGAGGGACTTTGCAGTGTTTTTTACATGGCCGCAGCAATTTGAGTAGCTGCCTAGAATCCTTCTTTATTATTGGTTCTGCACACTGAGTTTTCAGAAATTGAAGAATCCATGGCTTACTATTTCCAGTATAAAAATCAAATGATTTAATATGAGCCCTATTTCTTTCTCCTTTCACTTATTTTTTTTTTTAAACTTTGTTCTGTAATCAAGATATCCTGTTTCCATATCCTTTCTATACAACTGAGAATGTTAATCAAGGTCTCAAATTGTATCATAGCAAAAGGGTGTTGCTTGGCAACAGAAGGGAAGATATAATGTTTTCAGATTTTAAAAATAATCCAGGGCTTTATTCACTTTTTTATTAAAACAATTTCATTATTTGTGGAAAAACAGCCTGGAGGGACAAGAAAATGGACCATAGTATTGGCGGTTTTTTTTTTTTTTTTGTCTCCCAAGAAATGTTTTAAGCAGGAATTGGCTTTCATGCATTTGAGCGGTGTAGATACTCTGGCTGAGGCTTGGACTCCTGGTTTGAAGATTTTCCCAGCCCGTTCATTATAGACAGAGGTCTAATCTCTGTTCCCTGTGTGAGTTTAAGGACTCCTGAGGCTGTTTTCAGAAGCTTCCCATCCTGTGGGCTTAGTGATGTTTGTTGCTGGTCTGATTGCATCTTTCAGAATGTGCTTATCTGGATTTTAAGAGTTGTGAAAGACAGTGTTGTGCACACCAGAGCTTTCCTATTTCAGAATCCTGGAAATGACTGACTTGATGAGGAAAGGAGATGCTTTTTTTTTTTTTTTTTTTTTGCAAGACGTGGCACAGAGCAGAGTTGAGGACTCCAGTTCCCCCGTTGAGCATCAAGGAATAACTGTGTAACGAAGAACTTGATCTGTGAAGCCAGCCAGTCCAATATTACTTTCTGACTCTTTTATTTAAAAGCTCTGTGATATGAACACAATTGTTAACATCTCTGTGCCCTAGTTTCCTTCTCCACCAACCGAGGATAATATTACATACCATTATAAGGTTGTTCTCAGAATTAGATAAGACAGCACACTATTTGGCATGCAGTAAGTATACAATAATACATCTGCTTTTATTATTAATATTAGGCATTAAAAGGGAAGAACATAAAAGCTTACGCGTTATCCTCTTTTTCCTCCTCCTACTTCTTTACTTGTACTCCCCTTGACCGTATTAAGATGCAAAATTAAGTTGGGAGAAGTTTCTATGTACCTTCTAAACTTGATATTCATTGGATAGTAATATGCTTAAATAATGAACTTTCACCTTAGGGCTTTGTGGTTCCACAGCTGAAGTAAAGGGATTGGATACCTTTGATGATGACAAAGCTTCTAAAGACCTTAAACTTCTTCCTGGTTAAGAGCCCCTTTGTTACGCAAAACCAAGCCAAGGACAGGATTTTCCCACCTTAGACCAGGAGTGCTGTAGGTGGGTACCTATAACCAGCAGAATTAGGACCTTTCCCCATCCCTGCAGTTGGGAAATTTTTTGGGTTTTTTGGGTGTACCCAAAGTATCATTTGTCCATTTCATATCCCATGTGTGCGTGTATGTGTGTGTTCCAGTATTTGCTAATAAGGAGTTTAATCCTACCTGATCGAGACATAGACTCATGTCTGTGAATATCTGTACTATTTTGCACCTGTTTTATTTTCTCCTTTTGATTGGCTGAGTTTTTTGGACATGTGCAATATTTTCTCTAGTTTTTTAATAGAGGAACTGGAAGCATTTTCTTTTTCAGGTAAGATTATTAACATTGTAGTCAGTAATCATGGCAGACCATACGGGTCAGTGATGGCCAGTCATCTGAGACCTTAGTTTTGCAAAGTTTTGTAAGAACTCGGGTATTGATGGGAAGCCCTGAATGTAGAGAAGAGGAGGGAAAAAGTAAGAGCAAGGAAAAGGAGCAGCACATTGGCTATCCTAGACCTCTGATTTTTGCTCAAGGTGACCGTGAACTTGTTTGTGCTTTGTTTTTTTTTTTAAAGATAGAAGAATCAAGTTGAAGCACACTTAAAAAACAGCCAAATCTGTTTAAGTCTAGATTTTTCTTCTAAATTAAATGTGAAAAGGTGATCAAATTTTCAGAACAGTATATGGGATAAATTTGGCTTAAAGAGCCTACGTGGTCTTTGTGTTTCTGAGGCAAAGATGAATCAGTCTCAACAAATGGGTTTTCACCGGGCAATCGATAGGACTTTGACCTGGAGCTGACTTTGCTTGAGCACTAGCGAGATGTACCTGAACTTGGACTCTTACTGTACTAGGAAAATTTGTCTCCTAATTGTCAATTTTGGTGACGTCGATATAGATCTTAATGTTGTCCATAAAAGTATGCTTGAGTAAGTATTGCTGGGCCATTTCTTTTTAAATGCCAGACAGTGTCATTTTCAGAATCAGCCAGTGAAATTTAGCCAGATATTAGGCAATATTGAATTCAACATATCCAACATTCTACTCTCTGTAGCTCATGGTTAGTTTCATTTTCTGTGTTTCAAACATTTTCTTGAGGCTGGATGAAGCTTGCACAATTACTTAGACTAATTGAACTAAATAAACTCTTCTCTGCTTATGATATTAGTAACTCATGATTAATCATTTAGGAATATAGGCTTACTCTAGGGATAGATACCTAGGGCAGATGATGTAATTCCTGGACACCGGCAGTAAAAGTACAAGTAGTTATTTTTTCGTGCTCCCTACTCTCTTAATTAGTCAATGAGAACCTCATAAAAGAAATAATGACTCATTCATTTTATAGGCAATCCCAGGAGTTCATATTTATTTTCCTGCTATTAGAACTATTGCTGCTAAACTGCAAAGTCTAGATTATTTTCCAGTGGTTCTAAGCTTGATGTTGGAAATGTTAGATGTTAAAAGCATAAAAGGCACCCTCTTCCTCTGCTCTTCCTGCTGCCGCTTCCTCTTGGCATTCGGGCCTCCAGAGCACCCAGTGCAGAGAAAGCTCTCTGTTTCTGACTCTGGTTTATTTTTTTAAAGCAGTAATCCCATTTGAAAATTTCTTGCATATTTCTTTTTTCTTGCCTGTTGTCTTTTCATCTACTCAGATGTGAGCTCCGTGAGTGGAGGGACCTCAGCTGTCACTGAGCCCTGGCTTCTTGCTGCCCCCGCCCCCAGGCCCGGTCCCCAGTACTGGCCTTCAGAGAGGGCATGGTGGCTGCAGGTGCTGGGTAGAGGATTATTAGAGGAAATAAAAGAGTAAGAATGAACTGTTCCCGGTTCGGATAATGCTTTTATCATATTTAGCTCCTGAAAGTCTTTAGGCGCTTAAGTGAATTGCAAAGCACGATCTCTTGCCTACATGTCTGGCTGTGCTTTCTCTTACACTTGGGCTCTTGCTCTTCCTCTTCTCCTTGACCTCTCAGCGTTGGAGGATGCTCTTCTAGATACCTCCCTTTGTTATCTATGGATTTAGATAATTTCATCTGGTCCCATGGATTTTTTTTTTTTTTTAAAGATTTTATTTATTTGTCAGAGCACAAGCAGGCAGAGAGGTAGGCAGAGGCAGAGGGAGAAGCAGGCTCCCTGCAGAGCAAGGAGCCCAATATTGGGGCTCAATCCCAGGACCCTGGTATCATGACCTGAGCCGAAGGCAGCTGCTTAACCAACTGAGCCACCCA
>CM053610.1:61869221-61920084 GCA_028646535.1 Procyon lotor
GGTGGCTGTGTTCTCTGAAACATGGGGCCGCTGGGGGCAGAGGGTGAGCGCTGCTGTTGGGGAAAACGTGGGCAGCTTTCGTGTGGCTTTGCGTCTGGTGTGGTGGCTCAGCCGTCTTGGCTGCCGGTTTGTCTTGGCACTCTTGTTTCTCTCTCGCCTGCGTGTTCTCGTCGGGTTCTGCTGTTCCTTTTCCTTTCTCTGTTCTTATAGTAAACTTGATTCTTAATGTTTCGTCAAGTCGCACCTTCCTCTTGGCTCGACCACCTTTGGGTTGCACGGCGGCGCCCCTTCCCTCACGGCTGCCATCGCGCAGGCGCCTTTCCTCCCCTTGGCCCGCTCTGCCTCACCCTGCTTTTCCCCGGCCCCGTCACTGTGCCGCCTCTGCTGCCCTCCCTCTCCTGGTGCCCTTTGATTCTTTCATTCTGCCTAAATGACACAGGTCTTGGTCGTTCTAAGCGCTACAGGAGAGAGCGTGCAACCATTGTTTGTTCAGTCAGATAGCCTGTGCCCTTCCCTTTGACCCATTCTCTTTTTCTGTGAGATTCATCCCGTTAGAGGTTTGCTGGCCGAGTCATCCAGTTTTTCTTGAGTGCTTTCCTAGGCCAGGCATTGTAGGGTTATGGTGAGCAAACCTAGCTTGCCTCCACGGAGCTTAGGGTCAATGGCGGAGGATTAGACGTAAAGCCAAAACGTAAAATTGCAACTGGGTAAAGACATAATATGTAAAAGGAGAAATAGATTAGGATGATGGTGCTCTGGGTGTTTTTTAAAGCTTTTCATTGAAGTATAATACACATGTAAGAGAGTGTGTACATATTAAGTGTGCAGCTTGGTGAATCTTCACAAACTCAAGAGTTCTGTGTAGCTAGCACTAGATGGAGAAACACAACTTGACCAGCCCCCAGAAGTCCCTGTTGTATTCCCTTTAAGTTCCTACTCCCTGTCTAAGGATTGCAGCCTCTGTAATTGCGACTCCGTACAGTGCAGGCTGGTTTGGAGCTTGGGTCAAATACAGAGCCAGGAGAGCCTTCTTTAAAGCAGTGTGGCTTGAGCTGAGGATGAGTAGGACAGGAGTTCAGGCAAAGACTGAGGGAAGAGTTTCCTGGTAAGAAATTCTGTGACAGGAGGGAGCAGGAAGCTGTTGAAGAATAAAAGATAAGCACGGGATGGGAAAAGAGGTTTTTTTTTGGTACAGGAGAAGGCTGAAGAGGAAGGCACGGCTGGACCATGCTGGGTCTCATGGACTATCATGCAGGGTTTTGACTGTTCCTAAAAGCAGTGGAGATGGGGGATCACGTGTGCTTCGCAAAGATCATTCTGGATACAGAGAGAATGGATTGAAGAGGGGTCACGGTGAATGTGGGGAGATCAGTTAGGGGGTTCTTGCAATATTCTAAGCTGGGGAGGAGGTGGCTTGGTCCAGGGTGGGGGTAGCAATGTAGGCAAGCGATTGGACGTAGCAATGTAGGCAAGTGGGTGGACTTGAGTGCTGTTTTGTAGCAAAGATGGATAGGACTTGTTGAATGATCAGCCACAAAGATGAGAAGAGGAAGATGTCCAGGATGATTTCCATGTTGTTGGCTTGGAAGCATGAAAGAATGGTGATGCCAACTGCTGAGATCATCTGTCAGCCCAATTAAAATGGCTTTACAGAATATAGGTCTGCAACAAAGTCGGCAGAACAAAGGACAAGTGTAATTAGTGTCTACCCAAGCAAATGTTGGCTCTAAGTTCTAGTTTGGTACGTTGGGTATTAAAACAATGTGCCACATTTACTCATGTTATCTCCTAATTTATTGCCCTCAGCTCTACCCTTGAGGAGTATATATATTTTTATATATTAATATGCATATTAATATATACACACACACATACACGTACAAGTACACATGTGTACGCACACATACATGTACACATGTGTAGCTTATCAGGCCAGAGTTCACTGGAGTGGTTATTCAAGTATTTGATGGAATGATAACTATTCTTTTTTTAAGGGTTTTATTTATTTGAGAGAGGGAGAGAGGGTGTGTGAGAGAGAGTGAGCAAGCACAAACAGGGGGTCAGGGAGAGGGAGAAGCAGGCCCCCCACTGAGCAGGAAGCCCGATTCATGGGTCAATCCCAGGAACCTGGGATCATGATCTGAGATGAAGGCAGAGGCTTAACCAACTGAGCCACCCAGGCACCTCTGATAACTGTTAGATTTGATGAATATGGAAGGATTAATACCTACTCCCTGTTTGCAGCTCCTAAAGCACCCCTAGCAAGTTCTCAGAGGAGCCCCTGAGATCCCACTGGGGATTCTTGGCAGGTTTTAGTGATGATATCTGTCCTACTTGAGGTAGAGTTGGTAGCAGTGGTATTAAGGGTACGAATCTGGATCTTGCCCTGAAACAATTGAATAGAGGCGATGAGACATTTATGCCGATGCCTATAGTGTAGGATGGTGCCATGCTGATTAATTACTCCCTGTTAAAAATCCCAAGTATTGTACCAAGTGCTGCGTTTGACTCTGTAGATAAAAAAGATAAGTAATGTTGACTCAATTTGCCAGTGCTTATTAATTTCTTTACTCTGTGCTGGACCTTGGGTTTCCATGGTGAACTGGAACAAGCATCATGTCCCTGCTCTTAGAGAGCTTCTAGGCTAGTAGTGGGAATGTACACTAGTTAAACAACAAGTACATGACAATGGTGAGTACCGCAAGGGAGAAATACATAGTATTATGAGAACATATAAATAGGGACTGGCTCTGGTGAGGGGCATCAGCAAAGTCTTCTCTGGGGAAATGATGATTCCGTTGCAAGAATAGTATCATTTGGACAAGAGAGGACGGTGAGAAAAAGCATTGTCTTAGTAGGGCAGTTTGAAAAACAAGAGGAAACAGGCCGGGTTATGGCTGAGGAGCCCATTAGGCCCCAGATTCCTGGCACTTAGCATCACAGAGGTTTAGTTCTTCCTCCCCCTATGTGAATGATATAGCTCGCTAAGGTCCTAATCATAGGTCATCAGGGACCCCACCAAATAGAGGCTTTTCTTCCTAAAGCATTGTAAGTCATTGTAGCATGAGAAGACATGTTCTTCTCATGTCTCATAAGAGAACTCAAAGAGTTCTCACGCTTTAGTTTTCTCTGTGCCCATTCAGAAATAAAATATTTCTGCTCATGGCCCATTGGCCAGAGTGCTCACACTACCACGCCAGCTGCAGGGGATCGGAAGGTACAGTTTCTATATGAAGTGATAATGACATTCACTGAAGTGTGATTATGGCTATGTCAGAGGAGTAGAATGTCTCAGTGACCATGCAAATGACATCTCAGATCAATTTGAGGGCTTATAAGACGTGGGTGGTAAAAGAGGGGAAGGAGTCCAGAAGAAATGTGGTCTTTAGCACCCAGGCGAGTGTAGAATTAAAATACAGTTCACAAAGTTAAGGAAATGAATGGAGGCTTTAGGGAGAGGGATGATAAGTCTGGTTGAGGTCATGTTTAGTCTAGGGGGTATTTTTAGGAGAAAATGTCTAACAAGCCATTGAATGTTGAGGACTCCAGTTCTAGAAGGGAGGGTTGGAGATGGTGTGTTGCAAGCAGAGCAAGGAGTGGCAGGTGAAACTAAAACAGAAGAGGGTAAGAACGGTCCCTTGGGGAATGACTCCTTGCCACTGCACCAGGACTCTTCCAGAGAGAAGAGGAGCAATCAGAGGACAGCACGTGGAGTTACAGTAGCTCAGGTGAGGGGCGTTTCAGGGAGTGGTGGCCAGCAGTGTGAGATGCTACAGATACTATAGATGGAGAATGAGGCCAGGTCTCTGGGTTGGAGAATTGAAGGAGGTCATTGATGATCCTCTAGAAAGGAGAGGAAATGATAGAATTCCGGAAGATTATTAGAGCCATGGATTAGGTGTTTTTAGGGGCAGAGGGTGAATCCTGGACATGACCGTTGGCCTAGAATCATGATTCTATGGACAAAGAGAAAATGAAAACACAGGAAGATGAGGATTCAGTGTCGACAAGAGCAGAGTCCTGCATTAGCCTTGGTAACAGTAGGTATTTCTTACAGGTAAGAGCTGTAGATGGCAGGAGACTTCAAAGATAGATATGCTTGGGATAATGAAGGGATGACAGGAGAGATGAAAAGATGTACATAGCTTATATAGAATTCAAGACCCTTAGAGGTTTCCTGTTTATAATCCTGAAATGTATAATATGTTGCACAGCAAGACTCAATATTCAAGTTAGCTCGTGATCATCAGAATTCAAATTTATCTTAATTACAGGTCAGGACTGTGGAGGACCCTATGAAAGGGCTGCTATCTGGGAAATATAAAACAATAGTAATAGTCCATGTTGCATTTTGAATAATTGTGAATTTATTATTCTGTTTTTATGGGAAGACAGAACCAACCTGCTGGGTGGAATTGACTACAGATCTTCTTAAGTGGAGTCAAGGTACCTTGTAGGACTGTGTATGAGAATTAATTAATGGGAATCTTTCAGATGTCAGGGACCTGCTTATTGTTACTATTAAGTGGGCACACTGTGTCCTTGGTGGCCTATTGATCAGTGTTATCACTTTAAAACCTGTCAGTCAGCCTAGCTGTGAATTGCCTAAAGAAAATTCAATTATAAAGTGGCTGACTAAAATAACTCATGCATAGGGAGGGAATGAATTACACTCCTAAGAATTTCATTTGCAGTATTAAGTCAGGTTTTGTTGTTGTTGTTGTTGTTGTTGTTGTTGTTTTAGGATTAGGTCTTCAGTGTTCACTCTAAAAATTCAAAGGAGCGCAGGCCATTTTTATCCCAATTTAAAAGCCACACAGGTGACCAAGGTATTGTTTGGCTGGTTTTGGCTCCCTTGTCCAGCCAGATAAATATAGACCTCCTGGCCTAATGCCTAAGTTGTGTGAATGACTGCCACATGGATTTGGCAAGCTCCCTGGGCTCCAGAACTTGTGAAAAGACTAAACAGCCCTGCAGAGTCACCTGAAAAGATTTTTTTAAATAATCAGACCATAGTCATGAATGCCATTGTTAGATGCCATTGCTAGATGCCATTACTAGATGGATGCCATTTATTTTTCACTTTGTGCTTGAAAGTTAAAAAAAAAAAAATAGTAATCTCAGCCAGATTCAGCTTGTCAAATATATTTGAGAGGAAAAAGGAGAGAGGTCATGGGGTAATATCCATCTGAAGTCTGCATGAGATCACCCTTCTCAGACTGATGAAGGTAGAATAACTCCAATGACCCATGACCTTAGAAGTTGCCAGGTGATAGACCTCTGGTTACTTTTCTTCACTTGGCAACAAGTTTAATGAGTACCCCCCATGTGCGAGGTGTTGTGGTGTGTACCTTCTGGAAGCAGAAGAATGAACAGAGCCAGGAACATTGACAAATGAGACCAGGGGACCTGGGGTGGTGGGAGAATATTATCGATAGCATTTTTGGATGGGACTCACTTTCTATAGACTGGATCACAGGCACTGATGGCTTCATTCCCGTGTACTCTCAGAGGCTGACCTATTGACATTAGTATCTTGATGGTAGCAAACAGGCGAGGCCCAAGAGAACTGTGGCCACAGAGCTGGTGGGCCCTGGGGTCCCCAGCCCCAGCTTTCCAGCTGTGCATTCTAGGCCTCCCTCTCACATCTCAGGCCCATCCAGTCCCTGACCCCCTGAGTAGAACAGTGAATGTGCACACTGGGAGCTGCCAGTCCACTTGTGAGTGGGAGTGGGATTCTGTTTCTGTGCCCCCTCATCTGCTAAGGATGTGTTCAGTCCTGGTCTCTGCCCGTCCATGGAGCAGTAGCCTGCTGTTGATCTCCTTCAGTTTGTGTTTACTGCTCCTCTCTGAGCTTGGGATTGCCTGAAACCCCACCTGTGTGTCTGGTCCTCCATCAACTTTCTCTTCATAGAGCCTACTGTCCAGGGACTGGAACCCTCACCATTGGCCAAAGTCCTGCCCTTCAAGGAATAAGCACCATGAAGCTTTTTTGTCCTTCTTGCCAAATTGGGCCTCTTCAGGTACTGTTGCTGGCACAGGATCTGATTTCTCCTTGTGTCTTTGGATACTGAGTGCTGAACTTCCCATGACTCATCTTGGATCGTCTTCACCAAATCCATGTGGGTCCATTTCCTTAAGAATCTATGTTGCTGAGACCTCAATATTCTCTTGGTCAAACCTGTTTAATGCTAGCGTTTAAGATAAGAGAAGTAGGCTATGAAGGGAACCAGTGAGTCGGAGAACAGGATGACTGATGGGAAGCAGTGAAATACCAATGTGAAAGTCAGCATGCATCTTGAAGTCTAGGAAGATAGCATGGAACCAAAAAACAAAACAAAACCAAGGACAAATAGGCAACTAGGGCAACAGACAAAAGAAGGTGACCAGTAGTGTGTGCTCTCTCCAAAACACCATTTGGCCTCCTCCTGGTGCAGGGATTATTTTGAGTTTGCCTTTCCTAGGGATTAGAATTCGAGTGAGGACAGTGGTAAAAAAATAAAGGTGGACTGTGACAAGGAATCACAAGAATCTTTCTTTTGGTCGACGTTCTTTTCAAGATGTTTGCCACTGCCCATAACATGAGACGTTCTGCTTGAAATATAAGCTTAGTGGAACTAATCTATTCAAACCTGGGCTTCCATGCACATGATAAACTTGTCCAGTTTTCCTTGAGCTGCTCTAATGTCATGGTAGCTTATCCGCCGGCAGGAGCAGCCATGTGCTGTGACGCTGCAGTTCAGCCCGATGAGTGGGACAGGCTGGGATCGTGATTGTGGTGCCTCTGTGACCTGAGGAATCGCTTCCCTCGGTGCTGCTGCTGGGAAGCATCTTCTGGTGTCAGGTTGCCTAGAGTTGGAATAAAGTGCATTGGCTTTGGAAGGATAGGGACCATACCTGTCTAGGTTATTACTCGAGTATCAGGACGAGGTTGTTTGGACACATAAATGAGAATCCTTTTTAAAACTTTTGCAGTGATTCAGTTTGTTGGCCGAGTATCTGCTGTAGCCTGAGTAGTGTTTGTATCCCTTTCCAGGTTTCTAATCTTTATTAGACTTATGCTTCTCGTAGATCTGGCTTTCACAAAGATGAACAATTTTTTTTTTTTTTTTTTTTTTAAAGATGAACAATTTTTAAAAATCACTTTAGTGTTACAAAACTGTCCAACCATGGTACATATCTAGTTTTGTTGTCATCTCTTAGAGAAGAACATCTGGAGGCACCCGGGTGGCTCAGTCGGTTAAGCATCTGACTCTCGATTTTGGCTGAGGTTGTGATCTCAGGGTTTTGAGATTGAGCCCCATGTTGGGCTCTGTGCTTGGTAGGGAGTCTGTGTGAGATTCTCTCTCTCCCTCTGTCTGTCTCCCTCCCGCCCCCCACTCTCTCTCTCTCAGATAAACCTTAAAAAGAAAGAAAAAGAACATCTGACTTAGAGATGAAGTTGTCATATCCCTAAATAGGCATCAGGACTCTGGATTTCCAGCTCAGATCAGTCTTGTTCTGGGTGATGGTGGGGAAATTTGTGAAATATAGCTTTTCTATCTCTTAAATGAAACCTCCTTCATCAGGAAGATTGTGGAGAAACCTGTGATAGCACTTTGAAAACCATAGGGCTGTACAAACATATGGTGCTATTCTTAGGCTAGAACTGAAACCCTCAGCTTTGCAGAGAGAAATAGAGCAGCAAGATGGGTCATTTGTAAGCTCGGTGTTCTCATCCTCTTTCCTTCATAAATGTTGTCTGTACATCCTACTGCATCCAAAGTGATTCTGGCACCGTTCTGCTGCCATTTTGAACGTTCATACGTCAGTTAACCAAATGCACATGCTAAGATTTATCGCATTTAAGCCATCTGAAATTCTGCATACATTGTACCCCAGTAGGATCATTTGGGTTGTAGTCACAAAATCTATGCTTCGTTTTGCTTCAATTTACCCAACATTTAATGAGTGAGCATCAAACATATGCAAGGTATGATCTATGGCATATGCATGGCACAGCCCCTATTCTCAAGGACTTATTTACCATCTGGTGAAATGAGAATGAGCTTGCTATAAATTGGCCATTTGAAAAGTAGAAACAATGCTAGTGACTCGATGCAAATCATGTTGTGAGTGAATTAAATTTCTGTAGAACTCTTCATATGACCTTTTTCTCCCAGACTCTCATCCTCCACGGCCCCAAGGCCCAACCCCAGCCCTGGGCTGGCCCTTCACACTTACCCCCTTTCCAGCATCCACTATCCTAGCTCCTCTGGCAATGAGGAAAGAAGTAATGAGATCAATTCCCCACACTCTTTCACTATGGATTTAGTGAACTTCTGCCACGTGATGTGTTGGAGAGTTTGGGAATACACTGAAGCTAAGAACAGACGGTTGTGCCTGAGCCCAGTTTCACTGTGATGATATGATTTCTCATGCCCAGAAGGGGAATGGGATTATAGAGGAAATTTGAGAGGGTCACTGCAGGTGTGGGCTAATTTCCTAGAGGTGTGCAGTGACCCCACCTGCACGGTAAACTGATTGTTTTTTGTCTGGATTGAGGTTTGGGTAACTGAAGGGTGCGTTATTCAGAATTAACCTAATATTGATTTCAACAAAATTCAGTATGACAAGGAGTGCGTTAGATATTTGGGGATTTATTTCAAACAGAATGATAAGATTTGCTCATAAAGATTTGTTTCACTCCTTCCAGTAACTAATTGCTGGAAATGTCTCTCTTTTTTGGTCTAATACGAAGTTGGCTTTTACTCAACTTGCCTTGTTTTGTAAGGTTTTTTTCCTACACGAGAAGGCTAAGATTGGGCCATTAGGTACTGCTGAGTAAGCTGGTGTTACTCAGTTGCCCCTAGGTAATCTAGAGTTGTGTTGACCTCCCTGGGAGATGCTCATCCCCAATGGTGGCCATCAATAAACAATCCACACATTGCTAAGGGTTCATTAAATTCTCTGTGGTATCTGCTAACCAGCAGTAGTTGTATTTGCGAGAGACCCCTACAGGGTCGGACCTTACGTTCAAAGTAAGGTCAAGGCAGGGCATCGCTGTCTCTTCTCAGTTTTATGCTTTCCAGTGGAGTCCTCACAGGCAAGCTCCAGAGCGCAATGCCCATCTGATGGGTGCCAGCCCAGTAGCTCACAGACAGAAAATGAAAATCCTCATCCATGTGCCTCTGAGCAGTGCATTCGGTTTGCCCACTCCTCCCCCCACTGGATCATTCCATTACTTGGGCAGAGTGTAACTGCAGCTTCAATTATGTTGCTTGGAAAATAAGAGGAGTCTCAGAACTACTTTTTTTTTCAAGACCACTTAAAGCCTTGATTAACAAAGAGACCAGCGGGGACCCAATGCGTTCTTAGTTGGGAATAGCACCAGGAGTATACTGCAAGCAGCCCAAAGCATGTGAAAGTCATTGGAGTGTCGAAAACTTGACCTTTCCTGGGCATTGTGACATCTGGTACAGAAATGCAGCATCCTCCAGGGTTCCGGACCTCCTCCAGGCAGCCCAGTGCCCTCAGGGATTGTTCAAGTCCTGGTGCACGAGGGGCATCAATGTCCCGGACCTCTCTGTCTTGCGTTCCGTATACACCTGAAGAGAGTTTCTAGATCATGTTAGGTTCTGTGAGTACGAAAACTTGATTAAGATACAAAGTCTTCTTTCAAACTTGAAAGAATGTTTGGGGATAGAATGATTTTCTTTTTTTGAATTTTGTTCCCATCCCATGTGATTGAATCAGGACAGGTTCTTGAAGCTGCCAGTGAGGTCCCTGATCCCCTGCCCATACTCTGCCTGCCTCCTCGGGTTTGTGGAATGAGGCTCTCAGAGCCTCCTGTTTCCGTGGAGCCCTAGCCGGGATAGTCCCTGGCATATTTCCCTAAGTTGGCACTTGAGCTCTTTTTTTGGGCTTGTCCTGTAGAGGGGCAACCTGGATGTGAGGGAGTGTGTGAACGTGTGTTCTTGAGAGCGAGTGAGCATGCCTATGTGTATGGGAGCAATTTGTGTTGGAAAGCAATGTGTGGGACAGTATAGACACTTCAGCAGCCTCCTTCCTCCAGCAGAGAGTTTGGCTCTTGAAAACCGAGAACTGATTCATTCTCCTTTTACAGTGGGGCCAACGGAATAATTTAGGAGGGACTCCTTCTCAGCCCCTTTTCCCAATTTATTTTTATCTCCTCCAACTTACAAATTAAAACACTGGACTGCCTAGAATTTGAAGCCTAGCTACTCTTCACTTTTCTGAGTCCCCTTGTTCCTCTAATGATTCCATCTGGTCTCACATCTGTAAACAGTCCCGTGCTCTTGACTTAAAAATTTTATCTATGGCCTTAACCTTCCTCCAGAATGCCAGACTTGATATGCGCTTCCTTGATATTTCTTTCTGACTATCCAGTAGGTTTTCAAATTTAACATGTCCCAAACCAGACTTGTAATATCCTCATCCCCACAACCCCACTTCTCTCCCTGCCTGATCAGTCTCCCTGCGTACTCATGTCGTGGTTTTCATTTCCCAGACCAGGGACCTTGGTCACTCATGACTCCCAATCTATCGACCTCGGAAATTTCATATCCAAAATACCAGCACAAGCTATCAAAACCTATCAAGAATCTCCCCCCTTCCCTCCCCACCCCCCCACCAGCCCTCTAGTCTCAGGCGCCATCATCTGTCTCTGGGACCATTACATCGGCTTCCTCACTGGGGTCCCTGCTGAGACTCTTGCTCCCGACTGCCCTTGGCATGGCACCCAGCACCATCCTGTGTTTCTGTCACTCTTCTCCGCACAACCCTCCTGACTGCTTCCCTCTTACAGTCTGAAAGCAGAAGTCCTGACAGGATTTCAGAGGAAGGCCTTCTGTGATCTGGTCCCCGTTTCTCCCTGACCTCCCCTCCCTCCCCTCCCAGCAGCCTTCCTCTCCCTCCTCTGCAGGCCATCCTTGCACTCCTGCTCCTTAGTTACACCCTGTGCGTTTTGCCTCAGGGCTCTTGTGTATATTGTTCCCTCTGTCTTCTACCTACAGATACTTTGCATGGTGAGGCCCTTAAAAATTTAGATGTCTGGTAAAATGTCACCTCTTCTAGGAGGCCTTCCTGGACCTGTGTGTATAAAATAACAACAATAACCTCCTCATTCTAGACTTATCTCTGCCCCTCCTTTATTTTTTTCTGTAGCGCATACCACTATGTGAGGTGACTGGAGTGCCATTGTCAGGGGGAAGCACAATCGAAGCACAGGCAACGATTGCTCATGGATACTGGCAACTGCAAGGAGTAGGGAGCAGGGAAGAGAGAAAAAGGGGCATTGACTGGGGAAGGACAAACTGTAGAAAGAAAAACTATCCTTCCTTGTGATGTCTCTTTGCCGCCAGTGTCAGAGTTGCCTCGCCGGAACCCACTTACTAGAGTAATCTTTTCTCTGGAGAAGAGTTTTCATGGCACAGCCACTAGCAAAGATGAATCCTGATTTCTATGAAAAAAAATTGAGGGAAGCCCTGAAATGGACAATTGAGCATTCATGGCTTTGGGTTTTCAGGGTCTCACATGGGTTAATGTCTTCCTGATTCCTATTGTTACTCAAGCTTCTCTGCCCCGGCCGTGGTCACCTACTTACGGCCCTGACCCTTAGTGATATCCTCTTCATTAAGGATAAGTAACACTCTGTACAAATGAGGACATTTAAAATATATTAGCAATTAATGAAGCCTTCTCTGCTGCTGTTCTATGAAGAACAAGATGGTGAGCCATTAATGTCAACGGTTAGGTCAGGCAGGAGGAGCATGTTTGGCTGTGCAGAAAAAGTGAGCAGCTGTAAGACCCATTCCCTCCTAAGAACAAGATCTTCAGAGACTTTTTTATTTGTGAATCTTCATGCGTGCAAGCACATATTGTTTTTAAACATGCCATGTAGAGCTATTGTAGTATGTAATTACGGACCATGAAATATGTTCATGAGCTTGGTTTGTGGTATGTTTCCAACTGAGAAGTAGAAGCTGTTCTAAAATGGAACAATTTTTACTGGCCCTAAAAATAGAGATCAACTTCTCCACCCCCCCACCCCCCAGACCCCGCTTTCCTGCCAGTTCTCACCATCCCTGGCCAAGGCTACAGAACAGGATTCAAGCCAGCTCCCTGGGCAGAGCTCGTTAACAACCAGTATTGCTATTTCTGATGCTTTTTTTTTTTTTTTTTTGGATTTGAAAAAACAACAACTCAGATCTGTGAAAAGATTGATTTCAAGTGCCATTTTACATATATGGTCCATACCTGAGTAATTTTAACCTGTTTTTATCCATGCACATTCTGGATTCTTCTTCAAAAAAGATAACTGGTGTGTTCATCACAGTGCACAGCCCTTTGGTTCATTCTGACTGAGACCAGATGGGACGTGGCTCTGATCTGCTGGCATCCAGGGTGAACCTGGGGGGCTTTTGAGCAAGTTTATTGAGTGCTCACAACCTTCATAAAGCATAAAACTGGCTAAGTTAATGTCAGAAGGCAACCGTATAGACCCATTTTTCACCAGAAACACTAGAGAGCTAGATTTAGGATAATTTAGGACTTTTTTCCCCCTAGGACTATTTTGAACACCTCGCCTCCCAGATTACACTTAGAATGTAAACCTATTGGTCCATATCTAACTCCCAGAATTTAGGAACATCTGGACTTTCTCCTTGAACATAATTTAGAGAAGAAGGCTAAATGGGCAGTGGTTTGACAGCTAGTGATGTCTGGTGTGGCATTGGCTAGTCTTTGGAAGCCTATGCCAATCATTTTTCTTAAAATTAATTACAAGGATAAATCTCCTAGACTTTCTCTGACAAGTTCTGTGTGATGCTTAAACGATGCCCTTGAAGCTTGATACACAAAATAGAATCTAAATTTTGCTTTTAAAACCTTTTAGGTTATCATATTCTATATTTTTAGAAGATTTACATGAGCTCTTCAGGTTAATACTAAATCAAGTTTCTAAGTTGCTGGAGCTTCCAATATGCATCAGGAATGCTGTGCATTTATCCCACGGAATGTTGAAGACAAGGATCTAATATGCAGAGGCAGACCTTGGTTTTGTGGGGCCTAAAACATAAAATTTTGGAGGACATCTTAAAGGAAGACAAAAGATTAGGTACAGTGGCATCTTTAGAATGAGAATAGAAATCACAGAAATTACATATTTTTAAAAAGTGAGAGATACCATTATCATATGATATCCAGAAAAACTATGTAATTTTTTAATTAAATGCCTCCATTATCTGTTGTATGAAAAACTTTGGGCTGCATGGTCTTTGATCACTTCATACAACATTGATTTTTGTAATATTTTTTTCTTTTCTTTCTTTTTTTTTCTTTTTTAAGAAAATACCGCAAGTGGGGGTGGATAAAGGGAGATGGAGAGAAAGAATCTGAAGCAGGCTCCATACTTGGAATGGAGCCCAATGTGGGCTTCATCTCATGACCCAGAGATCATGACCTGAGCCAGAATCAAGAGTCAGTTGCTTAACCAACTGAGCCACCCACACATCCTAATTTTTGTAATATTTTCCATGGAGAGAGTAGAAAGAGAATTGTTGTCCCTCTCTCAAGGTTAATGGGACTTTGATTTTTATTGCTAATTTAGGAAAATGTTATGGTTTAATAATGTCATACATTTTTTTCAAGTTTCCCAACTTGAAACTCAATTAAGTTTCTTTCACTGTAAATTCTTTCTATAAGAATTGGAAGACTTTTCCACGAACTGATTTCTGGCTCTGAACATTTATTTCAAGCCCTGTTTTCTCCTTCCCCACACTATTTTCTTTTTGGTCCTGGGCGGTTTATTTTGCCGTCCCTGGCTCTGTGTCATTGGATCATGATTCAGGGGAATTAGGACGGGAGCATTCCTGGAAGCTATTTCTCCATTAGGATACCTGGCAACAACTTACCTCGCCTAGAAACTCCTAAGTGTAGTTAGGTAGAAACTCCTAAGTGTAGTTAGGTAGAAACTCCTACCAAATCCCAGCCTAATGTACTCCCAACTCAGTGCTCCTTAGGGCTGCTCCAAATGTCCGTAGAGGGCACCACACCACCCGACAGGGGGTAAGGTGCATGTGTCTGGCAGGGTGTATGGAGAAGGAAAACTTAGAGGACTAGAGGGAAACAATCTTAATGGTAGTGGTAAGTAGATCTCGTTTGTGCAGATTTTACGGAGACATCACATGGTTAGAGCTCCTCCCAAGTTGTTGGAAGAGGCCTATGCAAGTGAGAGTCCTAAAGCTTAAGCTTCCTCACAGTCACAGTAAATCTGCCTTAGTTCATACATATTGATGATTCATCAAATCCATCACCAAGAGTGCTCTCCAGAGAAACACTGTGGCACTTCCTCTCACCAACTCTTATCCCCAGGGTCACATTCAGTTCTCATAATTTAAGCATGTGATTGAAAGTTCCCTTGTGTTTGAGGCTGTCCCCTTCCTCCCCATTAGCACTACCCTCCCTCTCCTCCTCTTCCACCTCTTCCACCTCCCCCTCCTACTTGCTAAAAAGGAGGATAGAAAGCTATTACTTTTTTTAAGCGAGGATATGCAAATGTTAGGCCCACCGGGGAGCACAAGATGGGAGTTAACACCCATTCATTCCTTTGGATTATCTCAGATGATCTGTTACCATAAGCAGCACTATCATGTTTTCCTTGCACATTAGCTTTGCTGGTGATTTTTTTTAATACTCAACATGGGGTATGCATATCTGTCAGTTGGAATGCTGTTAGGAGTCTTGTCTGCTAAATGCTTTCTCATAGCAATGGCCTTGTCAGGCTAAGTGAGTGGCAGTTTCACTTTGTGCAGAAATAGCCTGTCGTGTATGTACCAGCTGTTTTCATTCCACCGCAGGAATTAGGAAAATCGTGGCCAGTGAATGTATACATGTATTTATGTCATTCCAGACTGACCGATTTGCACCTTTCTGTTAGACTAATTAGTCTAGGTAGGACCTAGAAAGTTTTGATGATTTAGTCTAGTGATTGGAAATTGACAACTGGATGAATTGTGGGAGAGTAAGAATGAGCATCATTTTCTTAAGTATTATTCATAAAATTCTGTAATTTAATAGCAAATAACAATACCTTAAAAAAATTCACACACCTTTAATATTAACTCATAAGGTATTTTTGAAGGCTGATTTTTTAAAAGTCCTGGGTAATTGGGTAGAATGTTGCTACTACTCAGATTTCCAAAGAAAACGTGATCATAAAATACCAAAGAATGAGAAAAGCTTAGAATGGAATAGTGTCCCAAATCCCATTTAAACACCTGGGAGGAAAAGTTATAGATACTTTGTGGATACCTGCAGTATTATGTCCGTTACTGTACCCCTGAACATCGTTGAATTTCCACTTGAATCAGGAACTGTTAAACCTAGAGGAGTTATTTTTGTAGTGATTTTTACAAGTTCAAATTAACTAATAACCTCCCATTTTTGTTTTTGTGATTTTAATGTGCATTTTATATTGTGGTTGGTCCAAAAGGTTGGCTGTTTGTGTATTGGAAAGCCAAGGGATTTAGAAGCATCCAGAAATCAGCACTAAAGATAAAGGTGATTAACTTAGGAACTCAAGGCCAGCAGAGTCCATGTGATGCTTCCCAGATGGTCTATGCAGTCCACCATGTGAAAACCACTGAATTTCCTACTATTTCAGGTCAGCTTTGATGGGGCAGATTACTGTGTAACCCATGCTTATTCTGTTTCATGTACTCTGCTAATTGATAGTTACTATAATATTTCCTTGAATCCTCCAAGTTTTTGAACTAGAATGTATTATTCTCCCCATTTGCCAGATGAGGAAATAGGCTCAAGGAGATGCACTGACTTGCCCAGGATCCCACAGCTAATGAGTGCCAGAGCTGGCCTTGAGTCCAAGTCTGCCCTGCTCCGGTGTGTAATCGGTTCCTAGTACATTCCATCACCTCTCCTGTAGGATTTCCTAAACTGGAGTTCTGAGGCTAGAATCAGATTTGGGTCAGATATAGGTCAATTCTGAGGAGCTATAGATTTTGGCCAAGAACTGGTCCTCGGGGGGTGGGGGGGTGGGGGGAGGTGGGGGGGGCGCCTGAGTGGCTCAGTGATTAAGCATCTGCCTTTGGCTCAGATCATGATCCTGGGGTTCTGGGATTGAGCCCTGCATCGGGCTCCCTGCTGGGCGGGAAGTCTGTGTCTCCTGCAGAGACTCCCCCTGCTTGTGTTCCCTCTCACACTGTGTTTCTCTCTGTCAAATAAATAAATAAATCTTAAAAACAAAAAACAAAAACAAAAACAAAAAAAACAGTCCTTGGTAGAGATAAGAATACTCGGAGCAATGAATTACTGGTGGACAGAGCACAGTAGGAGAGTTGGTAGATTGTCTGTGCATTTAGGCAAAGCCCAGGATGGCATCCGGACAACTAAGTTACAGTGGAGAAGAGCAGACTGGTATCATTGGCTGGCCTGGCAGGGCTCAGATGCCAAGAAGGCAGGAGCACTCACTGCAGTGTGGGAGGCACCGTATATGAGCCATAGCGGCTCCTGGCCCGTTTTATGCCGC
This sequence comes from Procyon lotor, assembly GCA_028646535.1. NCBI lineage: Eukaryota > Metazoa > Chordata > Mammalia > Carnivora > Procyonidae > Procyon > Procyon lotor. The sequence goes on from CM053610.1 coordinate 61,885,768, forward strand.
CTTTTGCTTTTGATCCGCAAATATGACACAGCAGGTATCAGGTGTGTGGGTGAGTTTCAGGGCAGAGATGCTGAAGGTTGCCTTATAAAGAAACAGGCCAGGGGTATTAAGTCCTTTAGTTTCTTTCCTCTTACTTTCTCAGGCTGCTCCCAACCCATCGTTCTGTCCCCAAAGTTTACACTAATTAGGAGGTCTTTGTTGCTGGAGCTCTCTGTGCCCGATGGGAGGTTAGACACAGAAACAAAGGCAGGCATCTCCTCTGTGTCTGGGAAGAAGGGAAGCTTCAGATCAGGTCAAGGGCTGGGCTGCTTCAGACACAGCATAAAGACCGTATGCTCAGGGGCAGAAATAGTTAAGATCTGGGTTCTGTCAGTGGCCGGCCCTAGCTGGCTTGGCCCTTGCTGTCTGGCAAATGACGACATTGATGAGGTGAAGGGTAGAAGTTCAAGTTTGACACCATTTGGATTTATAAGCTTCCCTCCAGGCTCCTTCCAGTTTCTGTCTAGATCAGGAACCCCAGTGGAAAGCCACGAGGCATGGGGGTAGGGCCAGTTGGTGGTATTTATTTCCAAAGAGGTTAGCCCTCGGTGTTGTGAGACTAAGATAGCCTGGGGCTCTGGGCAGAGTTTAGTAAGACAAACTGACCGCTTGCTTTTTCTCCCTCTCCATCCAAAACACTACCAAACAGTAGTTAACTCATTGAGTGGTATAGGTCTCCAAGGCTAAAGAAAATGGGCACCAATGGGTAATAGGCTAATCAAGTTTAGCCAGGTAAAACACGGCAGGAGGAGTGGGAACCAACTTAGCAAAACAAAGGAAGCTACTGCCCACCATCTGGCACAGGGGGTATGCTGACCAAAAAGCAAGTGGATTCAACATACACAGCCTCTGTTGGCCTTAGAAATAGCAGGTATCACAGAAGGCGGCAGTGGGCTAAGTTTGAAAGCTGCCCAAATACAGTTATTCAGAAGGGTCTTAAAGAACAGGGGGTTTTGGCTCCTTGGCTGCCTCTCCACCTGACAAAGTCATATGATCCTCTCCTCGCCAACTTCCCATCCCTTTCTCCTAGCACTTAACTGGGAGGCTCCATAGGGAGGGATATCACATGCAAAGCAGAGGGCAAAGATAAGTCATGGGACTGACAATGAGGAGAGTCAGTAAATCTACAGGGTAGGAACTCCTGAGACAGGACAGTAGAAAATCAGTGTCTTGAGAAACAGAATAACTCCTCGATGAAAATATTTCCAGATCCTTATATTTGAGAGCCTTACACAAACAAAGAACTTCAGCCGGAGGGCTGGTTGCTCTTCACTCAAATCTCCAAAGGCAAAGTACCCAAGCCGTACATTTCAACCATCCAGAGATTTTTAGTGCCTTAACTTGTAAATGTGAATAAGGCAGGCGAAGATTACAGAGTATTAGAGGAAAGCTTTCAACATGGGAGAAACACTGATAGGAACAAATTGGAAAAAAAAAAAAAGGAAATAAAGAAAACTGAGATAAGAAAATGTCAAAATAACTGTTTTTGATATTCCTAAAGAGATTTGGGGTGGTACTGCATTTATGGATTAAAAGAATGCTATGAGAAAGGAACAATAGACAAGTCTTAAAATAAACAAACACTTAGCCAAAAATAAATTTAAAGGAAGATTTGGAAGGTAACTCTCCTAGAAAGTAAATAAAAAGAAAACCACGGAAAATAGGAGATGAAAGATAGGAAAACCGGAGATTCATTTGTAAGGGTCAAATCCAATATTCTAAAAAGCGACCACAAAAAAAGAGGGCAGGAAATCAACAAAGAAGCATTTTTTAAAAATCTAAAGACCTGGGTTTTTGAACATATCAAAATGTAGAAAGATAATGTACTTCTAAAGGGCACCCTGGGTGCCCTAGTCTATGGGGGTAAAACCTAGACCAAAGAAAACCATTGTGGACTTCCATAACCGGGAGGAGAAAAGAAAGAAACAGGAATGGGAACCAGACGTTTCAGGAACAACATTGGATTCTAGAACACAAAGGAACAATGCCTTTAAAATAGAGGGGGGATTATCTTCATGATATTTTATACTCAAGCAAATGATCAATCAAGTATGAAGTAAAATAATATTTTCAGAAACAAAAGCATTTAAAAATATTCCTTCAAAAAAATATTCCTTCCATCTCATCTTTCTTGGAAAGTTATTAGAGGATGTCCTTCAACAAAATGAATGGATAATGGGCATCTACCTTCTGTTCAGGTCATGATCTCAGGGTCCTGGAATTGATCTCCATGTTGGGCTCCCTGCTCAAGAGGAAGTCAACATCTCCCTGTCTCTCTCTTTCTCTCTCTCTCTCTCTCTCTCTCTCTCTCTCGTGCTCTGCCCCTCCCCCTGCTCGTGCCCTCTCTTTCACTCTGTCTCTCAAATAAAAAAAAAAAACCCAAAAAACTATAAAATGAATGAATAAATCAAAGAAGAGGAGGACGTGGTTTCCAGAAATAAGACGATGCCATGCTGGGGTAAGGTGAAGGGCAGTCCCAAGATGACGGCTGTGTCTTGGAGTCGGCTCTAGAAAAAGGGTGACTGGGAGGTAGTGGTGAAGAAGGACTCCAGGTATAAAAGTGGACTTGACAGAGTATCTGATATTTGCTCATTGGAGGGAGGTTATCCTTTGTCAGGCATATGGTGTGTCTGATGGCAAATAGTAAAAGTGAGTGAATTGAAAACTACGCAAGCGAGAAAAATGGGCATTATCTCTAAGTAAAACACAACATTAAAGTAAACATGATCAGAGTAGGTAATACTGTTTTAATTTAACTCTCTTAGTCTTATTCAAATCAATTGATAAGTCTAAAATACTATCCTGTACTTCAGTAAGCTCTCTAAATTACTTCAACCCTTGTGGATAACTTGGGAAAGATCTTTGTGTTGTTTTTCCCCTTGTCCCCTACCCCCACTCTACCCCATCATTGCTTATTTATTCCATGTTTGCGTTCTGTCATTTTTCTTAACTTGTACATTAGGTAGGGTTCTACAAAGAGCACATATGTATGTTTGTGTGTGTTCTACAGACAGAAAAATACAGGTATTTAGAACATTTGGGGAGGGGTGGCAAGTCTGAAGTTTTATAGAGCTGATCAGCAGGCTGGAAATTTAGGTAACGTGAGTTCGAGTCTGAAATGCAGGCAGGCTAGAAACTCAGGCAAAGTTGATGTTGCAGTCTTGAGGCACAATCGCTGCCTTATTGGGAAACCTTTGTTCTTAGGACCTTCAACTGATCGGATCCACGTTGTGGAGGATAATCTGCTTTACGTAAAGTTTACTGATTGTCAAGATTAATCACATCCCCAAATACCTTCATAGAAACATCTTGGCTAGCGTTTGATCAAACATCATTAAAATGGCTCAGCCATGTTGATAAAGGATATTAACCATCACAATATGTTCAGCATAATCTGTGTCGTAGTCAGGCTGGGCTGCCAAAACAAAATACCACAGATGAGGTTCCTTACACAACAGGAATTTATTTCTCAACATTTCAGGACACTGGAAGTCCAGGGTCAAGGTGCTAACAAGGTTAGATGTCTGGTGAAATAACTGTCCTTGGATTGTAGCTGGCTACTTTCTTGCTCTGTCTTCATGTGGCCTTTCCTTGGGGATGTGTATGGAGGCAGCAGGGAGAGAGATGAAGCCAACTCTCGTGTCTCTTTTTACTAGAGCCCTCCTCCCATTGGGAGTGCCCAACGCTTACGACCTCATCTAAATCTTGTTACCTGCCAAGGGCCTCGTCTTCAGATACCATCACATTAGTGGGTAAGGATTCAACATGAGAATTTGGGGGGACACAATTAGTAGACAAAATGTAAGTTGGTTGTCCTTTCTGTGAAACAGGAGGCAAAAGTTCATTGTGAAACTTCTGTGTGAATCTGTCCTTTGGTTTCTGTACCATTCGTAGGTCTAGTTTTGCAGTTTAGGAGAAGAGACTGGGACAATGAGATGGGCTAGCCTCGTGATGTTTCCTCATCCTCTGTAAGAGTTCTCTTTAAATTTGGTTCCGGAAAAATATCTCACACTTAATCAGTTGAGTGAGATTAAGAGCTTGGAGACAATTTCACATTATATGAAGTAGATAGAGGGCACCTCCCCTTCTTATATTCTTATTAGGTAAATTTAGAAACTCATTAATTTTTTTTTTTTTACTTAAGCTTTTGGATGTAAATGTAGAATTAGTCCCGGGAATATGCATGGATTGGGTTGCAAGGTTATACACTAAGGAATTACTTTTTTTCTTTAGAGCTTTTTGTTTTCCTTACTGGCTCTTAGTACCCTGCTTGCTGAGGATGACTGGTCAGAGTGACCCAGGCAGTGTTTAAGTCTTAGTATATTTTAACCTGAAGGTTGGTGTACATCTGGATAGTAAACGCAACCAGTGACCACTTAGGCAAGCACCCTCCTGCTTGAGCAGCTGACTTTTTTATCTTCTAGTCAGTGCGAAGAAGCCCGAGATCTCAACATGATTATACAACCCAAGGAGCAGAGAATAGTCTCTCCAGTCCCTCCAGGAGCAGACAACTCAGATACTTTGAGTTGCTAAGATGTCGTTAGGGCACAGAGCCCTCTCATTTTGACATGTCTTCCTGTCTTCAATGACTACTTTGATTCTTTTGTAAGAGCAGCTCCAGTGAGGAAGCTGGATCCTGGGGCCGAGTTGGCAGAGACCACGTTTTCCCCGCTCTTGCCTGATGGGGAATTTCTACTGGTGCCTTTGATGTCTGTATCCTCAAATTACAAATGGGAAAGGACATAAAATGTAAAAATCGTCTTGCACATTTCCTCATCTTGGGGGCATGATTAAATCTTGTAGAGCTGATGGTTGTTTGGTTTTCTCTTAAACTCTGGGAGTAGAAAAATCCTTGTGTTCTTCCTTAAGAGTTTCTTACATCCAACTAAAATCTCTCCTTTCGATTCCTTATTGATTTGTAGAGTCCTAGCACCATAGGATATTAGAGTTGAAAATAATTGTTTAGAGGTTATTTAACCAATCTCACTATATGACAATGGAGATAGGGGAGCATAAAAAATTCATGTGACTTGTGTAAAGTCATAGGCAGGATTCAAAGCTGACCTTGCTGTATGATAATTGCCTCATATTATGTTTTAGAATTTTCTGGAAGACCTTCTCAAAAGAATCCATATCTTCATTGGTTCATTCATGTCTTTAGTCTTTCACCTAACATTTATTGAGCACCTGCTGTCTACAAGGCACTCTGCCCAGAGTATACTAACTCTGGTATAGTAGTATAGTATACTAACCTATAGTATACCAACCTAATATCATCAGTGTAGTTTACTAACCTGAGTAAGACGAGGCTTTAGACTGTCAGTCTAGTTTCCTGAGGAGCTGTCCTTTAGTAGTTTCTTCTTGGGAAACACTGTAATAGAGTGAGAATGGCCCTTCATTCAGCCATCACCCAGAAACTCAGAAATCTCTGGGTCTCTGAGATGTGATTTTTGCTCAGTTTCAGAAGATGAGTTGGAGTAACTTGGACCAGATGTTATGAGAGGACATGGGAGAGACAGCAGCAGCATGCAGGGGAAATAACTCAGAAGAGGTCACGGGGTTCCAATCAGTTTGGTGGGACTTGGGAAGCATGTAGAGACATGTGGGAGATACAGCTGGGGAGGTACGTGTGACCCAGATCTTTAGGGACTTTGCAGAAGAAGGCCCCAGGAAGTTTTTGAAGGATAGTAGGTGGGGATACGATATAATCCTGCTGGCCTTTTGGAAGTGTCAGTGTGACAAGAACATGGAGGATGACTCTGAGAGGAGCAGGTTGAGGAGGGAAGGGGTGTAGGGAAAACAGCAAGCCAGGTGAGAACTAATGAAGACCGGAAGGACACTTCATTAGGAACTGTGTTGCTTGGATCAACTGAGAACATGGCAGGGGAATGTGAGGTGAGGGTAGGTAACTACAGTTTTAATCTTGAACATTCTGACTGTGGGGAGCTTAAAACACACTGGAATAAGATGTCCAGTGGACAGTTGGATGTACCAGTCAGGTACTCAGGACATCCCCTCCGGCTAGAGGCTTAGTAGGTGACTGTCTGTAAAGAAGTGTCATTAGAACCTGTGTTTGGGGGGCTCCTGGGTGCCTCAGTGGGTTAAAGCCTCTGCCTTTGGCTCAGGTCATGATCTCAGGGTCCTGGGATGGAGCCCTGCAATGGGCTCTCTGCTTAGCAGGGAGCCTGCTTCCCCCGCTCTCTCTGCCTGCCTCTCTGCCTACTTGTGATCTCTCTCTGTCAAATAAATAAATAAATAATCTTAAAAAAAAAAAATAAGAACCTGTGTTTGCTGTCTTTCCACCATGCCAATTTCTAGATCCTCTGTTGGTTTGGGTATTTACTTTCCTCTCCTCCCCCTTTTTGAGAAGAAAACCAAGAAAACGATTTCTTTGTAACACAAACTGGTTGTTTGAGGTGAACAGGACTGGGTACGTAGATGAAATTGTTTCACTTTTCTCCCATCACAGCTTTCTACCAGGCTATGTTGAATTGCTCTTTTAATGATAACTCGAGTAATCGTGGAGCTTTCTGGTCACTTACAGATATCTAAGAAAGCCCACTCCAACCTGGTCCTGCCAGATTCTTCAAACTGATACCTGGCTTAGGGCTCACCTCATTCTCCTGTCCTTTTATGTGGTGCCCAAGCCTCAGTCACAGGAGCTCGGCATAAGAAGGACATACTTTGCTTTCTTAGTCCTTTGCCCACTTTTTAATTGGTTTTTTTTTTTTTTTTAATTGAGCTGTATGGGTTCCTTAGATATTTCAGAGATTAACCCTTTGTCAGATGGTTTGCAAGTATTTTCTCCCATTCTGTGGGTTGCCTTTTCATTTTAATGATGCCTTGGCTTTGCAGACGCTTTTTAGTTTGATGCATTTCCACTTGTTTGTTTTGCTTTCATTGCTTTCACTTTTGGTGTCCTAGCCAAAAAAATCTTTGTTAAGAATAATGTCAAGGAGCTTTTTCCCCTGTGGTTTCTTCCAGTAGTTTTTAAATTTCAGATTTTACATTTCAGTTTTTAATCCAGAGCTGATTTTTGTGAGTGGTAGAAGATAAGGGTCTAATTTCATTTTTTTATATGTGAATATCCAATCTTCCCAGCACCATTTGTTGAAGAGAGCATCTTTTCCCCACTGAGTATTCTGGGCTTCCCTGTCAAATAGACTGTATATACGTGGGCCTATTTCTGGGCTGTTGATTCTGTTCCAGTGCGTTAAGTGTCTGCTTTTATAACTAATACCATCTTATTTTGATTACTAGAACATTGTAGTAAAGTTTAAAATCAGGAATAATGCTGCTTCCAGCTTCATCCTATTTTATCTGGATCACTTGAGGATCTTTTGTGTTGCCATAAAATTTAGGATTAATCTCTTTTTCTGAAAAATGCCATGATGTTAGCTGTGGGTTTGTCATTTACAGCTTCTTTATATCTTTGATAGAATTCACCAATAAAGGGGCACCTGGGTGGCTCAGTGGGTTAAAGCCTCTGCCTTCGGCTCAGGTCATGATCTCAGGGTCCTGGGATCGAGCCCCACATCGGGCTCTCTGCTCAATGGGGAACCTGCTTCCCCCTCTCTCTCTGCCTGCCTCTCTGCCTACTTGTGATCTTTCTCTCTGTCAAATAAAAAAAAAAAAAAGGAATTCACCAGTAAAGTCTTCTGCTCCAAGACTTTGCTTTGGTAGGTTTTTGATAACAGTTTCAGTCTCCTTTCTCATAATCTGTTTGAATTTTCTGTTTCTTTATATTTCACTCGTGGTAGTTTGTATATTCTAAAAATGGATCTATAACTGTTAAGTTATCCAACTTTTTAGCATATAATTTTTCATAGTAATTTCATGTTGATTTGTATTTGTTATGTCAGTTGTAATGTCTCTTCTTTCATCTTTTATTTTATGTATTTGAGGCTTTCCTCTCTTTTTTCAATTTTATTTTCTCCAAAAACCAGCTCTTAGTTTCTTTGGTCTTCTCAATTATTTTTCTGGTCTCTTTTGTTAATTTATGCCTTTATTTTCTTTCTTCAGCTTATTTTGGGCTTTGCCTGTTCTTTTTCTAGTTCCTTGAGGTATAAAGTTAGGTTGTTTATGCTTTCTTTTCCCTTAATGTAGGTATTCATCACTTAGAACTTCTGCTGCATCCTGTAAGTATTGGTATGCTATGATTCCATTTTAATTCTTTGATGATATTTATTTTTCTTTTGATTTCTTCTTTGAGTCATTGTGCATTCAGCAGTATGTTAACATCCACACATTTCTGAATTTTCCATTTTTCCTTTTGTTACTGATTTTGAGATTCATACCACTGTGGTTAAGAAATTTACTTGGTGTGTTTTGTTGTTTTTTTTTTTTTTTAAGGTTTTATTTACTTACTTATTTGAGAAAGAGCAAGAGTGAGAAAGATTACAGAGGGAGAGAGAGACGCAGACTCGCCACTGAGCAGAGAGTCTGATGTGGGGCTCTATCCAGGACCCTTGAGATCATGACCTGAGCCAGAGGCAGATGCTTAACTGACTGAGCCACCCAAGCCCCCCACTTGGTGTGATTTTAATGTTACATTTGTTAAAGCTTGTTTTGTTGAACTAATATGATTTATTCTGGAGAATGTTTTGTGTTTGCTTGAGAAGAATTTGCACTCTTCTTTTGGGTGGAATGTTCTGTGTACGTCTATTAGGTCCAGCTTATCTCAGGTACAGTTCAAGTCTCGTGTTTCCTTACTGATTTTCCATCTGTATGATCCCTCCATTGTTAAAGTGGGTAATTAAGTTCCATATTAGTATTGCATCACTATCTATTTCTACCTTCAGATCTTTTAATCTTAATATATTTAGCTGCTTCAGTGTTGGATACATGTAAATTTGCAATGTTATATCATCTTGATGAGTTGACCCCTTTATCCTCTTATAATCTTATCTCTTATTACAGTTTTTTACTTAGAGTCTATTTTTGTCTGGTAAAATTATGGCTACCTACCACTGCTCTCTTTTGTTTTCTATTTGCATGGAATATCTTCCATCCCTTCACTTTGAGCCTATGTGTATTCCCAGAACTGACTTGAGTCTCTTACCGGCAACATATAGGTGAAGCTTGTTCTCTTAACCCATTCAGCTACTTTACGCTTTTCATTGGATAATTTAATCAGTTTACATTTAAAGTAATTATAAATGGGTAAGTATTAATAATGCCATCTAATTAGTTTTCTAACAATAGATTCTTTGTTCCTTTCTTCCTCTTTTGCTGACATTTGTTGTGAATTGATGATTTTCCATAGTGATAAGCTTTGTTTCCCATCTCTATCTTTTATGTGTATGCTTCAGGTTTTTGGTTTGCAGTTACTACAAGGCTTACATAAAACATCAATACAACAGTCTGTTTTAAGCTGGTAACAACTGCAATCACATAAAAAGTTCTACCCTTTTACTCCTCTTCCCATATTTTAGTTTTTTTTAATGTCATAATTTACTTGGTTTTACATTGTGTCTTCACTAACAATTGTAGCTCTAGTTCTTTTTAATATATTTCTACTTTAAACCTTCATACTAGAGTTAGGCGATTAACATGCCACCATATTACTACATTAGAGCATACTGAATTTGATTATATACTTCATTTAAGCTTGTGTTTGATATTTTTACATCTGTTCATATTGCTAATTACTATGCTTTTATTTCAGCTTGAAGAACTTTGAGCACCTTGTAAGGCGGGCTGAACTATGCCATAGCTTTTGTTTCTTTGGGAAGATCTCTATCTTGCCTCATCTCTTGAAGGATCACTTTGCTGGGTGAAGTGTTCTTGGTTGTCAGGGTGTGTGTATGTGTATCTTTTATCAATACTTTGAATACATCATCCCATTCCCTCTTGGCCTGCAAGGTTTCTACTGAGAAATCTGTAGCCGAAGGAGGGGGGTGCCCTTATATGTGAGAAATTTTTTTTCTCGTATTGTTTTTAAAATTCTTTTGTCTTTGATTTTTACTTTATTTTTTTCAAGATTTTATTTATTTGAGAGAGAATCTGAGAGCGGGAGAAAATCAGAAGGAGCAGACTCCCTGATGATGCTGGGCTCTATCCCAGGACTCCTGGATCATGACCTGAGCCAAAGGCAGATATTTAACTGACTGAGCCACTCAGGTGCCCCTTGTCTTTGATTTTAGACAGTTTTTATTAGCACGTGTCTTGGAGAAGATCATCTTAGGTTGGTATTTGGGGTGACATTTAAGCCTCAGTAACTTGGAAGTCTGAATTTCTCCCCAGATTTGGGGAGTTCGTAGGCATTATTTTAAATAAGTTTTCTGCTCCTCTCTTCCTCTCTTCTTCTTTTGGGATTCCAATAATGCATAGATTGTTTTTTTTTAAATGGTATCCCCTCTTTATTCATCTTTTTTTTTCTTTTTGTTTCTATGAGTGGATGATTTCAAATGACTTGTTTTCTTGTTCTTTAGTTCTTCTCATTGGTTGAGTCTTCTGTTGAAGCTCTTTATTGAATTCTTCAGTTCGGTCAGCCACCTGGGGCTGCAGAAGCCCACAATGGCAGGGATGAGCTGGGGTCCTAGATTTGTGGGAGCTCGTATGATACCACCTGTGGCTGTAGGAGCTGGCCTTTCACTGATGCATGGTGACCTTGAGCTCTAACTTCACTCTCCTCCTTCCTTAGGGAGGGTGCCTCTCTGTGTGTTGGTCTACTTGGGTGTAGGAGAGAGGTGATGTGGGTAGGTTCAATCTAGTTTTCTACCCTTTTCAGTGTGCTTTTAATTCTGAACTTCACCATGTGCTATAATCTCTCACCTGAAATCCTTGGCTCCTATGAAGGTATTTTATTGTGCGGATAGTTCGCATTGGTATTTCTGGGGAGGAGGGATAAGTACTAGAAATTTCTATGTTGCAGTTTTAATGATGTCACTGTCCCTAATCCTTAAAGACCTGGAAAAAAAAAAAAAAACAGAAGTTTTAAAATCCCTTTTAAACTACTTTGCAAACTGTGCTCAATCCCTCCTAAACACAAGGCATGCCTTCACTTAATACATGATGCCTATCCTTCTTTCTTAGAACCTTTTCACTCTGTGCAGCACTTTCCATTCACTTCTGCAGAATTTGATGGAAATTCATGCAATTTCACTGGCCTCGCTCTGAGCCACTGAGTTGGCTCTGCCTTGAGCCAGTTGGACGGGGTGCTTCATTCTTAACTTTGAGGTTATATCGTTCAGTTAGAGTCATCCTTTCTGGACTTCAGTTTTCTCATCCATAGACTGAGCAATTTAGATCTTATTTCAAGTCATCTCAAGTGCAGTATAGTTTGGTGTTTGAAAATGTTTAATGGCTTTGGGTGAGCCATTTCTTGGTCAAAGAGAGTGAGTTGCTTAAAAATCTAAGCAATTCACCAAGAGTGATAGGACCTGGGATCCAGCTACTGAGAAAATCCCTATTTCTTAAGTATTAGACAGTGTCAGTGAAGAATGATGTGGGGGATAGGCCGTAATGTTAGCAAATACATCTAACAGAAAAGTCATTTATGGTCCATTTTTTGCCCCCTCTTCTGTCTCTTTTCCTCTCCTTCTCTCTCTCTCTCTCTCTCTCTCTCTCTCTCACACACACACACACACACACACACACACACACCTTTTTTGGTGAGGAGGTAGTACCATATCCTAATTGAGCTGCATTATTAACTAGGTACATTCACAAACTAATGAAATTTCACATTCCCTTTTAGCATTAAAAATTAGTGTTTGTAAGATGTCCTGATTTCTGACCTTTTTTTTTTTTTAGGTAAAAATTTCATGAGTGAAGTCCATGTATCATGAGTGTATAATTTGATGAGTTTTAAAAGATGGTATTTCCATAGAACTAATAATTTGATGAAGATGTAGGAAATTTCCATCACCCTGGAAAGAAACCTTGTACCCCCTTACGCTCAATCTCTAACCCACTTGGATAACCACTTTTCTTATTTAGAGCACCACAGATTAATTAGATTTGCCTTTTTTGAGCTTGATATAATTATATAGTACTTACTCTTGTGTCTGTAGTCTTTCACTAAACATGTTTCTGAGATGAAACTATGTTGTGTGTATCATCAGGTCATTCCTTTTTTAAATTATATACTGTTCAGTTATATAACTCCAACACAATTTGTTTATACATGACTGTATTCTTTGGATTTTGTGTTTCCAGTTTTGATCTATTATAAATACAGCCATGTGCAACATTTTTATGGACATATGTTATTTATTTTAGGTAAATATTTAGGAGTGGAATTGGAGGTCATACGATAGGTGTACGGTGAGATTTATGTTTAAAAAATTGGCAGATAATTTCTGAAAGTTGTACCATTTCATCCTACTATCATCAATATATAAGAGCTCCACATGTTCCATATCCTCATAAACATTTAGTAGTTCCAGACTTTTTAGTTGTATCAATTCTGGTGTGTATATAAAAGTATCTTGCAGTTTTGGTTTTCATTTCCCTGATAAATAATGATGTTGAACACTTTGTTGTGAGTATTGGTTATTTGTATATCTTTTTAGTGAATTGTCTGTTTGTGTATTTTCTCCTTTTTATTGGATCGTTCATCTTTTTTATTGAGTTGGAGTTCTTCAGATGATCTGTAGTTGTTTGCATATATGTCAGAAATATATATATAGCAAATATTTTTTCAGCCCTAGCTTGACTTGTCATTTTCTTAAAAATGAAATAGTAATTTTTTTTTTGAAATAGTAATTTTCTTAATAGATGAACAAGAAATTTTAATTTTAATCAAGTTCAGTATATTGATTTAAAAATTTGGGGGTGTGTACTTGCTTTATCCTTTTTAAGAAGTCTTTGCCTACTCTAAGATTGCAAATGTTATTCCCCATATTTTTAAATAGCACTGTCATTTTAGATTTTACCTGTAGAAGTTATTTTTTTTGTCACGTAATGAAAGTTTAAGTCCCCTTTTTTTTCTTAGATGGATATCCAGGTTCTGTCACAATTTATTAAAGACTATTGTTTCTCCATTGAATTACGATGGCACTTTTGTCAAAGATCAATTGTCCATTTTCTCTGGACTCTGTTTTTTTGAGTATCCTTCTATTAATAGAACAGTGTTTAATAACTGTACCTTTATAATAAATCCTGGAATTAGGTATCGTGAGTTCTCTACATTTGTTGTTTCGATTTGTTATCTTCCTCATTTGAATTAAGATATATTTCAGAATCAAATTATCAATTATCTTTAAAAAAAAAAAAGCCTGATGGGATTTTGATTTATGTTGTGTTGAATCTATATATTTTAATAATACTGAGACATACTTTTTACCCTCCATTTATTTAGGTTTCTTTGATTTCTCTTAGGAGTTTTTTGTATTTTTTCAGAATGATGGCCTTGCAAATATTACCCTAAATATATTTCTGAAGACTTTTTTTAATAGTATTGTTAATGGCATTAAAATATTTTCTATTTTTCTACTAATATAGAGAAATACAGTTGACTTTTACATATTAACCTTGTATCTGTGACAATATTAAATTCTCTTAGTGGTAGTTTAATAAAATATTTAGGCTTTTTTGTGTAAAAAAAAATGTAAAAATGTTTTTTGTGTAGAGACTTTTTTATCTCTTTTCAATCTATATTACTTATTTTTATTGCCCTAATGTACATGCTAGGAACTCAGATACTATATTGAACAGAAATGATGAGAGTCCTTTCTTAGGAAAAGATTTCAATAATACACTATTACCTGTCACTTTTTTTTTTTAATGTGATTGAGTTTTTAAAATTTCTTTCTTCATTTAACTGATTTTACCTGTTTTGTGATGTTTATTATTCATCAGTAGCATTCTTTTATGTGTGGGGGAGCAGTTAAATATGTAGCCAAAATAACTTTTGCTACATAATAGAAACTCTGATATTTCAGAGTTCTAGGAGATGGAAAACCATTGGTCATCAAATCCTATCGAACTATAACCTCAAATCTTGACATGGTTAGCTATCTTTTTATCCTTTACATTTTAATTGTAGAAGTTATATAGAAGTATGCATCTAGGGTCTTTTACGGGAGATTCTTGGTGTAAATATTAGTGTATATAGTGTATCTCTCAGATATAGAAGAAGTAAGGACATTTTCCCCCCTATATAACCATAATAGAATTATCAGATACCAAAATTAATATTAGTTTCATTGTCCCAAAAATCCTCTATGCCCCATCTATTTTCTATTCCTTCCCACATTCGCAGACCCCGGCAACCTCTGATCATTTTACTGTCTCTGTAATGTTTCCTTTATCCTAATGTCATATAATTGGGATCATACCGTATGTAGCCTTTTCAGATTGCTTTCTTTCACTTAGTAATATGTATTTATGTTTCTCCATGCCTATTCATGGCTAGTTATTTCATTTCTTTTTAGCGTTGAATGAAGATCTATTGTGTAGATGTTCCACAGTTTAACACTTCACCTATTGAAGGATGTAATGGATTACTTCTAAGTTACAACAGTTTTGAACAAAGGTGCTATAAACCATGGACAAGTTTTTGTGTGGACACACATTTTCAGCTTCTCTCAGTAAACACCAAAGACTGGATGGTACAATACTGGATGGTATTGTAAGAATATTAGTTTTGTGAGAAACTGCCAAATTGTCTTCGAAAGTGGCTGTACCATTTTGCATTACCGCAGGCGATGAGTGAGAGTTCCTGTTGCTCCACATCCTCTTCAGCGTTTGGTGTTGTCAGTGTCCTGAATTTTGGCCATTGTAGTAGGAGTGTAGTGGTATCTCATTGTTTTAATTTGGATTTCCTTGATGACATATGAATGATATGGAACATTTTTCCATGTGCTTATTTGCTATCTATATATCTTCTTTGGTGAGGTGTCTGTTAAGATCTTTGGCCCTTTTAAAAAAAATCTGGTTGTTTTCTTATTGAGTTTTCAAGGTTCTTTGTGTATTTTGGAGAACAGTCCTTTATCAGATGTGTCTTTTGCAAATATTTTCTCTCAGTCTGTGGCTTGACTTCTTATTTTCTTGACATGATCTTTATCAGAGCAGAAGATTTGAATTTTAGTAAAGTCCAGATTACCAATTGTTTTTCATGGATCATGTCTTTGATTTTGTATCCAAATGGTCATCACCATACCCAAGTTCATAGGTTTTCTCCTGTAATAGAGTCCAAGAAGTTTAAGTACTGCATTTTACATTTAGGTATGTGATCCATTTTGAATTTGTGTGAAGGGTGCAAGGTCTAAGTCTAAATTCATTTTTCTGTATGTGGATCCTAGTTATTCCAGCACTCTGTCACTTTTTTGCAGATGTGCCTTATAATGTTGTACACTCTGCCTAGGTTCCTGAGTTTTCATCGTATATAGGTGTTGATTTTGTCAAATATTTTTTGTGTCTATCGTGATTTGTTTTTTCTTACTCTCTTAAATGAATTACATTGATTTTTAACTGTTAAACCAAATGTGTATTTGGAAGAAACTACTTGTTCATGACTTTTTTCTACATCTTGCTGGGTTTGGATAGTCTATTAAAAATGTTTAGGGCAGGGCGCCTGGGTGGCTCAGTGGGTTAAAGCCTCTGCCTTCAGCTCAGGTCATGATCTCAGGGTCCTGGGATCGAGCCCCACATCGGGCTCTCTGTTCAGCAGAGAACCTGCTTCCCCCTTTCTCTCTGCCTGCCTCTCTGCCTACTTGTGATCTCTCTCTCTCTCATGTCAAATAAATAAAATCTTTAAAAAAATGTTTAAGGCTATCCTTATGAAGAATTTTGATCTGCAACTTTAAAAAAATTATCCTTCGGTTTTAGCATCAGTTATGCTAGTTCTTCTTGAATCAATATTGGTAGCTTATGTTTTTCAAGGAATATATCTATTTCATCTGAGTTTTTAAAAGTAAGTAGTATGTGGTTATTATATTTGTAGGATCTGTAAGATCCAATATATTTGCTTTCTGATGTTTGCAATTTATGTTTTCTTTTTTTATCAGTATTGATAAGAATATATCAGTTATAGTAATACTTTAAACATTTATCTTTGTTTTCTTTATTTTTATTTCATTAATTTTGTTATCTTTATCCATCTAATTATTTGGAGTCTAACTTTCCCCCCTTTGGTTTCTTAAAAAGGAAATTTAGATAATAGACTTGAAGCCTTTTATCTCATCTAGGGTATATAAAGCTCTGTATGTCTCTCTACTTTTTCTTTAACCCATACATTTTGATATATTGTGTGTTTATCACTTATTTCAGTTTTCTGGTATTTTTCTTTGATAAACAGGTTATTTACAAGTGTCTTTAATTTTTAAATATTGAGAAATTCTAGATATTCACATTGATTTCTACTTTGACTTTAATTGCTCTTTCTAGACAATCTATTCGCACACAAAAAGAATATGAATTTTGACATTTCTGGATGTAATGGTTTTTATTTTTTATCTTTTTTGAGAGAGAGATTGAAAGAGCAGCAGGGAGGGGCAGAGGAAGGGGGAGATAGAATCTTAAGCAGGCTCCATGGCACCAAGCCCCTTTCAGGGCTCGATCTCATGACCCTGAGATCATTACCTGAACCAAAATTAAGAGTCAGTCACTTAACTGAGCTACCGAGGGTTTGGATGTAATGATTTAAAATGTCCATTAATTTATAGTGTTTGAAATGCCTAAATCCTTACTAATTTCTGGTTTACTGAGGTGTATTGGAATACTGAACTATGATTCTGAGATTGTCTTTCCTTTAGTTCTATCACCTCTTTCTTATTTTGAAGTGTTGTTGTTATGCACATAAGTATGTGTAACTGTTTTATCTGTCCGAAAAATTAACTTTTTATCCTTATGGATTATCCTTTATCTATAGTATTACTTCTTGACTGGGGTCTTTATTGTTAATATACTCACACCACCTTTTTAAACTCCTATTATTTACATGGTATATGTTTTTTTGTCCTTTTACCTTGATTTCCTATATTTTTATATTAGTCTCTTTTTGATAGCATATAGTTGGATTTTGTTTTTTCAATCGGGCAGTCTTTGCTTTTTAGAGTATTTTGTCAATTTCAATTTACTGTGCTTTTTATGATTGATTTGAGGAAAACCATTTGTTTTCTATTTGTCCCATCTTTCTTTTTTTCTCCTTTCTTTGTTTCATTTTTCCTTATTATTTAATTTGCTGTTAATCAAAATTTTTAGCTTTAATCCTTTGAATTTTTAAATCCATTGCCCTGAAAATTTCACTAAACATACCAAATTTATCAATCTTCTCAGAATTTATACTATACAGTTTATGTACAATGTAAGAAATTTTTGATGCAATTACATTTATCATCTTGTCCTTGTGTGTTATGTCCTATGTTACTTCTATCTGCATTATAAGCCATGCAGCATAAGGATATTATTTTGCCTTTACAAAGATGTTTTTAATGAAATTAAGAAAGGAAGTTTGTATTTTGTATTTACCTACATATTTACCACTTGCAGTGCTCTTCTTCCTTTCCTGTGTTGTGAATTTTGAACTGGTATTGTTTTCCTTCAGCCTGCGGAAGTATCTTTTTATAGTGCAGGTCTGCTAAAGACAAATTTTCTTAGGTTTTATCTATTCTGCAGATGTCTTTCACCTCCACTTTGGAAGGATATATTCACTGGGTATAGAACTATGGGTTTACAAGGGTCACAGTGTTTTTTCCTCCCCCATCCTACTCCCCAAAAATGTGTAAAGATGGCTCTTTTATTGTTTGGTCTGCATTGTTTCTGATGAAAAGTCAGCTGCAGTTTGAATCATTGTTCCTTCAAAGGTAACATCTTTGTTTTTTCTCTAACTGCTTTTACAATTTTCTCTGTATCTTTGGTTTTCAGCAGTTTGACATCATATGGCTAGTGGTGATTTTCTTTGTGTTTATCTGCCTCTGGTTCCTGAGCTTCTTGGATCTGTAGGTAGATGTTTTTCATCACATTAGAAAATACTCAGCTGTTATTTTCTTAAATATTTTCCTGCCTCATTCTTTATTGTCTATTCTAACATGTATTAGATTGGTGTTTTTTGTTTGTTTGAGCCTATTGAATTACTCAGTAATTTTTTTTATTAACAAATGTATTATTTGTTTCAGGGTACAGGACTGTGACTCATCAGTCTCACCCAATTCACAGCACTCTCCATAGCACATACACTCCCCAGTGTCCATCACCCCAGCACCTTATCCTTCCCACTCCCTTCCCCTCCAGCAACCCTCAGTTTGTTTCCTGGGATTAAAAATCTCTTATGGTTTGTCCCCCTCCCCAGTCCCATTGGTATTATTGAGACTGTCTACATTGAGGCTCTAATTTATTTGGCTAATACTCTTATCTGTATTCTTCAAATTGGATAATTTCTGTTGATCTGTCTTCAAGTTCACTGTTCCTCTATTCGTTAGTGTCCAATAGACTATTAAACCTGTCTGGTGAATTTTGAATTTTAATTTTATTACTTTGCAGTAGTAAAATTGGTTTTCTTAATTTTTTCTATATGGTGAGATTTTTTTCCATCTGTTCATGCATATGTCCATATTTTCCTCTAAGTCCTTGAGCATATTTAAAATAACTACTTTAAAATTCCTGTCTACTCATTTCTACATCTGGGTCATCTCTTGGTGTCTTCATATTGAATGCTTGTTTTTCTTTATTATGAGTCACATTTTTCTACTTCTTTATATGACTTGTAATTTCTTACCGTATGTTGGACAACTAGGATAATTTTTGTAGGGAATATTAAGTGCATTGTCTTCTTTGAACGAGATGGGCTTCTTTTCTGGCCAGTAGTTAAATTACTGGTGGATTCTTTAGATCCTATCAGACTTGGTTTTATTCTCTGTGGGGACTGCACTAGTTTAGATTTTGTTCTTAGTCAGAACAAGCATGACTCTTTACTTTAGGGAGTATCTTTTTTTTTTTTTTTTTTCCATAGGTATGGCTCTTCTCTGGTCTTAGCTGAATACAAAGGTGTTAGGTGAGGTTCCTCCCCTCTGGCCCCAGTAGGGCTCCACTGGCTTTCAGCACAGGGCAGCATCTGGTAGTTTCATTTATGTCTCAGCCTTGCATCAGCTACCCTCTGCTAGGCCTGATAGAGCCTTACTCCATACTTGGACATCCCAGCAGTGAGTCAAGGACTGTGGGAGACTGCCAGACTTCTGGGTAACCCTCTAGAGGGCAACCTCCTCCCCAGTTCCCAGCCCCACAAAGTCCAGTTGCCTCAGTGGCTGCCAGCTCCAATCTGCAAGCTCAGGGACACAGTGATCTGCTTGGGTTCTGTCTCCCTGTGCCAATTCCAGAATGTGCTCCTAGATATAAAGCCAGGACAAGTGTGGGCTCACCTTGTGGGCTTCCGTTCTCTCAGAGATTACTATTTTCCATGTCCTGTTATCTTAGTCTGGAAACAGTTGCCAGTATTCAATCCACCATTTTAGTGTGTGCCAGGAGGGCAAGTCCAATTCTAGTTTATTCTGTCATAACTAGAAGTAACATTCTCTAAGGTATGCCGGAGTTCCATGACTGATTCTCTGTCATCGTACGTTCCTCTCCTACCAGGTCTATGATGAGCTCAACTTTCAGACCCAGGATCTATGTTGCTCTTCTTTCTTGGCTCTTTGTTGGCATTTATCCTTTATTTTCTCGCCTTGACCCTTTTCACATTCTTTTCTTTTTCACTATTAGCCTGATATTAAGAAATGGGACATGCTAGCACCCAACACCACGTTCTGGGCATATAAATGTGAACTCCTTGGAGTGTGAAGTTTTCTTGCCAGTGTGGAGCAGGGCTTTAAGCCTCTTAAGTTCCTTTCCTGTTATCTTCTGGTTTTCTCTTTTCCCCCACAGAACTGCCATGAATCATGGCAGGGGCTCTCTGGGGAAGCTTTAAGCCGTGTCTCCTTCTAGCCCTTCTTGGAGGATCCTTCACAGAGCCCGGTGTCAGCCTCTCTCTGGATCCAGTGCCTTTGGGGGTGATTGATGGCTCACTCCCCACAGCTGAGAGGGGCACTACTGCCACGGTAATTACTCATTGCTGAGGGATGGAGTGGACTGAGGGAGACTGAGGTCTTCCTCTTAGGATAGTGGATAGTTTTCTATCTGGTCACAAGACCAGTGTTTTTATTTGCAGCAAGCTCATCATGACTCATCAGGCTTTATCTTCACTCACCGCCACTCCATCCTTAAAATTGCCCGTGTTCTTCTTCCCCACTTTTACTATCAAAATAATCAAATGGTTACATATTTCCCAAAGCAGAAAACCAGGAAGGAGTTATAGTGAAAATCTCTGCCAGTTTTTAAGCTCTTCTTATAAACACAAATGAGTTTAATGCTTTTGAGTGACATGTTTCAATAAATAAATAATGAAATTATTATGAAATAAGTTAGAACTAGTTATGTCTGTCTGCATATTTTAGCCTCAGAGTGCTTTAATTAGGTACTTTTAATGTATTACACATAATTATGTTTACTTTTAATTTGGCATGAAAATGACATTTCCAGAACCTAGTGGCATATTTTAGAACACACCAGTGGAGAAATACATCTCATCTCCTGGGGCCCTGTTTCTGCTTGCCCCTACACCATTTAAGTAAAATCAATACATATATATAAAATTTTTTTTTAAACAAACCTGATTCTGCCTCAATTATAGATCCTGAAACCAGAGCCCCACAATTAACACCATTTTCCTGGTCAGTGAACCTTGCAAATTTGTAGTTCAGTGTCTTCTGCACTAATAGTTCAGATGACTTGTGGGGGGCCATTACATCTGCTCTTTGCAGTGGAAAAGTGATAATTATTTCTAACGGTCTGTGTGCAGAGAGCCTTGCACCCACTTACGGTGACCCTTTAGTTGCTGAGAGTTTCACTAACATGGCACTGTGTCACAATAGTTTAAGCAGAGAGGGTATAAGAGTAGCACTGGGAAGAAATTGAGGCCTGGGTGGGATATAGACCAGGGTTCTGGGTATAGGCAGAGCTGCCCAAACTTCAATTAGCATGTCAAACGAGGTACTCATAAGTCAGTAGGCACCAGAACCCACGATTGCTGATTATTGGCTGAGTTCAGTTTCAGATTGTCACTCCTCTTTCTTTTTACAAATGGATTTTTTCACGTATTCATTCTAACCTATATGTATCAATCACTGTTGACTATTCAGTATGGCAGACACTGGGCTTATAAGCCTGACAAATAAATTGCCAAGTAGATGGGCCGTACAATATAGTATGAATATTCTGACGTAGTTGTGTAAGGACTGGAAGATGCATTTAACCCAGACTGAGAAGGAGTGGGGCTCCTGGAAGGCCCCTGAGCCAAGCCTCAAAAGAGAAGTAGGAGGTAGCCGGGCACGAGGGGTTGATGTGGATGATAGAAAGGCCTTCTGAGCAGAGCGCCTGAGAGAACGTGGCATGTGTGGAAAGCAGCGCGGTTTGGGATGCTTTGGGTACATGGTCCAAAACAGGGCAGAGTGACCGCGGGCGTTGGTTGGGGACTGCGGCTGGAAGTAAGCACACACCAGGTCCTGAGGAGCCCCCTCAGCTGGTCTGTCTGCCATCTCCTCCCCACTGTTGATCTGTTTACGCGCTCTGGGAGGAGCCCGGGGTAAACTCCAGCTCTGTTGTTGGAATTGTCACGAATTCTCAACAGGTGGCGTTTCATTGAATATTCTTATTTTTGAGGGGATAAAGTGCTAGCCCACCAGCACATTCTTACTAGTCCTTTAAGAATATGCTGGTGGTAAAATATAATCGGTCAGGTGTTTTCTGTTTTAATATTTTATATTTCAACTACAGATCAAGCTGAAGACTGAACGCCTAGTCCTAGGTTCTCCGTCAGACCTCATCCCAGAGGAGTTGGGGGTAGCAATTGAAGGGGTTCTCACCCAGACCCCCTTTCCCTGCCGTTACCCTTGGCTGAGTTACTCTCCTGTCTGCTTCTCTGCTCGGTACCACTGTGGGGCGCATCCTTCTACAGTTCCCTTCCCTGGTTCTTTCTTAGATCAGTGCCGATATTTCAATTGTAATGAGTTCTTAATCTCTCTGTCTATAATCACTCAAAGATCAGTCTGAGATTTAATCCATTATCTTTCTGTCATTCTAGCTATTTTGATTCTTAATCGTTAACTATAATCCGTGTTAATGCTAGAGGTGTAACTTTTTGCCAGTGCTAACAGTGACGTCTCTGTTTTCTTCCTGGTTTGAGTGGGAGGAGCCCTAAGAAAATCCATCTTTTGTGATGCGGGGAAAGAAAAGCTTTCTGCTATTTCCTGCGTTTATGATTAAATATGCATGACTCTGCCTCTCAGCTATGGCAAATGAGGTCAAATGAATTATGTTTGCATTCATGGTGAAATTTTGCTGTCGAATGCTTCCAGACTTACTCAGGTTTGGGTTGAACTCTTAGTAACGTCACCAAAGGTGACCATTTAACTGTCCAGCAGATAAATAGAAGAAGTACATAGTGTACATGGTAATTGTCATGTACTTATGATATGATATCATGTAATTAACCTCTGGTGTAGAGATCATGACTTTTAACTATCATTGTTAGTGTTTCAAATTTTTATCAGCGGTATCTTTACCTTGAACCTAGTGAATGTTTCTTAAAAACACAACATTTGACATTTTATTCTATATATTTATCTGAAAATTGTTTCTAAAATGTATTCTTGGAAATACTAGTCCCTGGGGCTTAGTTGGGTTAATTGGTAGTGGTGAAAAGGGTTCTGTTGTCAAACAAGTACGGAAAATCTTGGGTTAGGCACTGTTAATCAGGCATCTCTACGATCATTCTTTTGGAGCTTTAATATGCTAATGGGCATTGTGAATTTGCAAGGCAAAAAAAAAAGTAATGTGGAGTGTTTCCTAGATTCATTTGATCATGTATCTCTTTTTGAGGGGATACTTGTCAGAACTAATGTTGTAGTTTGTATGGTAAGTCCCTCTTAGCACAACTGATGAAAAATTGGGAAATTCCAGTCTTGAAAACTTAAATGGATTGCTTTCTTACTTAGAGACAAATATTGAAGAGTCCAATAAAATGGTGAGAGAATTAAAAACAAATCTCGATGTCTTCATCTTGGAGTAGAGGCCCAACAACAAGAAAGTGTGCATAGATGGATCCAGCCATATTGTGGGTTCTCATTTATTCCAGGATCAGTCACTGAACAAGTTCTGAGAGGGTCCTTCACTGGGAGGCACTGTGCTGGGCATTAGGAACAGAACAGTGAAGGACAGGACATTAGTGAGGGAGTTAAAGATACAAAGGACTGAAGCCTTCCGGAGATAATGTAAAGAGACCCAGGCCGGGAGGGAGACCAGGGCTGTTCTGGCTGGGGAGGGCAGGAAAGGCCTCTTTGAGTAGATGATGTTTAGGCTGAAACTTCAAGGATGAAAGGCTTATATCCCCTAGGACATTGGGGAGAAGATCAGAGGACCAGCAAGCGCAGCAGCCCTGAAGTGGGAAGGAATGTTTGAGGAGCCTTCAGAGCCCGAGGTGGTTGGAGTTTTGCAGACTCACACTTGCACTACACCCAATGAGGTGGGCAGTGGAGATGGAAAATGTCAGACCATGCAGATGGAATTACCTGTTTTGCTTTTATTAAAAAAAAAGAAAAAAAAAGAACCCTTTGCAGAGTTAAGAGGGGTGACAGGAATAGGAAGTTGGTGTGGCCGGCCTGCTTGTGTTGTTGCGGGTCACATGGACCCATCTCAGGGCTGATGAATGATATGAACATGATAGAACGAAATGACTACGATGGAATTAAACGGAAGTATTCTATGTGATGCATTCTGTGTTACCCAGTGCACTCTTGGTGCACAATTCTCTTAGATATGCCATTTCTACATCTGTCTTCCACAGCAGCCACGAAGGCATTGACAGCTAGGACAGGATGTAGGTGTTGTGCACTTTGGTTCCTGGCTAGGTATCCTCTCACCCCATTGTGGCTAATGTTGATGAAACTGCCTCTAAAAAGAAGCTGAAAATGAGGTAGTATGCAAGCCTCTAAAGGTGTCACTCTTCCCAGCTATTTTAAATAGAGTGGAGAACCTTATGAACCCGATTGATAGCCTAGCTGGAGAGGAGGCGGGCAGAACAGAGCAGCACTGCAGCCTTTCTGTGTCCCATCACACAGGAAAGGAGCATCTGCATCCAGCACGGTGGGGTGAGTGGCCCGGGTCACCCCCAGCCCCAGAAGACCAGAGTCCAAGCTTGGCCCCCTTGGGCACTGCTCAGCTGCTACAGTGGGGGAGGGGGGCAATATCCACATATTTGTGATCCATTTGCTGCCCACCAGGTGTACCAGTTGGAATGGTCTAGTCTGGAGGATTCTATGAAGAGAAAAGCCAGAGGGACACCAGAGATGGAACTTCAGTTTTCCACGTCCTGGTGTTTTGTTTTTAATTCTGTAGGAATTGTTGTATTCAGTGGTGTCTGGTCCCCGACACCCTTAGTCTGAGAGTGGCCTCAGGGAATTAACTGCTCATCCCAATAAGATGACTGTTCAGAACTGAAGGTTTACATCTCCCCCCAACTCTCCACCATCCCAAATCCCTTGCTGCATGATCAGGTGACGGTGACAGATGAAACACATACCTAAGCACCTTCCATATGTGGGAATTTATATATGAAAAGGTGGCAATGTGTCCATGTGGGTGGGCTGGAGGAGAGAACTTCTGGGAAATCCCATAGTTAAGACCCTAAGTCTAATATTTGCAGGAAGTTCGACTCTGAGAAAGTACCTGGTGCTTCCTAAGGCAGTACCCTCAATTACTACGTGCCTGAAATACCCAGGATGGGTTGGTGGAGGTAGTGATAGGAATAATAACACCAATTGGGGCAGTCATGAGGACTGAACAGAGTAGCAGAAACCTGAGGCACTGAATCTTGTGTATTACCTGATGTGAGTGTGGGATTCAAAATGGTGGATTTACCACATTCAGACTACCAAGGGGATGTGCCAGATATTAGCTGCCGAGTTTGTTTTTCTTGCCCATGTTTTTTAAAACTGATCAGTTTTTCTTTCTTTCTTTTTTTTTTTTTGTTGTTGTTGAATGAAAGATACCTCCCTAAATGCCACTGCCTCCAAAAAAAAAAAAAAAAAAAGTCACAGCTTCATAGAAAGAAGCCAATTGACTGGCATACTTAATTAATTTTTCCTTTACACTTACTTTTAAGATCATTAGAACACTGCTTCTGATCTTAATCCTGAACTGTTTTTTTCTTTTGTATAGTAAGACCTAAGTCAAGGTTTCCTTTGCGTTTTGTTAAACTGTGATTTCTGAGTTGGGTTGGTTTCTTTACAAAGGGCCAGGCCTAACAGTAAGGTAAGCATAACTGATTAACTAGCACCTGAAACTTTTCACTCTTTGTGATGCAGAAACTCAGCCTACACGTGGTTAAAGGCCAGGTTGGCCTCTTTGTCAAGGCTGCTGCTGGAGTCTACCCTGAGGGCCCTCACTGGGGCAATGGATGTGTGTGGCTCCAGTAAAGAGACATGTCCCTTCCCTTTGGGAGTGTGGGATTCTGCTGCCACTCACTCTGGTTCCAAATCATTTCTATCCAAATTAAGAAGGTGGTGTTTGTGTAGTAAACTTGTTTCCGTGAGTGTTAGCATCATTATCTAATGGCAGGGAACTCTTTGGGGGGGGCGGGGAATGGGATAAGAAGGAGGTGCCTGGGGGAATCTCTCCGGGTCCCATACCTCACTAGCTTTGGGCTTTGGGGTGGGGTGCTGCGAATCGTCACGTCGCAGTGCTGTGTGCCTGAGGATTTCTGTGTCTGGAGTCTGCAAATCCAGCTGACAGTGTATTCTACTGCTTTCTAATTAAATCTGCAAAGTGTTGACATCCTTCTTACTTATCGATAAGGAGAGAGGAGGCAGGCAGCCTGAAAAATGAAAAAGAAGTCAGTTTCAAAAAGGTGAAATCTACAAGCAGCAATTTTCCTTTTCTCTCTGTGAAAATAGCATCAGGAAGGTCAGCACACGGGCAGGATCTCATGGGCATAGCTTTCATTGCTTCTTTTTACTCTCCTCCCTAATATTCCCACTTAATAGAAGCTTCACTATATGTATCTGAGGGCCCTGTGTGTCACTTTGGCTACCATAATAGCACCGTGTAAAAGGTTAATCCCAAGGAGTCATCAGTAGTTTAGAAAAATTTTTTTTGCCAAACTGTGCCAGGATGTTAGGAAATAACTTTGTAACATACCTACTAGAATAGAATACTTTTCCTCTTTCTCTTCTCCATAAACAGCAAATGTAAATAAGAAAGAGAGGCTATTGAAACATACCTAAGCCTGTTAAAGGAGAAGGCAACTCAAGATCACCCCAGGCACCAGGGCATTACTATAAGAAGGCGTTTGGATAGTCCCCAACCAGCACTTGTTCTTAAAGCGAGGGGGGAGCTTCTAGAGTAGGAAAGAGAATTTTGGTGGGTTTTGACGTTGAGTGAGCTTTAAGCTACCGTTACATTGAATGGTTTTCATCTAGTTTACGGCTGCTTTTGTGAAATAATCATGGAACAGAGCACCCGGGTGGTGTATCTGGGGCACAAGGGAGGAAACTGTTGATTTTGGAAGGGAATTTTCCATTTTCCTTGGGAAGGAACGTACTGTCTCTAATTATGGAAAGAGGAAAGAGTTAGCAATTTAAACAATTTACATAACAAATTAATAGCTCAACAATTATCCAGTTGCATATTTAAAATGGGCCAGAAATGCCTACTTTTTTGGGTGGAAGATCATTTCATTGCATGTGCTAAAATAGAATAATTCCATACAGAAAAGTAGTAAAAATGAAATAAGACTTTTGAAAACATATTAATACATAAAATATTTATTACAGAGTCTCAGTAGTGTTTGCATTTAATCATTTTTATTGTATATAAGGGGTTAGTCACTTCATTCTGAATTCTGAAAAATGAACATGAGATGTTTTGCAAGCACTGCTTTTTTCTAGAGTGCATTCTCACTGGGATTTACTGAGGAAATACTTATTTGTTGAGAGGTGGAGGCGCGGGTCCATAAGCACATTATGGATGCTTCCCACAGTGGCACTAAAATGATCAAGGGAAATGAGAAGCAAGCCAGGCAGGGTTGCTTCACTGAAATGGATCCTTACCTGTACGTTAAGTGGAGTATGGATGAGCTGGGGAGACTTCCTCAGGACAACAGAGAGGCAGTGCCTCTCTTCTAGCTCTGTGCTTAGAAAACTGCATTCTTCCCTTAGGTCTTGTGGACATCAGTCTTTCTTCTAGCCTGTGTTTTCCACTGCGTGATCTCTGTGTGACACAGGTGTATGTGTGTGTGTGTGTGTATACACACATTTTTAATTTTTTAATTTTTTGGTCTGTAAAGCATGTGTATATGGTGGTTTAAGTTTTAGGGCCAAGAGTTGGGGCACTTGTGATGTAGTTACTCAATAAGCAAGAGCTCACTGACCGAATGATGATGTATTTTGAGTGGAATCACAGTGGACAGTGGAGGGCCATAGAAAGTGGCTCCTCCTGGGCAGGTTTCCTATGTCAGACAGTGAGGTCCCTAAGGACCAGGGTGTGGCCTATTCTCAGCCCATTCCAATAGCAGAAACTGGTCGGAGAATTACGTGTTCACTAAATTCGTTAAGTGTCAGAGTTTGCTTCCTGAGATGACTCAATGACCTTGGATGATCCTGCTTGCAACTGGGTGCAGAGCTTCCTTAAACCTTAGCCATCTGGTGAAACTGGGGGCACTGGGCAGATGGTTAGCTGGAGTTTGGGATCAACCACTGAGTGTTCAATAGGTCTGTGTAAAAAAAAAAAAAGGGGGGGGTGGGAAGGGGACTGTGAAATGGTCATACTTTACAACCTTTTCCTTGTTGAAAACTCCCTGATGCGTCACTCACATATTCATCTCCAGGAAAAGTTTGAGCTGTGATTCTCCAGCTGTACCATCACACATAGACTGCAGGAGAGAGTTACGGGGCCAGGCCCCAGGTCCCAGAACCATCTTGCATAACCACAGAACCTTCCCGAGTTTAACGTAATGTTGGCAAACGACAACGATTCCTTGTTCGTGGACGCACTAGCCGGACAGCATCCTGGGCTACGGAGGTCTTTTCGGATAATTTGAAGCTGACTGAGTAGTACAGGTTGAGAGATGGCAGCAGGAAAGAATTCCCAAGACTGATCCGATACCCAGTGCTCGGGGTCTCATACAGAGGTCACCGTAGAAGTGGGGGTTCGGGTGTGAGCAAACATTCTAGAGACACCCACACTGCCCAGGGAGCATCGTGGAATTTCAGATCTGAAAGGAACCTAAATGCGTGAGAGCGCTTGTTTGAATGACATGACATGACAGGCTGCATTATAGAGAAAAAGTGATCTTGGTCCACAAGTCGTTAAAGGAAAATATTAGTACTCTCAGTGAGTATTTAGATCTGAATTCTGTTTCAGGGCACAGCTGAGTTTTCCTGACTTCAGAAATTCTGAAGGAAAATGGTTTTAATATATATGGTGTCAGGCATTCTCCGAGGATGTGATAGGTTTAGGGAATCCTTTGAGTCTGCTATCCTTTTTCTGGTTCCAGATTTTCTTCAACTCTTTCTAAGATAACTAGAGTCCAGAGATCACTAGTTTGTCATGACATCACTATAAAGATTTGAGAACAGTTGGAAAATAGGAGAGGCAGCTAACTTATTTGCAAATAAAGCTTTGCGAGATTGGGAATCTAGGACCTTACTAGTAGAGTATTTAAGCACACAAATCAGTTCTGTTTACTTTTGTGGCCTTTGAAACGCTGTGATTTTATTACCTAGCCAGATGTCCAAAGTCTGGGGAGGAGAGATCTCGGAGGGGCATCAGCAGAGTGGACAGAAACAGCTGGAGAGGGGCTGAGGATTAGATCACTCATACAGATTCTTCAACTCTGTCATTCTCATTACAATTTTGGACACACCGAGTAGCAAATACAGTCACATCGTAGCAAATGCCAGGCTTAGGAATGCATTAGCGTGGCAGATCTGAATAAAGCTTTCCACACCTGTAGTCGTCATGCATTATTTATGCTTGTATCTCCGCTCTTACTCCTCTTAAGGAGACCGCACGCAGTCTGAAAGAGTAAAGGGTGCACAGGAAATCCTCAACTCGTGGCCCAGTGCACTTAGAGAATATAACCTGCCAATTTGTGAACTGTGATAACTGCGGCAATATTCTTGGGTAGCTTGTTTTCAGGACATCTTTAATGGGAGGAGAGGATGTAAGGAGGCTATTAGCCTCGGCTATGCTAAGTTTAGAGTGCTGTCAGCGATCGCCAGCACAGATGCCCCCTGCTGATTTCTTTCTTGATTAGCTTGTTCTAATGTTCTTGCCTGGGTGCGTCTGTACTGCAGTGGAGAATTAAAATTCATAATCTCTGCTTGGGATCCCGAGGCTGTACCGTTTGGGAGCACAGACATCTTTTGTTTCCTAGCTTTGCCACTGGAAACAAATTTCCTGGCAATTTGGCTGATGGTTGGATGAGCAGCATGAATGTAAGAAAGCAATTGCTGGGAATGGAAGGTGGTCAGTTACAGTCTGAGTCAGAGGGTGAGGCTCCAGCTGCCTTGTTGATTACAAAGGCCAATAGCCAGTGACTCCTTGTCCTGAATCAGGGAAGCAGGGAGGGTGAGGAAAACCTCACTCTAAGCCAAAAGACAAACTGAATTGGATCCCTGAAGTTATGTTAGCAGTGATCCCCACCATGGTCCTCATGAAAGCAGCCGATGCCCCTTCCCCCAGCCCCATTGCTTTCTACCGCTGTGCTCGTGTGTATTTCACATGGGGCTAGCGGGTACGTTGTTACTAAGTAAAGACATGCGGTGATTGATTTCAAGTATGATGACACATTTCTTAGAGTTTTCAGGTGCAGTGACTCAAGGGACACAATGGGGACTAGAAGAGTTAACTCAACCAGGATGGGAAAAACTGGAGGAGGTGAGCAGCTGGTTGAGAAACTTGGCCTTCGGCATGGTTCATAAGCTTTGTTCTAGGAAAGAAAGGACAGAGTGTCGGGAGAGAGTGGTGTCAGGGAAGAGGGACCCGAGTCACATAAAGGTATATCCTAATGGTGGCCTGCATTCGGCCAATAGTACACATAAATACAAGCTTCAGGCCCCTCCAAAATGATGAGGATTCAGAGAAAGGACTCCATAGGTCCCAGACCTGGAGGAACTGTCTTGCTAAACAGATTATCAAGGTACAGCATCAGATATTAGGGGAATAAGATAAGACACTAACAACATGGTTCTTCTATGGGGACAGAATTGCTGGAGTTCAACCTGACGATCTAGATCGGGAGACCCTTGAGGGTAAATACCGGACATTATATAAAGTAGGTTCTAAGTAAGTATTTGTTGAAAAGGTGAATGAACTGGAACAGCATTCCTGATGGTGAAAACAGATTCAGATGGAGTCTATCAGCAAATGAAATTTAATGCTTATTTGTCAGGGAGATGACTGAACCCACCCCACCCCCCCACATCCTCTCTCCTCCTCCCTGAGGGGCAACTTTAGTCACGTGGGGATGAGGCTGAGCCAGGTTTGGGGAAGAGCTGGCTCATGTCTAATCAAGTGTTCTGGTTGGTTGACAAACAAATACACAGAAAACACAGGTTACTCCACACTGCTGACTGATTCTCAAAGATGGGCTCCTTTTCTGTTTGCAAACTCATTGAATTTATACTTTAATTTTTTTCTCAGAGCATTTAAGGAAACAATCCAAAGTATGTACAACATAACCCAATGTGATAAAAACAGTTGACATTGTTGGCCATTGCAGTCAGCATGGATGGGCTGGTCCATTCTTGTGATCTCGCAAGTGGGGGTGGTGTTTTTTGGGAGTATGATGGCATTTATGATGTTTGCCCCAGGAAGGTCTATGAATCTTGCTTTGTGAGTCTGTGCTTTGAGTCACATTCAATCACAATAATTTTTCCTACAAACACCAACTATAGAGTTCAGTCTAGATTTCTACCTAAGTAATGTGGATTTTGAAACACTGGTTTTATTTTATAAAGAGTAGTAAATCAAATGAGCACTATTCAACCTCTTTTTTTTTTTAATCTGTCCAGGCTGCTAATAAGTTTTTGCACCAGAAATTTTGTAAAAATATTGAACATCTAGACTTTGGATGCTGAAATTTAAAAAAAAAGCCCTAACTTAAAATGTTTTCCCACTCAAAGTGATACTCATTTGTGTTATATGAAATATTTGAAGCCAATCAAAGTACTGCATGATCACTAAATGTGTCATGTGAGGGCGTGGAGTGTGTTTTGAGTGTGTGTACAGACACAATGTATGGAGTTCTGTCACAGGATGGATTTACGGCAGTGCACTGTCTCTGAGTAGGACCACCCTGCCACCTGAGACAGAATCACATATGGTGCTGGTGAAAATGGTTTCTTTGGCCACATCATCCCAGTCAGAATCTCTTCAGGGAAGAGTAAGGGCACCTCTGTTTTAAATAAGCAGGTGCCTACTACCCATGATTCTGATACACAGGGGATACAAGGCTAAATCACGATTTTTTCTTTTTCTTTCTTTTTTTTTTTTTTTGGATAATGCGTGGTCAGCACTAAGTGAATAGGAAATGAGAAGGGAAAGGTCCTCAAGAGATGGTGCTTGGGTGTTGAGAAACTTTATGAACCTTATGGAATTTGAAGTTTTCTTGGTGCTGAAGCAGAAGATGGACATCTTATGTATAAAGAATGGCTTAAAATGTAGGATTTAAAAGAAAATAAATAGATCTTCTCCTTCAAGAGAGGAGGCTTTGTTTGACCCAGGGCAGTAGAAGAAGATACTCGGGTAGATAAAATGAAGTAACATGTAACTAGGGGCTTCTGAGAGAAATGGACTGGGGTTGAGGTGGTAGGCAGGAATGAGACTGAGTTGTAACATCACTGGGAGTATCATGGGCTACGTTGGCCCCTAGAGATTTCCTTCCTCATTCCCACCTGCCAGAAAATGACCTGGGCCCCTCAGGATGTTGGAACAGAAAAACTAACCACTTGATTACAGGTGGAGAACAATCTGAGAGAAATACATTTGTTTTTGTACTGTTTGCTTAGTACAGAGAGATCTGGACAGAGATTAGGGTGTCTAGATACCATCTTTCTAATACAAAGACCTCTTTATTTCTCCCATTCTCTGGCATGAACTTAATCTTAGACGAACATTGCAGTTGCACTGTAAAGTGCATTTTTACAGATTCCTCTGTGAGATTCACACTGTGCGTGGGCATCGTGTTTATTAACGTCTGTCAGGTCAGGTCTCCTAAGCTTTCCTCTTATCCCATTCTCCACAGCCAGCTGGCTGAGTTAGGAGAACTGAGAACAGGATTTTAGTAAATTGCATTTCCATCCTCTTCCTTGCATCTGGTGCTCAAAGGAACCCTGTGAGAGAAATGAAATCGACAGGCTTTGTCAGCGCACTGAAGCTGAGAACCTGAGTGGGAGAGAAGTTAGGCCATGGGCTCCAGGTCCCGCTGAGCTAAGACAGGGAGAAGTCAGGCCACGCCTTGGGATTCCCAGGCCAGAGCTTCTCCACTTCATACTCCTGGCCTCCTTGGGACAGACCTGCGGATGTCTTTCCTGGAACTCTAGGAACATTCTGTCCTTGACACCAGTGTAAAGCGTGTGGACTGCTAGAAACAATGGCGATCATGTTTCTAGTCAGAGATTTCTCACAAGATGCAGAGTCAGAACATTCTTTGGACTTTTGTCATAGGATTAGGTCCATCAAAAAAAATTACAGTCCAAGTAGATTTCAATAAAAATACAAGTAATTCCACAAAAAAAAATAATTATAGGAAATATTGAACACTTAAACTGTCTTTCTAATCACCTTATACATATAGACTTATTTAAGCCTCATGTTAACCTCATAAAGTAACAACTATTTCCGTCCCCATTTTAGACATAAACAGAAGCCCAGGATACATAAGTAAGATTTAAGATTGCATAGGGGGCAAAGAAGATGAAGAGAAACAAAGTTTGGGGCAGTCTAGATAACATTTTTCTGGGATAAAATGTTACTAGTGTGAGCGCTCAGTGGGCCTTTATTCTTCTTGTGTGGCACCCAAATGTACGGTCTGTCTGCTGAGAGGCTGATTGTAGTATCTAACTCGTAGGACAGGCTGATGATTGTGAAGCAGACAATCTTTAGTGGGTTTAGAGATATGATTGAATATGCTTCTGATAGTTGCAGTGTTACATGTTTTATTTTATTTTTTTTAGTAATTTCCACGTTCAAGGCATTTGGAGAATATATATACGAGTCTAAATCACAGATCCTACAAAGCTTACCATAACTTTTTTTTTTTTTTTTTAAGAATTTATTTATTTGACAGATCACAAGTAGGCGGAGAGGCAGGCAGAGAGAGGGGGAGAAGTAGGCTCCCTGCTGAGCAGAGCCCGATGCGGGGCTCATCCCAGGACCCTGAGATCATGACCTGAGCCCAAGGCAGAGGCTTTAACCCACTGAGCCACTCAGGTGCCCCACATTTTTAATATATATGTTGTAGGGGTAAAAATAAGGAAAGAGCCTGAAACTTTCCAGGGAATAATTTCTTTTCCATTTAAAATAAAATTTCAACCACTTGGAAGTGATGTTACTATTCATCTAACTATTATTAGAATTGCCTTCCCCTCTTTTTTCATAGTCTCTTGGTGCATTTATTTGTTTTTGTTTTTTTTTTCTCCTGATCAAGCTCAAACCGGTTAAAATAAACATTTTGCTGGTTTGTTTTCCTCAACAATCAATTGACTAAGTTGTGTGGAAACTCTCTTGTCTGCGCTGTACCCTGCAGTTGGTGAGCGTTGTGCTACAAAAGAGGTTTGAAACATGGCGCCCGCCATCACGGGAAGTAAAGCACAGATGGGAATGCAGGTCTCAGGGTCAGCATCTTTCTCCTTCACCCGCCCCCACTGCCATGTGGACTCTGTGCTTATATCCTTCAGTTCTCTGACTTTTTCTCTTCTTCCCTTCAGCTACTTAGAGAATTATACTGCCTTCCCAACTGTTTTACTAAGCTGCTTGTTATACCTTTAGCCTGAACCTGGTCTAGTCATCTTCCATTTGTGCCTTCTCAGTGGCTCTCCAATGACCTGGCCAAAGGTCCTGGTAAAGATGGGCAGGAATTCTTCATCTTCTGACTTCTGCCCCTATTCCTGGCCTGTATGCCACTTCCCTGGCACTGCTTTTGCCCCATCGTGTCTCTGGCCATGGCGCTCACATCACAACATGGCCCCTTTGCCCTTTGTTCATGCACCACCACTGTATAGTCATCTGCAGTCTTCTCCT
>CM053610.1:61920584-61970343 GCA_028646535.1 Procyon lotor
GTGTGTGTGTGTGTGTGTGTGTGTGTGTGTGTGTGTACTGACTTCTTGAGTGCTTTGAGCAGTGTGGCTGTTGACAGCTAAGGTAAGCTTGGTTGTCAGTAACAATGCAGGAAAGAAAGGCATTTCTGAGTATAGCCACAATGACATCATTTTCAATAGCAAACAATTAAGTGTCTTTAGCAAGTACGTTTTCAATGAGTCACTCCCATCCTAAGGTTCATTCACTCCAAGATCATCCTGTTTTTATTTTTTGTAGTATGACTAGATATTTAAGGAGGATCTTTGATGACCTGGCAGCTTGATCCCAGCCCAGACCATCTTGAGCATGTCTTGACATGTCCCTGAACTAGTCATGAGAAGCCATTGTAGTTCAACAGACTTTTTTTCAGACTTTTTTTCCCCCCAGCAAGCCTTTTTTTAAAAAATTTTATTTTTGGGGGCGCCTGGGTGGCTCGGTGGGTTAAAGCCTCTGCCTTCAGCTCAGGTCATGATCTCAGGGTCCTGGGACTGAGCCTTGCGTCGGGTTCTCTGCTCAGTGGGGAGCCTGTTTCCCCCTCTCCCTCTGCCTGCCTCTCTGCCTACTTGTGATCTCTCTCCTCTCTCTGAAATAAATAAATAAAATATTTTAAAAAGATTTTATTTTTTAGACAACTTTTAGATTTACAACAAAATTGAGAGGAAGGTACAGAGTTTTCCCTTTGACCCCCTGCCTTAACACATGCATAGCTTCCCTCGTGATAAATATCCCTCACCAGAGTGGCACATGGGTTATGAATGATGAACCACACCAACACATCGTAATCACCAAAGTCCACAACTGGACTTCACCAGGGTGATACCCTTGGGCTATATGTGCAAGCCAAGAAAGGGTTCATTCTTGGGGTAGGACATTCTGAGGGTTTGGACAAAAGTATAATGACAGATATCTATCTTTATGATATCATAGAGGTTATTTTCATTGCCCTAAAAATCCTGTGCTCTTCCTCTTCATCCTCCCACCCCACCCCAGGCCACCACTGATCTTATTACTGCCCTTATTGTTTTGCCTTTTCCAGAATGTCCTATAGTTGGAATCTTACAATAGGTAGCGTTTTGAGATGGGCTTTTTTCACTTAGCAATACTCATTTAAGATTCCTCCATGTCTTTTCAATACTTGATAGCTCATTTTTTGTTAGCACTGAGTATTACTTCATGGTCTGGATGCGCCACAGTTGATTCATTCACTTACTGAAGGATATCTCAGCTACTTCCACAAGAGAGATTTATGTTCATCAAAATGTTCCTCTTCTTTGGCAGATCTACTCACGTACTGTCTCATTTAATCTGTACACATGTAGTTTGCACCCCAAAGCCAGCTTCTTTGGCTTTGGAGTCACACAGACTTAAAGGAAATCCTAGTCTTGCAAATGACAGGGCTATTTTAGGGTGGGAGAGAAGGATGTACCTTTGAGAAGACCAAGGGGAAGAAGACCGAAGTCTTCTCCAGAAACCAGAACTTCCTTCTGAAGGTGGAAAGGAAAGGTAGATTCCCCAGCTTCCAAAGTTCCAAATGGTCAACTAGACCTTACGACTGCTTCCTCCAGAAATTGGGAAATAATTATTCATATAACTTTGTACTTAGAATTAACAAGATTTATTTTGGTCAGATGGGGACCTAGGCATTCTTTCTGTGGCAAAAAAAAAAAAAAGAGAAAACCTAACATACAAACTTAGGTAACAAAATTTTTCATAGGAAAATAACTGCTGTGTAAGATTTCAGATTTTATTTCTTGCTCAAGCACTGTTGAGAAGAAAACACGCGGTTTATGATGTGAGTCCTTATAATGGTTAAAATTTTTCTTGACATCAGACTCAGCTCTTAAATCTGATAGGTGGCTCCCCAGATCACAGCAGTTTGGTAAATATGTTTTATGAGCTTCAGCTTATGGCAGAGTAACACGGCCAGCTTAATTAGCACAAATGCTCTGCAGACCTTAGTTGGCATTAAAAGCGTGCTTTCTAAAATATTTTATGGTATCATGATAGCTTGCTTGTTGCCACAGTGTAAAATATGGCTCAGAAGGTAATAGTAATGCTGATGTGAGAGGTGGTGAGATTGTGTGTGATGTCCGGGTAACAACAGATTTTGAAAATGAACTTTGAAACCATTTGGTGAACTGGGGTCTCCAGTCTGCTTGTTATTGGTTCATCTTATGATCACACTGAGACGAGAGCTTCAAGAAGGGTTTAAACAAATAAGCTTTGGAGTATCCTGGTGAGAAAAGTTGGTATTCGCTGTGACCATCACGCTGGCTGAGGGCGCAAAGGGTGGTGATGGGGTTTGAGGCTGGCTTTGCTGCGCCACAGTCAGCGGGGTGCCTGCCCCATGCCTAGACTGGACGGTTGCTGCGTAAGTGGTTCTAGCATAGTGTGTACGTGGCCTCAGGAGGAAAAATACTGTTTTCTTTGTCTTTCAGTGTTTGGCCCTCTAAATAATGTGTACAAAGCCCTAGAGGAGTCACACTACTCACACCATCAACTTTGACCTCTTTTTATGCCATCTGACATAGGCGAAAGGAGAGGTCCAAAGAAAGTACGTTCTCCTGGTCCCATCCAGCTGTGACGGGGGCAGAATCATTTGGTGCGTCTGGGTCCAGCCACTGTTGACCCCATACTTTCCGTCTTGGGAAGTCTCTCCCCAGAGGCATGTCTTGGGTTCAGTGTCATGGCCGTGTCCACCGCTGGCGCTGGTGTTTGAGCGGTGTTTGCTTATTCTGACGGGGTGGTGAGGTGGTGGGCTGCCCCCCAACACAAGCAGGTTTCTGATGGACCAAGGACAGGGTTAGGATCCTGAGGAGGTTAACTCCTGCTCTTGCTAGGATGCAACAAAAAAATCTCAGAATAATTCTTTCTAGACAAAATGGATTTCCTCTATTCTAACTTCTAAAAAGGCCTTTGCGAAGTTGGACCACAATGATGATTCTATATTAAGAACTAAATCAATGCAACCAGACCAATCAAGCATACAAACAACAAAAAAATTGATCCGCTTCAACTTTATTGGATCTGAGAACATTCTTAATTGATTTCACATTCCCTGGGTTTAGCATTACTCTGACTGATTATTAATTTGTGTAAGTCCTTCTGTGGCTGCATCCGAATATGCCCATTTAAGAACTGCCCCAATGGTGGAAAAAGAACAAAACGGCATTTCTCTTGTCAGAGCGGTCTCCTTAACATCCGACTGGGTAAGAGAAGAGTACTCTGAGCCACTGAGAAAAGCCCCCAGGAATTCTTCCAGGAAGCAAAATGGAAACAAGTTTGTGTAGATGACTGTGCATGTTTCTCAGGAAGAGAGGGTTAGTTCTGTTTGATTTCCCACTTCAGGTTCATAGGTTTGAAGAGGCAGAAAACGAGACTGCTGAATCCCTACTCCTCCCACAGTTTGAACCATTACTCTCTCTCCAGAATTCAGATCTTCAAGGAAATCTTGATCCTTGCAGTGTTGGTGGACTGTCAGGAAGAAAATGTGAAATCGGACCTTTCCGCCCAAATCTCCTATAAGCTCAGTGGCAGTGCCCTTATCCATTTCCATGGATACATTACTGTTACAGGCTGGTGTTTTGCCTTACAACATAGGAAGAGAAGAATAATTTTGATTTGCTTTTTTTTTTTTTCAGTTCTTAAATTCTTCAGAATTCTTAGTAATCTCTGGTGCTGAGGTTGAGGGGAAGAGAAAGAGAATACAAACTTGCACATCCCAAACCCTAGAGTCCATCACTGGGGACAACCTTCTTCTTTGACTGCTTCCCATTTTTCTTTGCCCTCGTTCACACTGCATAATTCATACCTTTCCTCAGGTCTCAATGCCTTTCTCCATATGACACTTTGCATCAGTGCTTAAACATAAAGTGTTGGTGTTTTGAGGCTTTTAGCAATTTCGGGGCGAGTTGCTTCCAGACTGCTCCTAAAAGCTCAAGCTAATGATCTCTTAATCATTGTGGTTGCGCTTGTTTGTAGTGACTTTGCACTAAAGGGAAGGTAACTAACATTTAATGAGACTCTGTGTCAGAAGCTTTTATGTGAATTCAATTTATCTTTACAGTAATTCCAAAAATGTAGCAGTAGAGTTCCCCTTTTGGAGATGCAAACCAGATCTGAAGGCTGCGTGACCGGTTCAAATTATCAGAGCTGGTGCAAGGCAGAGCGGGGAGCCCTGCCTCCCCAATGCTCCCACATCTGGCCTCTCCGGGGGGTAGTCCGCAGAGTAGCAACGAGACTGTGCGCCCAGCCCACAACCACCCAAGGGAAACCGACAGTGCAAGGAGATCTATAGGTGATCCAAATGCACGTTCACATTCGAGAAGCATGGCTTCACTAGGAAGGGGAACTAAGCTGGAAACCGCAGTAGATAATGGGGTTTGGGGGCACTTGCTTCCTGGTGGTGCTGTTTCTCTAGGTGTGGTGCTGGGCATCTGGTTTTCTAGCTTTGATCGAAGCGGGAGGTTGGGGAAAATGAAGAGCAGTGTTGCAGTAATGGTGACCTCCAGACTAAGTGTGGACGTGTAGAAGCCCCATCATCATGATCATTATCTGTAGTTAATATCTGCCAAGCACTTTTTTCTTGAACAACAGCTCTCTGTTGATGAAATGATTTAGAAAGCCTCTGTGTGTCATGAGACATGGTTCGGGGAAAAATGGGGGCCTAAGTCAGAATTTCTTGAACTATGTTTGAATACCTGGAGATCATGCTAAAAAGGCAAAAAAAAAAAAAAAAAACAAAAACCCACAACCAAAAACCCATTGATAATCGTTTAATGTTA
Organism: Procyon lotor; assembly: GCA_028646535.1. Classification (NCBI taxonomy): domain Eukaryota; kingdom Metazoa; phylum Chordata; class Mammalia; order Carnivora; family Procyonidae; genus Procyon; species Procyon lotor. The sequence goes on from CM053610.1 coordinate 61,925,388, forward strand.
ATTAATAATTAAACATTAATGATAATGTTTAATGTTGATTGTAGTTACCATGGTAGCTTGGGCTTGAATTTATAATGTAACAGGGTTGTATTTTGTGATGTGGGTACAATTTATGATGCATTAGGGCCTTTGTCTAATCAATGGACCATGCGCGATGCCTGTATGATAGCGTTTGAAGAATAACTGTAGTACTTTCCACGATTGTAAAGACTTAGGATTATTTTATCTTTGCTTTTATAAGACTGTAGATCATATTTGCGACAGTGATAATACTGAATCCTCGGTCAGAAACAAACACCCAATTATGGTATAGTCTCAGCGGGAAAGTGGATTTGCTCTAGGAGTGTCCACCTCACAAAGTGACTTTAAGGATTTTAACATCACAAAAGGAAATACTCTCTGCACAGCACTTTAATTTTAACGTTTATTTGTTACTGAGTGCCTTCTGTATACCAACCCGTCGCAAATTTAGAAAATGGGATGATAACTCACAAGTCTCGAAACTGAGTTGATGTATTATTTCTGAAGTATTGTATAAAGGGATAGACTTGTTAGCCTGTGGTTTGATCCTGAAATTCAGAAGCATGTTAGCGAGGTGTGTAGAGCTCTATATGCTTCTGAAATGCTGCTTCTCAGCCATCTTATTTAAGTCGCACATGCCTTAGGTCTTAACCTGCAGACTTTAAGGAAGGATGGGTGAGTCAAGTGATCTTAAGGCCCTTTGCATTCTGAAAGTCTTTTGTTCTGTTCATAGATGAGGGATTGTGCTGATTGCTCGGAACACCCATGGCTGTTACTGTTTGAAGGAGCCACTTGGCAATTAATCATGGTCCCTTGTGTGATAACTTTGTCTTCTGCTTTTATTTTAATAGATGTTTAAAGCATATTTTTCTTTTCATACGTACTGGCTTTATTTTTCGAACTAGCCTGTTCAAATCTCCTGTGTGTTCTTTTTCTTTATATTCCTTATATGACCCGGCACATCGTAGGCCATCAATAACATAAGGAGGACTGACACCCTGATTTGCATGCTGCCTCATTTGCTTCCTTTCCTGGGCGGGGTTTTGTTGACACTGGGCAAGGCTAGCGCTGCTCTCTCTCCCTTTCAGGCTCTCACTTTAAGGTGCGTCAGTGCCCGGCAGACCAGGGTGCAACAAAGAGGATTTGGAGTCCACCCTACACCGTTTTGCCAAACATTGACTGCTCTGATAAATCATCTATTGGCTAAGCTAACTTTGGGGAATTATCTGTGGACTTATTTCTATTTGCTGGCCCCATCTGGTTGCCATGGATACTTGCTGTGGCAGAAGGTTGTCCTACAGGCATTGTATAGGGTGTTGCCTGTGGCAACAAATAGCTGGGTGGGCGGGGCAGAGGAATAGGGATGGAATGTATCAGATATTCACTAGGAGGGCAGGGACTTTGGTTGGATGGACCCAGCAGAGGCTGTTGGAGGGGTTGCATTCTAGAGAGGTAGTTAAGGCCAGGCCTGCGAAGGGTGTGTGTGGTAACAGGAGATGGTGTTGCTGTAAGCTGTGATCCTTATTGAGGTTCCTTAAGAGCAGCAGGTGTGTTTTGGCTGGTGATCAGCCACGTTGTGATGGGAATTCTGGCTGCAGGTGATCTGCAGAGACCCAGGCGAGCTGGCGGTGGAGACTGGATCGGGTATTAAGTAGAACAGGGACGGTAGTCAAGGGCAGTATTCATGAGCATGGGCAGTTAGCTGTGGAAGGAAGGGGAAGGCAGAGCCTCCAGCGAGCGTCCTAAGGAGAGAAGGTGGGGCTGAGGCACAGCCGCCTAACAGAACTGAACCTGTGGTCAGAGCTGGAGTTAGAAACTGTGAGTCCTGGCCCCTGGTCTTCCACGTAGAACCTTGCCATCTCCAGAAATTATTTTTGCTTCTGGAGGTCTCAGTTTCATCTGTAAAATGCAGAGGATGGGTTGATGTCCATTTTCCAACCTATGACCTGTGTCCTGCTATCTTTTGTGAAAAGCACTCCGTGTTAAAATAATTTGGGGAATGCTGTATGGGTATCGCCCTCCAACATCACCAATATTTACCATGTTTATTACTACCTTCAAGTAGCCGTTGATGACCTATAACTAATTTTCCTTTAGCCTAGTGGTTCTCAAACTGACCATGGAATGTCTTTTCTCCAGAGCAGCCATTGACCTGGTGAGGGATCTAGAGTTTAGAAACACAATTTGAGGAAAACTGAGCTCTGTGGTTTCTCAGATACCTGCCAGTTGCGCAGACCCTCAAGTATGTCTGCCATTCATTCACGAGGCCGCTGACACACAAATGCCCTGTCCAGTTGGGTAGTCACACTTGGCTCCTTCCATTCAGTTTTAACTAGGTTTTCATTCCCTCTTTCCTCTTGAAAGTTATGGTGGGGACTCCACTGCTCTTAGGGATTTCCTGTCCCTCAGCAGAGGAACGCTGGTCCCTGTTTCCCAGATCACACCACAGAGAAAGGGGTGTGGTGAGTGCCTGTAATTGTTCCTCCTTCCCCTCTCATAGCCCTACTGGTGGGTATAAAGTCAGCCTCCCCAAATGTGCTTGTCCTCCAGCCCCTTTAACTTCATCTCTTAGAGGCTTCTGGAAAACTCACCCCCACATCGGACATTTCTGTCAACGGGAAAGTGTTTTCCTCTTTCTAAACAACCGATCTAAAATAAGCTTCTGGAATTCAGCCCATCACCCCACGTCCCATGGGGTTGGCTGAGGTAATTCCTCAATACAATCTGTTTAAACATTTTGTCATGAAGAGTAGGAAAAAAATACTAATTGTTTTATCAGACTGCATTTTGCATAAATAACTTAAGAACAGCTTTACTTCCCTGACCTCCCCCCCCCCCCCCCCCCCCCCCCCCCCCCCCCCCCCCCCCCCCCCCCCCCCCCCCCGCCAGCAGCCTTTTGGGATTGGGAAGATTTCATAAAATAGTGGAAGTAAACGTGACTGTGTTTTAGGGATTGAATCTACTTACGGTAATGACTTTAAGACTTACAGTATTTATGCAGGTAGCAAGTGTTCGTGCTGCTGTCTAACATTGCCCTAGGCACTGCGGGGTGTCAGCCCAGATCCTCCCCTCCAGGAACATATGCATCTGGGGAGGTAAGACCACGATAAGACCAGCCTCTTTGAGGTGGCATATCCTCCATGGATATGTAGGACCTGGGGAAATGAATGTGTGTAAACAGAGTAACTGCAAACGGAGAGAGTAATAAATCCGGCTTCCCTGCTTAGGGTTGAGTTGGGATTTTGCCAGCGTGGTGGGACTGGGCAGACAAGCCCACTCAGTGCTGGATTCAGTGCTGGGAGACCTGGAACCGGAATTGAGCAGTGACAGGGGAATGTGACGTTAACACATTAAGTGTGTTAAGTAATCACACTTAAGTAATCATAATAATGAATACATTCCCGAGATGTGTTTGTTGAGTGAACTTAGAGATTTGGATTAGCCGGCTGCTAAGGAGGTTATAAATTTCAAGTAAAATAAATTTCAAATTTTCATTTGGAATCATCCTAAGAACTGTTCTGTGCCAAATTTGGTTTGGATAGTTTTTTGTTTTGTTTTCAAGATTTATTTTTTTGGGAGAAAGCAAGAGCGGGGAAGGGGTAGAGGGAAAGAATATCAAAGCAGATTCCTGCTGAGCGCAGAGACCGATATGGGGCTCGATCCCGTGAGCCATTAGATCAGGACCTGAGCCGAATCCAAGAGATGGATGCTTAACCTACAGAGCCACCCAGGTGCCCCTGGTTTGGGTAGCTTTTAACCATTAATGTTTGCCAGGACACTTACACGGTTATATGGACACTTATCTGAATCTTTTATTACCTATTCTTGGGTGTCAGGGACCAAATGATCCTATCGCATCTTGCATTTTTTTTTTCTCTTAAATATTTAGTTAAGCAAAAGCTTAGAATCTGCTTAGTTCTGCTTTTAACTGTGTCCAAGGACCCACACAAAGGACCTTTGCTCCTGTTGAATGCATAGAAAGATCCGTCTAGTGATTTATGTGTGTTTTGCTTTGGGCTTTGTTATTATTTACAAAAACTGAGAGCTATCAATGAAGCTAACTGGCCAGTTCTTTTGAAGGCATGGACTGGCTTGCAGGTGTAGACACAGTCCTCGTACTTGACTTGGAAGGTGTCGCTCACCTTTGCTAGATCCCATCCACCCTTTGGGGGTGGGTCTTTTGAATCATCATGATACTATTGTGGGGATAAAACAAAGTGTCCCAAAAGTACATAGTAAGGGGCTGTTTGATTAAATATACTCTATCAGGATTTTGTTTTTTTCAGTACAGAAACATGGTTGACTGCCCATAAGTGTTTGTTAAATAAATGTGTGGTTAAAGAGTCCTGCTTCTGCTTCAGGCAATTATTCACAAAATGGCAAGATGGCACTTCTCTATAGTAAGCAGACATCATTGACATTCAATAAGTTGGACGTATTAATAATAGTTGTCAAAAGGTTTTTAAAATGTCCTTTTCTTTTTTGTGTGTCTTATCCATGGCTGGAAATCCATTGTTAAGCCAGAATTATATATAATACAATATATATTTTATATATATATATATATTTTTTGTATTTTGTGTTTAAGTGGACTTTCTATTCATAGGACAAATTTTAGCTTTATGCATATCAGAAAGTTAACTCAAGCTATCTCATAGAGTATAAGCGATGCACATAGTAAATGGAAGATGGTAAAGGGGAAGATTTTTCTTTTCCCATTATTAAAAGCCTGTATTTCCCATAGCTAAGCCAATTCAGCAAAGACGTGTAGGTACCAATTATGTAAGACTTTCCTTTGAAGCAGCAAACTTTAATTAAAATATATAGTTGCTATGGTTTCCAAGCCATCTATTTGAGCAATTTATCCGTAAAGATATTTTCACAAAATAAATTCCATGTTAATTGGAGGTTTCCTTCTGTATTACGGAGCCCACCTACGCTAGCAGGTAGCAGTTCAGAAAGTCTAAGCTGGCATTGCTGGATGTAGCATTTCTCCCAAATCTCTCCAAATGAAACATTATGCCATTTTTTCATGAATATTAATGTTTGAATTAGGGCTGTCTATCTTAACTTGCAAAGCTAAGTGGGAAATTAAATACTTAGCCAAGCAACCCAGTTCGTCTGTCCCCACACTCTTCTCCTTCCTCATTAAGAGGAAATTCTACCTGAAGTATTGGGGTTGTGTTCATAATAGGAAATGAGTTTTTCAGGAGGGACTTGAAAAGGGTGTTTGTGTCAAAGCCCCCAGCAGAATAGTCTGACTGATGCTCTTAAACAGTCTTTGGAGTTGAAACTTTAACATCTCTGTCTCAGTTTACAAAAAGGAATTGAAATAATTTTTTAAATTCCAAGTGGTTCGTGGATCTGCTTGCCTGTTGCTGTGTAACCTCCAGGCTCACTCTAATCACATCGCTGCCATCCTGAGTTCTGTGACCCCCCCCCGCTTTTTTTTTTTTTTAAAGATTTTATTCATTGAACACATAGGGAGAACATACAAGGAGGAGGAGCAGCAGAGGGAGAGGGAGAATCAGGCTCTCCACTGAGCAGGGAGCCTGATGGGGGGCTCGATCTCAGGACCCTGTCACCATGACTGGAGCCCAAGGCAGATGCTTAATGGACTAAGTCCCCACCTGTGGTCCTTTTGATGTGAAGATGGAGGATTGTCCTACTACTCTCCGCTTTCTCTCCTCTTTCTTTGACTGTCTAGATCACCACAAAGTTTCTAGAATCCAATCCGTCTTCTTTATTCTTCTAATGAAGACTGATGACTGCTGTGTAGATCATCTACTGAAAGCCCTTCCTTTGGCATGTTTATAGAGTCAGACCAGAGTGCTAGAGCTGATATAATCTGCCTATGGATACCTCACTTTTTTTTTTTTTTTTTTTGAGATTTTATTCGTCTAAGAGTAAGCAAGAGCATGAGCAGGGGGAGGGGCAGAGAAAGAGAGAGAGAATCCCCACTCAGAATCCCCACTGAGTGGGGACCCTGATTCAAGGCTTGATTCTAGGACTCTGAGATCATGACCTGAGCTGAAGGCAGATGCTTAACCAACTGAGCCACCCGGGCACCCCAGGATGCATGCTTATAGAGGTTTATAGAATTTTAGAGCAGGGAGAGATCACATGACACCCCCTGCCATGACCAAGCTGGTTTGAGGCAGATGCAGACTTACTGCTTGACAATCTTCTAATTATGCTCTCGATTAAAAACAAAAAACAAAAAACTTTGCTCATTTCCACCACAGGGCCTTTGCATGTGCTACCCATTCTATCAAGAAGGTTCAACCCAGGGGCGCCTGGGTGGCTCAGTGGGTTAAAGCCTCTGCCTTCGGCCCAGGTCATGATCTCGGGGTCCTGGGATCAAGCCCCGCATCGGGCTCTCCGCTCAGCGGGGAGCCTGCTTCCCCCTCTCTCTCGCTGCCTGCTTGTGATCTCTCTCTCTGTCAAATAAATAAAATCTTTAAAAAAAAAAGAAGGTTCAACCTGTAACCATGGCTGGCTCTCATTGGTTATTTACCATCTTTTTAAATGCCCATTCCTAAGAGAGGCCTTCCCTGACCATCCAATTGTTCTTTCTTTCCCCTCAATTCATTTGACATTAAATGATTTATTTTCTTTTTCTCTCTTGTTATCTGTTGTTTACTCTCTACTATATCCCAGTATCTGGAACACTCAAATATTTGTTGAATAGATAAATCTACTCTTCATGGTGAACTTGGTTGTGATGTAAACAGTGTTTACTAACAACCCAAGTATAACTGGTCAGTTTATAGACACTCGCCAAACAAATTTCGGGCACATTTAGTCATGTGATCAGTGCTGCTTCAAAGCAGAGGCATTTATTTTCTTTTTAATCTCCCTCATTTGTCTTCATTTGGTTTTCCCTCCCGTTTCATAGATCGCCTCTGCTGCTGTCCAGTGCTCAGTGTAGTAGTCAGGGTGCTCTCGGTGAAAGTTGCTGTTAGTTGGAAGTGTTCATGTGACTGGCAGAGACCAAGTAGCCCACGAAGGTCTGAGATGAGAAAGCTGGGCTGACGGTCACGTATGGGGACTGCAGTGGCATAGAAGGTGACACAAATGTTGTGCACAGTCCTCTCTACTATTGTGGCCTTAGAGAAGGAGGGCAGAGCAAAGCAAGTCATCTGTTCCACCAGGTGGTGGTGGTACCAAAACCCACCTTTGCACTACAAGGAAGGCTGGTAATAATGGCAGCTGGGGTTTACTGTCCTTGGTGCCTTACCCTTAGTTACTTAATCTTCCACCTAGGAGGTAGGTAGTGTTATTAACCCATTTTACAGATGGGGAAACTGAGACACAGGAGTGTAGTAACTCCATTAAGACCACAGAGAAGGGGTGGAGGGAGCTGGGATTAAAACTCACCAGCATCTAGACTCTTAACTGCTTATCTCTACCAAACCCTACCCCCCATGAATGTCTGATGAGTGTCCTCGGGGGAGTGATTGTTACAACTGCATAAAGACAATATTGCACAGACTAAGCAGGGTCGGATAAGAGCTGGAACTGTCTGGAAGATTGCTACTGAAAGTTGATAGAAGCAAATGAACAGGAAAGATGCCAGGTCCTGGAAGTCAGGCACAGGGCAACCCCAGTAATCTCCAAGCCTGACCTTTGTCCCTAACATGCATCTTTTGAAGGTCTAGCGCCTGTCCTCCTACCTGGCCTTTGCTTTCCTTAAGGGTGCCATGCTCCACTCCCCGGCCTGACTTGCGGTTTGTGGCTTGATTCCAGGTCTAGTTCCTGAGCCTGGAATCTTGTTTGTCAGAGCAGATTGAAAGTATCAGCATGCGGTACACAGACTTCCAGTAGTAGAGAAGGTTGGGATGACTTAGGGCAAATCTTCTGGCTGTAGACAGTAACCCTTTGTCTAAGGAGGAATATCCCAAGATTTTGGATCTGACATGTTCCATTTTACTGTGAAAACAATGCGTAAAAATGTATAATACAGTGGCATACATTAAGAGAATTTTTTAAAGCAAGAAACTTTTATTTAAGAGGAACTTTTGGGGGCACCCGGGTGGCTCAGTTGGTTTAACGTCTGCCTTCAGCTCAGGTCGTGATCCTGGAGTCCCAGGATCAAGACCCACAAGGGGCTCCCTGCTCAGCAGGGAGCCTGCTTCTCCCCCTCCTTCTGCCTGCCACTCCTCCTGCTTGTGCTCGCTTGTGCTCTCTTTCTGTCAAATAAATATCTAAAATCTTAAAAAAAAAAAAAAAAGTAACTTTTGAAAGGCCAGTTAAAAGAAGACAATATCAGTAAATGTTGTTTTGAAACAAATATTGCATGTACTTTCCAGGTGCCGATAAAAGTAGAATGAGATATATGGGAAACACGGTAGAACAAATTCAACAGTGCGCACAGCTCATCTTGCTGTGAGGCTCAAGTCATGTGGAAGATCTAGGTGCTAAAGGCTGCAGGCTGTGAAATGTCCTGGAAATTGGCGAGGAAATTCACTGGACCCCACACAACAGGGTGACTGGCTAATGAGCAGAGACCTCCATGCAGGGAGACTAAAGAGGAAGCCAGAACTTAGCTTCTGACAGTGTAAGAAATGAAGGCTGGCTGTAGGCACTGGGAAGGAGACTCCAGAGATGCTCTGAATTGAAGTTAGCTTTGGAGCTACTGGGCAGCTGCTTGCTGTTGAGGTTAGAGTCAGCAGAAGATAGTAACAGGCAGTTACTGGCCCTCATGGGTTTGAGAAAGTTCCACTTGCAACCCCTTTCCTCGGGTAGAACCTTCTCTGACCTGATGTGTAGGACTTGGTTAAGCCTGGAAACGTTTGTGTCTTCCCTACATAGCTATCAAATATTCCATGGCAGTAGTGGTCACAGTGCTAGTGTTTTTCTGGGCCTCTATAAAAATAAGGCTGATTTTACCTTATTTACATAGAATTGAGGAACACTGTCTTCAGAATTATAATATGCGCTCCTTCTGAGTAATTTATTTTTCTCCATGTATATGGGAGCTAAATTCTTGGCTTGTTAGGAGTGATGGAATAAGAGAAGTTGGTGTCTCTTGGTGATAGACTGACTTCCCTGTCATCCCCACATAGATTGCAATAGGAAAATAAATTTCGAGTGAATTGTTATTTAGGTGGAGAAGATTAATCTATCTATAGATCAGTTTGTTAAAGTGCTCATTATGAAAAGGTATATGTATTTGTAAATGTAAGAGGTAGCCATCATTTTTTATGGATTTGAATATACATAGGCCACAGGATATTGTTTAATTCTACCTTAATGTTCCTGGGTACTTCTTAAGGACAGGATGGAAATTGAAAACAATTCATCTTGTCCCATTCTTGGGTCTAATGTGATGATTTAAAGACATTCTTTCTCAGTAAATCTGCTAAGCCAGTAGCCTCAAACAGAAGCCCCATTTGGGTTGTTGGGCTGATGGCAGAGAGCTGAGCCGTAGAGAGAGGGAATAGGGATGCATTTATAAGGAATTCTGCTAGCAGATCCTCTACTGCATCATTTTAAGTTCTTGCATAACTTAGTTTATTCTCAGGGAGAAAACAGACGTGTAATTCTCTTTACACAATGATGGTGCCCCCATAGCTGTATACTCCTAGAGGAGCCAGGATAGAATAATATTAATTATTAATTAAAGGTATGTATCAGCAAGAGATACCTCTATGACCAGCCTCCCTCCACCCGGCATGCCCTGACATATTTTATTAGAATGGGATTTTCCCATGTATAAAAACATCATCATCATTTACTAATATTATTAATATTAATATTATTATTTCAAGTGCCCACTCAAGCCATTTGGGACCAGGTGGACCCTCCCCCCCTTCTTTTTTTTAAATCTTAATGTGCTCTGCAGGGGAACATGTTTTTATTTTATTGGGATCTTACTTGTACTTCTTACTTTATTTACAGCTTTCTCTCTTCCTTGAAGCCAATTGCTTGCATTTTTGTCCTACCTCTCATACACTTGAACTTCATAGAAATGTTTTTAACTCTTAAAATACTCAAAGGCCATTATTTTCATGTTGAAAAAATGTGCCTCTTAGTATTACGACGATTTAGAGTTTAATGTTGGTGCCAGACTCGGAGTTATAAACATGAATAAAACAGTCCCTTCCGTAAGGAATGTGCAGTTCACAGTCCATTTTAGCATTTCGCAGTTTATTTCTCCTTTAATTTTTATTTATAAACTTATTTTTTATTTACGATTTAAGGTTTTCCCTAAACGGAATGACTATATACTGACAAGAAGTAACTCAGCGAAAACATAAAGATTTTCAATTCTATCTGCTTTGAAGGTTAAGGAAGCACTCTTGTGTTTTGTGAAGGTGAATAAAAATCATTGACCTAAGAATGCCATTTCATAATACAGCCCATAACATTCTAGGGTACTGCATAAGCAATCTGAAAAGTAGTATCAGAACAGAATTTGATAGATTCATTTTATGCCAAAATTAATTTAAAATATCCTTTTTGGGGACTCCGGGGTGGCTCAGTCAGTTGAGTGTCTGACTTGCTTTTGGCTCAGGTCCTCATCTCAAGGTTTTGGGATCTAGCCCTGAGTCAGGTTCATCACTTGGTGGGGAGTCTCCTGGAAATTCTCTCTCCCTCTTCCTTGGCCCCTCTCCCCTGAATAAATTGGTAAATCTTTAAAAAATACCTTTTGATTATTGCATGTGTGATTTTGGGCTGTGCAGAGCTTGAGAAGCCATTATTTGAAGAGTACTGTTATTTTAGGTATAGAAATTTATTGTACCTACTTATTTTTCCTGTACCATCCATATTGATACATACTTCCAGGGCCCATAGGATTTTGTGGATAAGGATGATTACTTTAAAACCAGTGCACTGAGAGATTTGATTTGGAGGAGTAAGCAACCTCTGTCCAAATGCCTGTGGTTACTTCTGTTAGGTGATTTGTATCAAATTGTCTTTTGTTGTCACCAGGAAGAAGGTTAACAGCTTTGAGAGTGGTGACATTAAATTAAGCAGAGCGAACGTTTCATTGGGTTGTCCAGCTTTCCAGAAGAAGTTCCAGGGGAGATTCAGGAAAGTAGCCACTTTGAAAACGAAAATTAGACATTTACAAGCCAAGGGAAACTGCCCTTTGCCCTTGTTATCATTTTCTTCCGAGACTGAAGATTTCTGAAACCTGGGTTGGAAGAAGTTTGTGAATGTTTCCAGAGGTTGCATTGTGAATGACATTGGCATTTATTAAGTGCACTGATGATTTGGCAGATCCAGGCATTTAACTCGGGATGGTTTGATGGTTTTGTTGACTGTGAAACTTACTGTCTCCGCTTTGGCTGACTCTTGTTGACTTGTAGGCTCCACCGTATGAACCGAAGAGGTGATGCGCTAATTTACATCTTAGGGAAAAATAGGGTTTTCATTCTGTCAATAAATGCATCAGTCGAGTGATGGTATAGTGCTCAGTTACAGTAAGAGAATGTAATCGGACCATCGTGGTGCTGGTCACATTCTTCGGTTATTTCTTTATTTAGCCTTCTCTCTCTCTCTGCAGGACCTATGTTTTCCAGCAAAGAGGATTATTGGCAATGCCACAGATGGTGGGCTTCATGGGCACAGATCTCAGGTTGAGGTCCAGAGTCGCGCTCATTAGCTTTGTGACTTTGAGGAGTTACTCAACATCGTTAAGCTTTTAGTCTTTCATCTCAAAAATGGGGGTAGTAATACCTGCTTCGTAGTTTTGAAGTGAGGATTAAATGCATTAACACATGTGAAAAATGCATATGCCTTTTTAGCAAAGCTTTGATACATGATATCAATCCAGTTACAGTTTCTAGCCATTATTTGTGTCATTTGATTTACTTGCTTGACCAAAGCGCTTAGTCTTTTGTTGCCTAGCAACTGTTTAGTGAAGACAAAATGATAGAATACGTGTGAATCTAGAAGAGCCCAAATGAACTTCGAGGTCAGCAGAAATTTTTCTAGCTAGAATGCCGTCTCCCTACCATTCCCTACTTTACGATCGTGAAGTGTCTCTAAAAATCAAAGGACGTGAAAAACAGGATGAAGACATTCAAGTTGCCCTGTATTGGTGTGTTTAATAGGACTTTTGAGATATACTTCCTATATCAAAAGCTGTTAAGTTTAGAGTACCACCATTTTACTTAGATTAGGTAGTGCTTTTATAGTTTTTCGAGTCCTTGTTTTTGCAAACATCCAATACTTTGTTCTCATCGATGGCATAAGTTAATATCCCTTGATACTAAGATGGTTTTTTCTTAGCCTGATGATTTTCTTGCGTGGAAAGAGTTTCTCAGTGTACAAAGTTAGGACTGAAATCTGTAAGGAGATATTCTGAAAGGACAGTATTTAAAAATGTGAGCAAACCTGAGATAATCATGTCAAGCTACGATAATCAGAACTGGTATGCTTCCAACACATGGGCGTGCTTTCCCCCATTTCTCAGAACATGACAACATCATCTTAAATATTCTCTGCTTCCCCAAGGTCTCCAACAGCTATACATTGTAGCTGTTCCACAAATTTTTGTTTAGGCTAAATGCAGTGGCAGGAGATCAACAAAGTGAGAGGACTGGATTTAGGAAAGAAACAGAGGTGAGAGTGAGTGAAGACGGATAAAATGGTCCCATTAAATTCTTCCCATGCAGAAGGCAAACAGATCCAGGCTGTGTCTACCAGGGAGGCTGGGTTGTGGTCAGCTTTTGTAGGCTCGGGGTTGGGGACAGAGGGGGGATTGCAGAGAGGTGTTGGCCCTGGGACTCCGTCTCCTCCACCAGGCTTTCATACTCAGACCCGGCTCCAGCCCTCAGGCTTCCTTTCCACAGGGACTCTCTGCTCTTGCCTTTGACCTTGAAACCAAAACCCCAAAAGAGCTAACATACCAAAAGAAATGTTCCAAAGTATGTGGTCTTTCCGGTTCTTTTTATCTAAATTAACTATGCATTATCTGACGAGACTCATCCATAATCTGTGTGCACAGAATATGCTAAAACATTGGGAAAACAGCTTTTTTTATGTGAAGGACCAACTCCCTAATGGTAATACAGTGTTTGCCAACTGTTTCATAACCAGGGCCAAGAGCATATATGGGCTCAATTGAACAAAATTTTTACGAACTCTCAAATGACAGGATCCAAATTAATGATGCTTTGCTGTATAACTTGATAAAAAATTAACTTACTTCGCTGATAAGTATGACAGTAGAAACAACTATATACAGGCTTTTAAAAACATCTAAATGTTAAAGAAAAATTCTAAAAATACATAAAAATCAAAATAATTATCTAAAGAGAGTAACATTTTTGTAGGTTTTACTGTCCTTTGAAAATTTTTTACAGATTTGCTTCCTTGTGCATTCATTGACAATACTGAGAAGATATTCTTATAACAAGGCCACCTACATTGAAGAAAATTGTTACCTTTATTAAAATGACATCAGTTTTTATGCTCTGGCCTTGGGAAAAGGCAGTTATTTTCTCTTGGAAATCACAAGGACAGCAACAACTTAACAGTGGAAAGTAAAGACGCATTTGAACCCCGAATAGCGGTGAAAACGGTACTCATGCTAAACAGCTCTTTAAAGTTTGAAATATTTTCCATATAGTTCCCCATCCTTTTGCCAATTTATTGCTGTTTACCTAGTGCTTCCTTTGTCGGGCTGATGCTTTCAAAGGGAATAGTACAAGTGAAGGCAATCTTAGGGCACAAAATGTTCTTCTGAACCAGACTTCAATTTACACTGCATGGTATTGTGTGTTTGCTAGGTGGAAATCTGACTGCATTTGGAGTTAATGGCTTCTAACTATCCGGGGAGAACAGACTGCATAGGAGCGAGAGCTCTTGGCGACAGGGTGATGGGACATCGTTCATTCCTTCCTTCCTCAATAAGTTATTGAACACCTTGTAGAACATAAGTCCGTGCTAGTTGTTAGGCAGATCAGAGAATAACTGGAAGGCAGGAACTTGCCACATGGCAACACACACACACACACACACACACACACACACATCACGTGTCTGTTACCAAGGGATAGGCCAGGTGGATGACAGCAAATATGCAAATACACAAGTGCCATTTTCTCCCATTTTAAAAACACTTTCATTTGGAAAGAGGAGAGACCATGACAAATCTATGGTGACTGTTTTCTGGTACAAAAGTTAGGATTATTTTTTTTTTCTGATTTCTAAATTGACTTTTATGCAGATCATTGGGTTTCCGTATCCTTTTAGCTATTTTTAGATAGCTAATAATTAGATAGCTAATAGGAAATCACTATTTTTAGAGACAAATAAATGTCTTATAGACAAAAAAAATAAATGAAATTTTTTCATTTTCTGCCAAATACAGCACTCGTGTGGCACTCCTGATATTTTCCGTCAGAGCCGTCTTGGAAAGAGATGCGGTATTTTCAGCCTTCATTCTAATTGAAATAAGCAAGACAGCCCCATGCTCTGTTTCCTTTACCTCTGAAGTGACAGGGTTTTCCCTTCTCAAAGAAACATAACCTGTTTTGATATGGACCGCTGCCCACCGCCCTGGTCCAGCTGCTGTCCGACAGCTCCAAGCCCCTCAGGCTCAGCGGACACCTGCCGGTACCCCCACTGCTGTGTGTGGTGCCCTTTTGCCCTCAGGACACCCCTCACAAAGGGGGGCCAGGAGGAGATGTTCAGTGAAGGCACCATGCTTACCAAAAAGCAACCTTACTAACTAGAGTGGATTTCCAGCCACAGGACATATTTTATGCTGTATTCTAAGCAATTAGTGGTAGAAATATTTGGTCCATTTTTTGTATATCTCCATAGCTACTGTTCGCTTTCTCTGCTCCCTATTCTCTCTTTCCTTCTCTTTCCCTCTTTACCTTCTTCCTGCTCTTGCTTCCTCTCCAACCGCCTAACATACACACACACACACACACACACACACACACACACACAATTTTTTTAGCCTGCTTGGCACATTTCACATTTTCTTGTGGAAATTACCCACCAGTGATTTCATCTGGCATAATTTGAGAACCTCTGCCAAGTTTCCACCCAAAGTTTAGTGTTCTCTAGTAGGTTTCTCAAATGGCACAACAGAATTGGTATTAAGCTCCATTTAAACACAAATCCTGCCTTGCCTGGAGTGATGGAAAAGTGTCAACCTATACTATAAAATATTTTCCTTTCAGGGCACTGTGTGCATAACTGGTTAAGACATTTAAATACATTTTTAATTGTATCAGACCCTATTCTAGGCATCTAGAGGGCGTCATTCAACACAAGGGTCCCTGCCTTGTGGAATTTACACTCTGATGAGGAGAGACAGAGCTTACACAGTAAAGATAACATGTGCACAACTTAATTTAAATGCTAGAAGGTGATGAAGTGTTTGGAGAAAAATAAGTACAACAGGCTTGGAGCTTGGGAAGGTCGGGTAGAGGTGAGGGCAGGCAGTGGGACTAAATAAGGTGGACTCCGTGAGTCCTGTGGAGAATCTGAGATTGGGACAAACACTTGTGGGAAGTGAAGAAGTCAGCCAAGCAGCTCTCTGGGGGAAGAGCATTGCAGAAAGTGGGGACAGAAGAAAGCAGGAGCATGCCTGGGGTGTTGAGGACAGAAAGGCAGGTGTGTGGCTGGAGCACGGAGTGGAGTGACGTGAATGTTGACAGCTACTGGGGCCCAGGTCATAGGGGGCTCTGCTGGGCTTTTGAAAGACTTCGGCTTTGATGAGGAGCAAAAATGGTGAGTTCCTGCAGAATTCTGAGTGGAGAAAGAAATGAGCAGGCTTAGCATTTTAAAAAGAAAACCCTGGCCGCTGTGGGTTGAAATGGAAGTTGAAAGAACAGGGACCTGAGAGAGGAAGCAAGAACAGAAGCAGGGACAGCAATCAGGAGACTCCGGTAAGGATGGGCTCTCAGGATCTTCTGGGGGTAAGGTCCATAGGATACCCGGGTGGATAAGAGCCGGGGGTTGTGAGAGAGCAGAACTGAACACAGCGTGGACGTTTCTGTCCAAGAGAAGCCTGTCGGGCAAAAGGTTTAAGTCTAGGCCTACGGGGTCAAAGCCGAAAAGAGGACAGTGTTTTAAAACCTTAAGCAGTGGAGAAGAGGAAGGTGACAAGACAGATCCGTCTCAGCGGCTGTCACTTCCCCCTTCGTGACTGGATTTCAGAATGGGAGTCTTCGGGGCCTGTGCACTCACCTTGCGTCATGCCTAGAACTCTCTTCTGTCAGGTCTTTACACAGCTGGCTTATTCGCAGGACCTTGGCCTTAGAGCTCTTGCCCTGATTTCACTGCGCCAGTACCCGGCCTTTCCTCATTGCACAGATCACTCTCTCAAAACATCGTGTTCGCTTTTCATTGCCCGTCTCCCTCCGCCCCCAATCCCAAATGCAAACTCCATGAACTCTGGCCCTTAGCACTTTTGCTCGCTGCCTTATCTCCACTATCTAGGACATGGTGTGGCATCCAGCAGGACACTGTTGGGTGAAGAAGTCTTGGTATTAAAGTAAATCGACACATCTGTATTAAACCCCCGCAGGGAACACCACCAGTCACTGTGTGAAGTTTAGGGAATATTTTCCTGTAGCCTATTTGAGCAAAAATTGAAAACATGAGAAAAAATAACATAGAAAAAAGTAGATAAAGAAAAATCACAAGGCACTCAATACTTGATTTATGAGCAAGTGAGTTGAGAAGAGATTCATGAAATGGGAAGAGTTGAAAAATTTACGATCACTGAACTTCAAACAGCCCTGAGAGCATCCATAGTAGATATCTCTGCGGCATCTTATTAAGCTTTCTCCAAACACCTCCAGTAACGTGATGCCCATCATCATACAAAGCAGTATATGCCAATCTTGGGATGTTCTAATCATTAGAAAGCTGTTTTTCATACCGTGCATAGAATAAGGAGTGTTGCACTAGGCAGAGTAGAGTGAGTATTTGGCCAAGGGAAGGAGTCGGAGAGACTCAGACTAAGGAAATGAGTCAGAAAGACTCAGACCTAAGGCCAGTGAATAACCAGGGATCAGTTTTCTACAGGGGAGGAACAGGTTGGGAAAGATTTCCTATCTCTTTCAGGTTGACCCAGAGGGAGGGATCTGAGAAGAGAAAAATAGCCCCATAGAGAATGGACTGGAGCAAGACCTGATATCATGTTTTACTTATTTAGGACAATTAAACTTCCCATTTAAAAAAAAAAAATCACCATAAATAAGGCAGTCTGAGTTAAATATCCAGGCGAATCTGAAAATGCTGATTCCAACAAGATTTTTTTTTTAATAAGGCATCAAATTATAGTGTGAGAAATGCAATCACTTATATTTCTGGAGCTAATATGAATTCTAAGTAGGAAGCTGACCTTTGCTTGCCTGAGGAAGAAAGAGAAACACTTCTAGTCAGAACAGTAATAATTTTTAAAAAATAATAATCCTGAAGTAATTTTCTTAAGAATGTGCAAAAGCCTGCGGACAGTGGGATTAATTTGGAACTAATCCAAGCAGTGTCTTTAGAAGTCGGGGTTTATCGAAGAGATTGCCGCCAGATTTAAATCACATGGTCTCTGGACTCTGGCGGAGGGGGCTAGCTGTCGGCCCCCAGAAAGCTTCCATAAACCCACAGCCACAAAAGTCTTCCAAGTGATTTTCTTCCTGTACGCTCTTCCAAATGCTGTAATTTGTCTTAGAATGGACCGTTACTAGATTTTATTTTCTGCTCTGAAATTTTGGAGACCCGAGTACTTCATCTAATCAAAACCACTCAGAAGTTTGGCAAACCTTAGACAGTAGCAACTACCAACAATAAACCTTTTTATGTACAATAATCAGAGTAATTCGTGGGTGATTTCAAGGGTGGGTGTTCCCCTACAAAGAGAAACGCTGCTTTAGAAAGCAAGGGGAAGCGAGAGGGCTTAACGTTTTGAGCAGAGTATTTTCAAACTAGCAGAGGAAAACGTCCAGCTACTTCATGTGATTGAAAGCATTTCAGGTAAGATGAAGATAAATCGAGTCCCAGACGTTGTCCAAAGAAAATATCAAGTTATTTTAAGTAAAGACCCATCTAGAATGTCTAAAGTCCAGAAGAAGGGAGACCTTGGAATTTACCTATGTAAGAAGCTTGATATCAATTAAAAGCCCCAAGATGGGGCTTTCACTGTGATGCCCCAGCAATGAAACAAGTCTTCTGAATGTATTTAATCCCCGGTGTTAGAGGCTAAATTGCTACCCTCTGAGTTTTATTCTCTCATCTGTCTAATGACTCAGGGGATCAGGAATAGGCTGAACAAGGAAACCTCTAAGGTACATTCCAGTTCTAAAACTGGCACCATTTAGAAGATACGAACTTAGTGGAATTCTTGTGACTGTTGACTGTTTCTTGCACTTGTCTTATTGGGAGAGGTGCTGTGGACTTTGACAGGTAGGTTCAAAGAAAAGAAAGATACATGGTGATAAATTGTTGCCGCTTTGAAAATACGCCCAAGATTTACCCAGAGAACATCTTGACAGTGTCATTGGATTTTCACATCGGTATTGTTTACTTAACCTTGCTTTACTAGTGGGCCAGTGTCCTCAGTTTCCCATGGTGGAAAGAGAAAATAACCTTTTGGGGATGTTAAAAGCAAATCATCACCTGCATAATGGAGTTTTGATGTTGGTTTTTCATACCCTGGATTGTGGGAAGCAGCTTGGCCTTTCTCCTTCTCCTCAGTACGTCCCTTTCTCCTCTTCTATGTGCCTCCTTTCCCTCCTCCCTGCTTACACCAGGATCATTCTTGGCTTCTGGTCCTTGTCCGTCCTGTGGCTATGCTCTCATCTCTCTGGCCTGTCAAACTTCTGTTTATCCATGAAGCGCAGGTTTCTCTTTCCTGAGGACAGCAGTCACTATTGATCTTTTTCTAGGCTCACGTTTCACATGTTTCACACTAAATTTCACATTACCGGACCATGTCCTTTATTTTCCCTTCTTCCCTCCCCACAGCTGGTTATGTACTTCTGAAAGATAGGGCCCTTCTGGAACATGTTGTAGATCTAGGTAGATCTAGTGGAGCCAAACAGTGTTTGGCTGTTTTTCAGGAGCCTCATTCTAAGAGTTCTGAAAGCCAAAATGACCTCCTGGAAATGAAGTTTTAACAGCTGTCAGCCACTGGTAAAAGATGGGATGATCAGTTCAAATCATAGGACATTCTAATTCAGGGCTGCATGCACAAGTGTCTAAGGGTATCAGTTAATAATAAAGAGGGGCGCCTGCATGGCTCAGTGGGTTAAAGCCTCTGCCTTCGGCTCAGGTCATGATCTCAGGGTCCTGGGATCGAGCCGCATCGGGCTCTCTGCTCAGCAGGGAGTTTGCTTCCCTCTCTCTGCTTCCCTCTCCGCCTACTTGTAAGCTCTCTCTCTGTCAAATAAATAAAATAAAAAATATATATATAATAAAGAACACCATGAGCACAGCAGAACGTAGAGAGCTGTGGAATTGCTGTGTTGTCAGCTGAAATTAATACAACATTTACTTCAGCTCTGCCTCACCTAAGAAAAAAAGAATGCCAGTGTTTGTCAGATACTTTTCTTAGCTTAATGCCCCCTGGCAGTCCTTATCCCCTGTGTGTAATGGAAAACCAGCTTATGTGATACGTGGTACCACTTTGGAAATCCCTTGAATGAGAAAGAAAGGGGAAGAAGCAGCCTGGGGAAGGGGTTGTACCAACATGGCCAAATACATTGTAGCATAAAAGGGCTCCTTTTTCTTTCTTACAGGAAAATTATGCCAGTGTTTTATCCAGTATTCAGCTAAGACTGGGATATACATTGTGATGGATTTCCAAAGTATGGAGTTTTAAGGTGTCTGATTGGCTCAGTCCCTTAAGGGTCTGCTTTCGGCTCAGGTCATGACCTCAGGGTCCTGGGATCCAGCCCCACGGTGGGCTCCCTGCTCAACGAGGAGTCTGCTTCTCCCTCTGCCCAACCTCCACTGGTGCTTTCTCTCTCAAATAAAGTAAATAAATCTTTCAACATAAATAAATAAGAGTATGGGGTTTCTTACACTTTATTCCTATTATATCTTATTTTACAATGGTTTTGTATTGTCTATCCCATTATTGACTACCTACCAGTAGTCAGGCTTGGCTAGCCTATGGAGCGGTAACAAATAAGTCTCGCAAGCCTGAAAGCTAAACAAACTGTTTCTTGTTCTTTCTGGTCATAGTGTAAGGACCGAGTGGTTTCTCGAAAGGTTTTTTTATATAGGGACTTGAGGACCCAGTGATATTCCAGAAAAATGTTTCCCTACTCCACTCCCATTAAGAAATTGTATAATCAGGTTCTTGATGAATAAAAGAACAGCTTGAATTCTCTTATTTATGCATGCGCATCAGCTATATTTCCTGTCCCCGCCCCCTCATCCCCTGAGGAGTTTTCTCATTGTGATATCAGGTTCACTGTTAACTAATAATTGCAACAGAGACAGCCTGGAACTATAGGGCCTTCTGGAACACAAAACATGGGTGTGAAATCCTAAAGCCGAATTTGTATTCTGGGAAGCTTAGTCTTGCAGGAACTGGCCTTCTCTTCATCTCAACCTTAGAAAGGTGTGTGACACAAACCAGTGACACAGTTGGTCAGTGTGTGATGTGTTGAATGAATGAACTCAAAACTCTCCTTAACTTTGCCTTTATTTTGTAAAGCTAATCTGTAAAAACTATTTTACCAGTCTAAAAATGTTTCCTCTCTTTTTCTGTCGTAGTGAATGCTTAGAAACAAAGATGTGGGCTTCATCTATTTTAATTTGACATTAAAAATTGGACTTAAGGAATCTTTTCCCAATTCAGGGATTTACCTTCTTTTTTTTTTGAACTGACACAATAGGTCTTTCATAATATAGGTAGACACTTAATGAAACCATCGAATATGTAAACTGAAAAAACTTTAAAAAGAGAAGTAGATTAAAGTGAAGATAGATACTGAATTAAAATCCATTCAGTGGCATTTTCAAATGTCACCCGAAGCACTCTGTGTAGAGTCGTTTGAGCTGCTCTAAGTATCACGGCTTTGGGGATAGTGCAGTCTAGGGACAATAAAGATAATGTATAAATTATGAACAAAGAAGAAAAGAATTATACTTGTTCATGGTATCAGTAGAACATTTCTGGGCAACTTTTCACGCGGATGGCCCTTATCAAGTGGTAGTTTTTTCTGGAGTAGAGAGTGGGACTTGCAAAACTGTGTAAATCAGGCAATTTACATTCATATTCTAATGATCTGCAAATCACTTATTCATTTGCTAGAGTAAAGCAGATTCAAGAAATCAATATATTTGTTATTCATTTATTCCTTTTTTTTTTCCTTGCCATTTGGAAGAGTCCATAAAGCAAACTCTTATTAACATTTCATTGAGCTAAAAAATGAGAGCATATTTCTAGGCAATGTCTTTAGTTTCCTTTACCTTGTGTTTCTATCTTTGTATGGGATGCTCAAAACTTAAGTCTTGCCCACTGGAGTGAAATCGGTATGTGGTTATATTAACATCAGTGACAGGACCTTTTGCAAACATTTGTGAAAACGGGGCATGCTGTAAACACATCGGGGGATGAGCTTAATTGTTAGATTTGCAAATTAAGGACTGAAGTTTCTTATGTATTTTAAGAAAATAAAATACTATCTTAACTGCTTTGAAGGTCACAAAAATGGAATTGAGTTCATGTAACCAATTTCCATATAAAAATTAGAAAGTAGGTTTCCAGGATGAATTTCAGATCAAGGTATTAATTTGCAGCAATATCCATTCTAACTTCAGATTGTTAGGGCTCCAAATATTTACCATCGAAACACACTCCCATCTTGGTCTGTCTGCTTGCTCTTGTATGTTTCTGAAGCTGAAGAACATGTGCTGAGGTCGAATATTAACTACACTGCTCTGAGATTAACTATGGGAATGTGCTGGAGGACTTGTGTACATTTTACTATACCTGAAGTATGTGTGTTCTTGAGCAATGAATCAATGGCAACTATGTTGCTATGTGATGCGTGTTAATGTTTTTGCTCTAATGAAGAGCTCCTGTCAGACTGATCCTCAAAGGGCAACTCTTCTTTTTTTCACCTATGAAACCTTTCCTGATGTAAAGCTACTAACTTTAGAGTTGCCATGGAACAGACTCTAAGCGTAATGCTGATTGCCACCAGTCAGCTCACACCTGAGCTCCTGAAGAAATGAAAACAAGAATGAGTTTTAAAGTCAGCTGCTGGCTTACCTAAAGATTTGGGAAAAACTTGGGTCCGTGTCACATTCAGCCAAAATCAAAGACAAAATTTAGCCTCCCTTCCACATAGCCCTTTGGTAGCGGTTCCCTGGATTATCATAATATCTGGAGACTGGGGAGAAGAATGAATGTCACATTTAAGGCTCAAAGTATTTATTGGGAAAATGAAGGGAGTTGGATATTGGAAATATTTTAATTTTCTATTTTTAATATGACATCGTAATTTATTTTGGTTATAATTAACATTACAAAAAGTCTTATGTGGGGGACAGTGCCTTGGAAGCTCAAAATGCCCAGAATAAGTAGAAAAGGGAGTAAGTGTCCTCAAGATGTCTGACATTCTGAGGGCGGCATGGGGGAGGAAAGCCTACAACCGCACGCCTCCTCCCCACCCCCCGCCCCAAATCCCTCTAATTGTTCAAAGTGCTTGTGGTTTCAATGGGTTTTGTTGCTGGTTTTCTGGGGAGAAATCCTTTTTTTTTTAAATTTTAAATAACAGACTACATTGCCACTACCTGATTTGAATAAATCGAACCAGAAATATCCTGACAGTGCACTAAACAAGACCTGTGTGTATAATGTGAGTTCTTTCTTTTTAATTTTAGAATCAACCTTGTCCTATGTTAGGCAGCTGGAGGCAAGAGTAAGACAGCTGGAGGAAGAAAATCGCATGCTGCCCCAGGTGGGTGACTTCCAGAAGCTCATAGCTAGTCAGTGTCATTTGAGTTGTAGCCTTTTATCTGGAATTTAAAGTCTCAATTACATTTTCTCCTTTAAATGATAGAAATCATTTTGTAAATAGTCATTCATCAATGTAGAGTGTGATTGCTTTCCATAATGACCATCATGTTATCTGGATGCTTAAGTGTGATACCAAAGGATGCAGACGTCTGAAATAAGAATGCAAAGTAATTTTGAAAGGAAGAAAGCAAGAGAAAGAGAAAATGAAGAAAAAAAGTAGAAAATACTTTGCTAGTACTACTCTATACATCATGCATGTAGTTGGCAAATATAAGGAAGGGACTTTTATTTAAATAAAAATTTGGCTAACTTATGAGCTAGAGAAAGCTGTAGGTAGTTTGAAGATTCCGTATGTTAGTTAAATTAGTACTTGCTAAAATTCTTTGTGATATAATTGAACTCTCAGTGCAATGACAGTAATTGACAGTTTTACTTTGGGACTTAATTTGGGACCTAATTTCTTTTCCCTGGTGAATATAAAGTGGCACTTTTTCTGGGATTTAATGCCTCACCATATATTTTACTTATAATATTATTTCTATGGGCTGAAATACCTTGGTGAGAATGATGTTGGCCGAGGTGGTGGTTCTTGAGGAATGTTTTGTTGAGGAGTTGAACAAATTCCCTGATTTCTAGGTTGGTTTCCTTTACAGACATGGGGGGGGGGGGTTTAAAGTATTCTAATATTTTATGAAAGGAGTTTTCTAAGCATTAATCACTAGGGTTCTTTATACATTCTGGTGATATTTCTATTTCCTAAGTGACTAAGGGAAATTTCACCTCTAAAAAAACTAAGCAAAGAGTAGTTCAATGGAAAGACAGAGACTGGTTATAATTCAGGAGAAGACACATAAATATGAACGGTTTGCAAAGATATTTTAGATCTTTTTAAATCTCGTTTGGTTTTCCAACTACTTTTGTTCATCAATGACGATTTTGTCTGTCAGGTACTGCATCTAAGAAAGCCTTTCTCTTTCTTCCCTTGGCCAGCCGTCTGGCTAAAAATGATGAGATTAAAGAAATGAATCTACTTCTCTCCCTTCTCAAACTATGCATATGTCAATGCTCATGTTGACAGAAGGGATTATTTGCATCATAAAATAAGATACTGCTGGTAGAGTTTTCTCTTTGCTCTTCTATACTTCCCACTTTTAAAATTTTCTTTGCCATTTGTCCTTTATATGAGATGCACAGTATGACTGTGCCAGGACCCTTGACTGAAAACATCTAACTTCTTTCTGTTCCAAGAAACCTAAAAATATAATCAGGTTATCGTGAGTACTCTATACGGTTATACCATCTCTGGGGCAACTGGGAATGTAAATGAAAAGAGGGGGAAAAAAAAAGCTGTTTCTTAGTTTCCCTCTGAGTAGGAATTGAGGCTCATGTCAAACATTGAAATGCTAGCATGTGTGCTCTGTTATTTAAAAAGAGGCACAACAAATATGAAAATGATTACAGGATTGATTTTTAAAAATCTGTAAAAGTGTTAGAAGTCTTGAGAAATCAGAAGAGTCTTCAACTGTACTTGATATATCAAGTGTATGCATATTTAAATACATAGTACTTGCACAGTCGAGTAGAAGAGATTAAACAACTTTTCAGGCTAAAATCTTAAAACATATGTTTTTAAATGCATTGCTATTTTCTATCAAAGAAGGCTTTCTTTCTCCCCAAGAAAAGGCTAGAAAGGATCATGTTTTACTGACTCTTAAGTTGTTATTGATGTGGGATGCACCATTATCATAAGTACCACTGAGAATGAAAAAAGATGTACCATGTCAGATTCTTGCTGATTTCAGAAATGGAAAAATGGAAAAACATTGCTTTAGAATTAAACAGCTTTTTACATGTCCAGGGTAATGAAAAGAAAATCCATTGTTTGAAATACGCTGTTGGACATATATGCAAAGAATGCAATAGATCTCAGATCAAAAACAATATTTTGTTAAATTTCTATATCTGAGAGTGTTGTCTTCATTTATAGCTAAGATAGATATGATAGGACCACCAATTGCAAGCACTTGTATTAATACAAGTGAAATGAACAGACAATAGACGAGATCTGAGGATGGAAAACAATAAATCTCAGAGCAGTGAGAATCAATCCTGTGAAGGGAATACTCGTGGAAAGCTGAGATTTGGATCAGATAACACAAAGGCGTATGCGACTTAATCTTGGATGTTACTGGTGCTATTACAAATAATTATGTGCTTTCCCCACCGAAACTGTTTCTGACTGCATGATGTTAGCTGATTTGCAAGGTCAATTCAATGTGACTAGCTGACATCCCTGCATAAATCAGTCTCAGTATCTGAACACTTGATTTTCCCATTGTAGGAACTTGCTCAGTGTGCCTTGATTAGAAGGTATTCTGTTTTACTCCCAAGTTTATGAAAATATACCCTCTTGACTTTAGATAAACAGGAGAAGAATATAGTTGGCAGTTGGAATTCCAAGTATATTGGATATCTTTCATGGCTGTGGCCAGGTTCTTTGCTGATAGTTTAGCATGTAGACTAATTATGTAAAGCATTTTCCTGGAGGAAGAAATCTCCTTAATGCTTATTTTTATTCATAATGTAAAATTGTGTATAATGAACCGAGAGTCACAACTTCGCCCTAGCAATACATATTTAACAGTAAACAAGATGAGTATAATAAGTGCTTGTGGATTTCTCTCTGGTTAGATGCAAAGGCTTCAATTTCTTAATTTATAAATGACAAGGTTCCTTCTAGCCTCTTGGAGGCCTCGGTATAAATAAAGCGTGGGTCCAGTTTTACATCCGTGCACAGTTACCAAGTCCCAGAATGAAGGGTTTTTTTTTATTCAAAAACAGCTAGAAAAAGGCAGTAGAGATTGAGTGAGTTGGTTCTATCCAGTGGCGAAGAGGAGCCTATAGGAGGTGTGGTTGGAATATCAGCATGGAGCCCATGTGAGCATGTAGCTCTTTGCTCTGCCATGATTTGTGCAGTATCTCACAAGAATCACTGAGCAGTATACTTTAAATCCAGTTCGTGAACACAAGATTCCAAAAGAATTCTAAAGTAGTAACAGAAAATGCAGTATTATTTGCTAGGTTATTACTTGAAAGGAATGTCTTTATATAATAAGAAGACATGAGATCTACCCTCTTAGCAGATTTTCAAGTGCATAACAATTATTGTTACTTACAGGTGTGAAGTGTACAGTAGGTCTCTACAACTTAATTCATTTTGCCTATCTGAAATTCTGTACACGGTGATTAGCGACACCCCATCTCTCCTTTCCCTTAGCCTCTGACAACCACCATTCAGTCTTGGCTTCTATGAGTTTGAATATTTTAGATACCTCATGTGAGTGGAATCCAGTGATAGTTGTCCTTTTGTGACTGGCTTATTTCATTTGGCATATTACCAAGTGATCATTACCAGATGGTCCAGCAATCCTGCTTCTGGATATTTACCCAAAAGAATTGAAATCAGGATCTCAAAGAAATATTAGCAATCCTTTGTTCATTGCAGCAGTGTTCACAATAGCAAAAATGGGGAGGCAACCTAAATGTCCATCGAGAGATGAATGGATAAAGAAAATGTGGCATATACATATAATGGAATATTAGTCTTAAGAAGGAAATTTTGCAGTATGTGACAACATTGGCAAATCTCAAAAATTCTTTTTGGAAAGTTGGTACAAATGATCATTAAAGATCACCTGAATTTAGGATAGTCTTCCTTGGACGCATAAACTAACATGGACTTTTTTTTTTTTTTTTTTTACTGATTACATAGAAAAATATTTCATAGGATTGCAATGAACCTCTCATTATAACCAGAATGCTAAAACTGCTCAGACTGGTCTGTCAGCTCCACTGTGTACATGTTTAATATGATAGGAACCCTAAATGAAGACTGTATGGGAATTAAATAAATGTAGCCACTGTATTTGAAGTTTTTAAAATTTTTAAATCTAATGAGGTAGAGTCACCTGCAATGATGTGAGTAGATATTTATAGATAAAAGACCCAATGTGGTAGAAAGCAGGTGCAAGGAATTTTATATCAAATTTAAAAGTGATGTACCCATTTTGTGTGTGTGTGTGTGTGTGTGTGTGTGTGTGTGTGTGTGTATAAACACAAACTCTCTGTGGATAGAGAATCCTCAATTTTCAAAGCTGGGCAGAGCCTCACATATCACATTGGACAACCCCATTTTTTAAGTAAAGGCCTCTAAGACTCACAGAACGTTAAGAGTATAGTCCTAGTCAGACAGCTAATGAAGCATGGATCCAGGCTAAGATGTAGGCCCATTCAGTATTCTAGCAAATGCAGAGCTCTTCTTTTAATCATTTCATACTATTTATGTCATTCAGTATAAGTAAGCTGCTAAATCTGTTTTTATCTTATTGTCAAATTATTTTTTAACACACTTATTTTAATTAGCATTACATTTGTTTAGCCCTGTAAGACCTCTCAGACATTCTATTCCTTGATTTAAAGTAAATATTCTATTTTTCTTTAAGTCATGGATGATATCCATAAATATGGATTTTTTCATCATAAATGAAAAAAAATTGCATTTTGTAGAGCCTTCTCCCTGATACATTTCCAAAATACTTTAGAGTCCACCCTTATCTGCATGAGAAATTCATACTGAACAGAATGTGGTCCGAGAGGGCCTTTTTGTTCAGAGTGAATTGGAGGTGGGTGCTAGTGAGGGAAACAAATAGTTATAGTAATAGTTTTTAAGGTACCCGTTAAATTTGTTACTTTAGCCCAAATTTAAAAATCTTGCTTAGATCTCTCAACTCATCCCATGATCCTTTTCTTGATGGTCACAAGGAATTTTAATCCAGACCTATCTACGATGTTTATGGGCTATATCTGCAATGAAGTCTACTCAACCAGAGAATTTCTTAAAGTAGATGATAGAGAACTCCTCGCTGATGAGTTTATTATAAGTAATACTGGTTTTTGAAGAAATCAGTCACTAGTCCAACTTCACCATGAGGTAAAAACTACTTTTTTAAAATTCTTCTCACCTATTTCGTGTTCAGTTTGGGATCTGCATCAAGAAGAGACCAGAAATAAGGAATTTGCTCTGATTCCAAAGTCAATTAAGTTCATTTGTTAAAAGTCCCACTGGGAAATCTGTTCCCTCTCATCAAATGCTGCGGCACCAGCATCTGCCCGGAAAGCACTGTGTCCTTTGTGCCCCAGAGTCCCTCCAAAGCAAACCATCCACCTCTTGAGACTAACTTTTCAGAGATTCGTGAGAATCCGTAAAGGTGCCCAGATCCGTCCCGTGTCATGTGCCCGCCGCCTGTGTGCTGTGGGTTCAGCAAATGTGTGTGAAAGGTGTGGCAGCTCGATTGCCGCTGTGTGGGCTCTTTTCAGCAAGTGTTTCTATTTCTGTTGTGCTAGCACACACAGAAGAGTCTAATTTTAGGAATGGAAATGAAAAAAATCTTCCCCTCGTAATCTGGTTACAGTGTGGCCTCACAATACAGTGCATTGGGAAGGAGACAGGGCTGTTTCCAGAGCTGCTTCTGAACAAAGGAAAGGAACCTGTCACCATTGCCAGGATTGCTGAGGAGGGTACACGGGCTCTAGGGAGACCGAGCTTGTCACTTCCATGGCAACACACCCCAGGTCCAGCATCACGTCTCTGAAAAGCTCCCTCAGCTGTGTACCTATGCAGATGACCATTGTCCCAGACAGAATCGAGAGGATTCCTTCTGACACCTAGATTTCCCTCATGTGCTTCTCCTGTCTTTGCCGTGGAGATACTTATTTTGTTGCTCTTTCTCTCTTTCATATTTTTGGACTCTGTTTTTCAAGTCATTTTGTATTACAGGGCCATAAATATCTGGCTTTTCTAGGGTTTAGAATTGCTGTGAAAGAAAAAAAATCAGTCACAATTGCACAAAAAACAGGCGCAGAGTAATGCTCTACAGGATGCTTAAAGCAAGTGATGCCGTTCTGTAGTTGTTACTTGCTTGGAAATTACCATTCTGGCACTCCTCAGGGGAAATTGGGGCAGATTTTTTTTCACGGAGAGCAACTCTTTGTGGCACAAGTAGAATCCAGGTGCTAGTGATAGAAGAAAAGGGCTGGTTGCTGCTACAGTCGCATTTGGGGGAAGAAAAAATGGACTCCTCCAAAGGAATAATGGTTGTGGGCTGCCATTTTCTCCAAATCACCATGATTTGTGTAATTAAAGGAAAGAAAAAAAAGCTTTTATGTATAGTTCAATAGAGTTTTTGGAGGACAGATGGGAGCTGCCCAAGTGGTGTGGGTGTATTGGAATAATAAGAGACAAATAGATAATGGAAAATAAATTTATGGGGGAAAAAATCATGTTGGAGAACCGGAATAAATGGAGACTGGATTAAGGGAAAAGCTAAAATGTGTGAGCGAAAATACCAGAGAGAG
This sequence comes from Procyon lotor, assembly GCA_028646535.1. NCBI lineage: Eukaryota > Metazoa > Chordata > Mammalia > Carnivora > Procyonidae > Procyon > Procyon lotor. The sequence continues at coordinate 61,954,777 of CM053610.1, forward strand.
TGAAATTCATAGGAAAAACATCAGAGTCAACACGGAGGCTTTCAGAGTGAGGGGGTTTACAACATTCTTCTGTTTCTCCACCCCCATGCTCAAGGGTTCTTGTTTGAGGATCTCAAATGTGTGATGTGAAATCTCTATTCTAATGAGAGAAAATAGATGAACTAGAAATGCAACACAAAATTCAGCTATGCCACTTACTGAACTTATTAAGAGAATTATTGAATTTAAAAGCACTCAATTATTAGGGACTGTGGTATCCATTCTTATTTAACAGGGGCTGCCTTCTTCTATCTATACTGGCATGATAATTCTACCACTGGGGCATATTTAAAAGGTCTTGTTTTTTTTATTTGGAGTAGCCATAAAACTAGCATTTTGGTTACCTATCCTTGGCAGAATTTGTCACACACACAAAAAAAATGATAAGACTTGCTCAGCAAAAATCCTTGCTGTGACTTATCATCAACTAGGATCATAGATATTTGAATGAGAAGCAATGTGGAGGACTATTTGGGGAAAACCTGAGATGGAAATGTAAAAGACATTGTTTTCTTGGAGATAGGTCTTTTTAATTTTTTTATCCAAAGTAAAGTGAAAAATCAAAAAAGATGAAACAGTCCTTTTGTAATTGTGTAAGGAAACAGTCTCATAGAAAGCAATAGAAAAGATTGTGTAGTGTTTGATATGGGAATTAGTTAAATGTAAATACTATTGAGATATGGATATATATATTTAAAAGTCAGTAAACTGTGAAAACTTGGGTCTAATAGAAGCTTGTAAAGATGGGGAAGATTCCCATTTGAGCAGCCTCCCTTTGCTTTCCATTTCCCACTGGAGGTCACCACCTCTTTGCTGTGTAAAAGGCAGCCAATCGAACCTGTCCTCCTCTCTGATTTAGACCTTTCCTACAATGGGGTTCAGGCATTTCTCATTTAAAAGTCTCTACTTCTAATTATTTGGTTTTTTGTTTGTTTTCTTTTGTCGTCTTTTTTTGCTGTAGCCTGAGCAAAGTGATCAATCGTGCTTCTAAAACATCAAAAATTAAAGTTGGTGCCTCGTAATATCTTGTAAATATAAAATAGACAAATATAAATGTAATGCAATATCTGTATTGCCTAAACATAATATAATCACTGTAATAGAGACAAATAATGGGGTTCTTTGACACAATAAGACAGTTTAAATAAATTTCTAAGTGATTTGAGATTTTTCCAAGTTATATTTAAGCTAGCATTGTGTGAAAAATAAAACATAACTGAGTTAATTTTAGAGAGCTGAGACATAGTGACTTTGGACTCAGAGTTACCAAGCAATTAAAGGAGTCCCTGTGAAGATGCTAGAACAAACAGAGAATAGGAATTACAAGAGCTAGGACTTAGCCTAATTAGCTGTTGGACCAGGATGATGTGTCTTAACCTTTGTGAAGCTGATACTCTTTGAGTCACAGAGAAGATAGCTGTAGCTGGTATGGAAAGTTCTGGTCAGCCCTACAGATCCATGACTCTCTGTCCGGAGAAAGTCTCTTTTTATGTATAATGTATATACGAAATTGGCGTGTCCTTTTTGCTTTGATATTCCTTAGAACTACAACTTTATGCCATACTGGATCTTTTATTTACAGGGGCTTATTTATGCCATCGTGGGTTATTCTACCTCATTGGGTCCTAAAGTTAATCAAATTTCATCAGACAGCTGTTTTAGTAACAGACAAGGGTATATATCTTTCAGGCTCCTGTCACGTTAATATACGCATAGAGGGGCTCACATACGAGTCTGAGTAGTGTTAGATAATGTGTGTTTTGGGAGATGATGTGCATTGACATCCCTTAATGTTCATTTTTATTCTTTGTATAAGCCCTCCGTAATGAACATAAAGGTACTAGTTTTCCCTAAGAGTATAAACAAGATGAGTATTCCTCTTTGGTCAGGAACAAAGGTGTCTTTGTCATCACTGGTAAGTGTGGTCCCTTCCAGCCCGGAACATTTTGAGCTCAAAGATTTAAAAAAAAAAAAAAAAAGAAAAAGAAAGAAAGGTTGTGTCTAAGCCCTAGAACAAAGGGGTCTTTAGTCAAGCACAGCTAGAGACAGGTAGTGGCTTGAGCTGGTGCTACTAGTGGGAAAGAGGCACTCAAATCATCCGCAGTAGAGCACGGCGGTCTTCCTCTGCCGGTGCTCCCTGTGGTGTCCTGAGAGCATCATGGAGCCGTACTGGATATCCAGTGTGTGAGCACAAAATTTCAAAGAGAGCCCAAAAGTATGAATCCTCTTATTAGGGATTACCTACCTGCTGTCGTTACATGAGAAGGGGCTACCTTTTAAAAGTTGGCACAAATGATAGTGAAAGATCACCGGAACTTAGAATATTCTTTCCTGAGCACATAAATGAAAATTTTTTTTTTTTTTTAGAAAATCGCATTTAAAAACATTTTAAAGGTATTTTAAAGGATTCCATAGGATAAATGGAGACCCGACATTTCGGAGAGAATTTTTTAAAATGACGATGAAAGAATATACCAGAACAGGAAATGTTTAAAATTTAACTTTCATTTACCTGCAACTTACACGGAAACCATCTGTATTCTTTATTTTTAAAATAGAACATACTTGTCAGGAATCCAATTCGGTGATAAGCCAAAAGAAATTACTGTGAAGAAGAGATGACAAAGACCTGATAGAACCTACATTATTTTTTTCTGGTGTGATAGACTGAGGAGAATAACAAGACACACATATGAATCGAAGTCTGCTAGACGAGGGATACACAGAAAGAACAGTGTCCAGGGAAAAAAAAAATATATATATATATATTTTTTTTTTTTCAAAGGCTAGCTGATGGATTGGATTCATTCAGTACACTAAAGCTAACAGCTAGCAGTCAGTGGGCCAGGCCTTTCTTGAGAATTTCTTGTTGACACAGAGCACGAAAGAGGAATTGTCGGGGGGGTGCGCCGTGAGACAATGATCCGTGTTGCCTTTACAGTTCACATGGAGCTCTTGGGGATTATCTTTCAGACAGTGGGCCATCCAGCCTGCGTAACCGGGGAGCATCTTCCCACATGAAGCTAAGTAAAGCACGTGTGGAGAAGCAGTATGAAGAGAACGTAGGAAATAAAAATCAGGCTTCCCCTCAATTGTTGTAAGCCTGAAGGGCCTTATCCTCTGGGCTGAGAAAAGCCCCCTATTCCTGCTTGGGTTTCACCTTGTTCGAGATCCAAAGCCGATGGGACAAATACTCTTTCCCACAGGTTCTGGTGGTAAGCCCAGAAATGGAAGAGGAGAGGAAGAGTTACTGGTAGCAAAGGGTCAGCCTATTAAAAAAAAAAAAAAAAAATTCCTTCTTTTTCAAAGCACTCCATTATTCTTCATTCAGGTGTCTCTGTCTGGTCCCATTCTTTCCTTTGGGAGAACTTCTTGTCCTCAAGTGTATCAGTACCTCCCAAGAATGGACTCAGCTGAGATATTTGTGATTTCAGGAGTGTCCTAGTCAAGGCACTCAAATAATCATGCCCTGTTTCAGAATTTGTATCTTCTTGGAGATTTTTCTAACTTGCGTAATCTAGGTTAATGGAGTAGAAGCGGCTTTTGAATTAATATTTCTAAAAAGAAAAAATGAAGCACAACAAGGAGACAGCTAACCACCTTGTTTAAAACCCTTGGACTTATTTTGCTAGTTTAATTAATCTAGCAGCTGCTCTTAGTTTATTAGGGAAAAGAGTGCATGCAGAAATGTAAGGATCAAAAAGAAATGTAAATATGACTCAAATGTAGCGTAACAAAGAAATTTGCTACTGCCTTTTTTTTTTTTTTGACCTAAAATGCCTCTTATTTGCCTCAGAACAACATGCGACGCAGAAGTTCTGATGTGTGACAGATAACAAGTAACTAATAAACCCAGGACCAGATGGGAGGCATCCTGGACTTACATAAAAGCTGGCTCTGAGAAAGGGAGGCTTTTTAATAGCCAAGATAGTTCAGCTGTTTCTTGACACCCAAGGAAGGTGAATCTTAATGCCAAAAAGGGAATTTCTTTATTGAAACATTTTCATATGTGGAAAGACTTAATATCTATAACTTCAGAAATCTTGTACAAGAAAAACATAAAATACACACTCAGAAATAAATGATAATTCCAGCAAACTTAGTCACAAACGAATTGTGTGGGAATGATAGCTCTTTACCCTTTTGGGTGGCAAGCATGTATTGGGAGCCAAAAGTTAACAGAAGCTACAGTTCGAATTTGGCTGACATCTTTTTGACAAAGAGTTTTAGACAAAGGGAGCTTCAGCAACTTTGCATGTTGAAATTTGTTTTGTTTGGAACCAGCCCCATTCACTTTCCATCCCCTGTTTCTATCCCCCTCGTATCTCAACGCATGTGTCCTTAACCAGCAAAACTCATGCACTTTTGTCAGTAAGCTCTGCAAATGTTACGCTGGTTGGTGATGGCAGCTCAGGTTCTTTGCCAGTTGAAAAGCACTTTGGAGAGGTCCTTTGAAGACTGGACCCTCTAAATGCTCACTCGTGGAGAGGGTGGCTCATGTGGCCTCACAGGCATTCATTTAATTGAAGTGAACTCTCTTGGTTAGCAAACCAGTTGCACTGAGCCTTTCACATCGGAGAACGAGATTAAGGAGGACATGAGGGCAGGTAATGGCAGTTGTCTCTCCAGTGTTTTTCACTTAAAACAAGTACCCTGCTCATGATCTTGGTATTGACAGAGTTCCTCAGAACCAGTCATGAGAGCGTCATAAGGCAGCTCTCAATTCTGGGTGGTTTCTCAGGGCTGTAAATGGTGCTACAGGATCTTACCAATCAATGGGACTTTGGTCTTTAAGTGTAGTCAATGTCCAATGTTGCCATCCCAGTGATTTTTAATACTTTATCACATTATTAAATTAAGCTTTTTATCTTGGGTTTATCTTTTATGTTCATTCTATTTGAAGGCATCAATCCTGTTGGTCTTCAGTATTCAGAAACTTAAGTCACCAGGGCCCAAGGGGAGATGCTGTAGGTCCTGAGAGGGATAGTGCCCGAGATTCTTTTTCTTTTACAAGCTCTTAAATGATGGGGCTGCAGCCTGAAATGGACATTTCTCCCTGTGAGAAACACCACTTGGGCCACAGCAAAATGGCTGCTCTACAGGAATCTGCAACCTTCACAGCTGAGTCAACCTCAGGGTGCAGATAGCACACAAGATGGGGCTGGCTGAATTGCCCGTTCTGCCTTAGAGTTTTATTGTTGTCCCAAGCTGTAGAACCACATCCTGAGCATCAGCTGAGGTCCTGCATATTGGAAGCCATCTTGATGCTGACCCATCCTGACCCTGGCTCCTATGATGCTCTCTGTTTTGCAGGTGGGAGAGTGTTCACTCATGGGCAAAGGCGAGGTTTGTGCCCAGATTTTCTGTTACCACTAGTCTAGCATTCTTCCCATTTTGCTGAAACCTATTACATGGCAAGTGTGTTTCTTTTGAAGCAAGATAGTGGTGAAAACACCACCAGCATGATCTCCACCGTCACCATCCAGAGCAAACCTCTGGTGTAACGTCCTTAGGGTCTAAATTGGGGAATCAACCCAGTTGAGTTGTTAGTCCATCTGTTTTAATGAGACTTCACTGCTCTGATAATGATTCTCTCAGCATGGGAAGATCTCATTCTTTTGTTAATCTGAAGGACATTTCTAGCCCCTAGATGACTGATTAGTCAAGAAAGAATATTTTTCTACTTAATACTTATCTCTTCTGGTTCAAATACAGTTACTTTGTAAGCCACTTATTTCCTTCTCCAAAAATTTCCCAGATGATTCCAGTCTGTCATAATGTTCTTATCCCCTCAACCAGGACTTGGCACTTTTTAAATAAAGGGCCAGATAGTAAATATTTTCAAAGTTGTGAGCCATATGGTGTTTTTCAACTACTCCTGTCTGCCATTGGCACCAGAAGAGCTGAAAACAGAATATCTAAATGAACAGGTGTGGCTGTGTTCTAACAAAACTACTCCTAAAACAGGTGAAAGGGTCTGGACTTAACTCTGACAGTAGTTTGCTGACCTCCTCTTCTACCCTGAAATTGTCAATTTCTTGGGTTACCTCTTAATAGCAATTTTTTAAATTGGTCCCTCATATTGGCATGTAAATTTTCATGTGTGCATAAATAATTTATTATATACAAAAACGTTTCCCAATAAGTACTATTTCTGTTTTCATTGGCCTAAGTTCCTTTGTCCTCTCATCCCCAAACCTGCCCTCAGGTATCAGTATGTGGGATTTGAAATGCACTGGGAGTGAACCAGAGGAGTAGCTGGGAAGAGGCAAAGCCATTATTTCCAACAAGCCACTTAGCTTTGGGAGGAAAATTTGTTGGAGATCAAGATGCTTGCATTTGAACTGAAAAGGCAAGTCCTCCCCTACAGGACAGTTGTCGTGGTACTAACGGATAGGAAGTTTGTACTTTTCTGAAACACACATGTCTGATGATTGAAGCTGTACTTGAGTGAGTGATTGATTATATTGTTTTTCTGTCCTTAGACATCTTAGATTGCTGGAAAGATAACATGGGGCAGGCTTGTCTTTAAAATAGATACCACACAGCAAGTAGCGTGGAAAGAACATGAAAGGCTATATAGTCCTTCACAGACAAGGAAAATCCTAAATCCATGTCTATCTGTGAATGGGGCAAACCATTTCTGGCACGGGAGGAGGTCAGAAACCAATTAATCGCCCTTTTGCTTTAAGTGAGGACATCCCATGATAGAATGAGAAATGGGGAGATCACTAATAAGAATAAAGTGACTTCTGTATTTTCCAGGTCATTCATATTCATATTCTCTTCTCTCCTGTTCTTTGTCAAATCTGTGGTTTTTAATGATGCTCTGTGTTATGCTTGAAAAGGACAAAAAGGAAAGGCCTTCCGCTGGCCATTCACGCAGTCCCTCTTCACGGGGACCTGCAAGGTACTATGGAAGGAACAAAGGAGAGCAAAGGCTAGCTTGCATCTCCATCGTGCTTCCTGTGGATCAGGAGGAGACCTATAGGAGGGCGACAGGAATCCTCACTCATCTTTTTGTCTTTGTCATGGGGACTGATTGACATCAGAAGAGCCAAGGGGTGGAAAAGAGCTTAAAAGGAGCCAGATGCATTCGCAATGCTTTCATGGCAACTGATGGCCATCCGGAAATTAGGAAACTTCTCTGTAGCACTTGATGTTTTCAGAGTGCCTTGCGATCAGGCCTATTAGTCACCCTTCCCCGGCGCCACATGAAGCTAATTGATAGGGCTCTCCATTTTAGCCTTTCCATTGAGAACAAGTGACTTGCTGAGGGTCAGGCCGTGAGGAGCGTATGGAGCTCATTAGTCTCCGGGCCATTTCCCTCTGGAGCTAGCAAGAGACTTGACTTTTTTTTTTTTTTTTTTTTAAGACCACCCTGGCTAGCTCAGGGAAACTTACTGCTGCTTAACCAAATTGTTTTCCAGGATGAGACTATTGGAAAAATTCTAACTTAAAAATAATTTCTTCTTAAACTTGCTTTTCCTAAAGCTTTGTGATGTTGCTTTTCAGAACTTTCCAGGAAATTTTAGCTGTGCACTTTAAGGTTCAGCCAGGTCCTTTACTTGGGTAATGCTCTCAGAGTTTTGGCCCTAGAGACTTCAGGAGAAACAAAAATTTTTAACCAGGCAGCCTTGGTTTGTGGTATTAGCTGTGGTCAGAGATTGTATGGAGGGATGAGGGGAAACTGCTTTCTATATCAGCTATTTATGCTGTCTTTACCCCCGGAATCTCGGGGAGGCTAGACAAAAGCAGTGACCTTGCTATTTGGAATGAGAAATGTTGACATTTATTGTTAGAATAGTGCAGGGCTATGCATTCAAAGATAGGTGATTAGTGGGCTTACCCTGCTTTTCTTAGTATAACCAAAACAACCCCTAACTAAAATGGAATGGGATTTCTGTAGATCATGGAAAGCTGATGGCTTATATTGGCCATTCTTTCAATAGTTTACCCCTCAAATACTTTGTGAGCACTACTTACATCCAGATCTTGCTTTACACAATTGGGATACAGCCCTGAATTCATTCACAGCTTACATTTTGGTGGACTATTGTTTTTAAAATGCTAAATATGTAATATGTGGAAGTAATAATCACTTGGAAGGAAACAAAAGCAGGGTACAGAACTGGTAAGTGATTGGAGTGAGAGGGTATTTTGCATGGAGTTAGAAGAAGTGACATCTGGAAGGATCAGAAGGAGTAGGGGAGAGCACACAGGCAGTGAGAACAGCAAGGCAAAGTCTTTCAGTGGAAGTGAACTAGGCATGTGTGAGGAAACAGGCACAAGAAAGCTGGTGGCTGGAACAGTGTGTGTGAGACAGAGAATAACAGGAGGTGAGGTTGGAGACAGGCAGGTCACAGACTCTGTGGGCTTTGTTGACCCAAGTCAAGCGTTTGTGTCTGAGTTCGTAGAGAGCCATTGCAGGGACTGAGCGTGGGTGTGATGCATCCAGTTAAAATCTCAGAAGGTCACTGGCAGTGCTGGGTAGAGCCCAGACTGAAGAAGCTAGAGGTGGGGGACACACACACACACACGACATAGGGACATGCATTAGGGAGCTACATCGGTAGCCTGAGAGGGTAGTGGTAGCCTGGTAGCTTGAACCAAGTGGTAGCATGGAGATGCTGAGGAAGTGTTGGGTTCAGAGGATATACTGGAATAGAGTGGGGAGTGCTCCCTGATAGGCTGGATCTGGAATATAAGGGAAAGAGGCTGCATGTGGGGCTTCATAATTTGAGGCCTGACAACCCCAGGAGGAACTATTTACAAGGGCTGGATGGTGATTGGCATCCCAGGGTTGGCCCAGTGTGGCAGCCCTGGGAAGAATCAATGACTCCTTGGGTTTTGATCTAAGTAATTTTGTATGATTGGTGGCACTGTTTATGGAGACGGGGAACACAGCGAGGGGGGACAGGTTAGGAGGTACAGAGGAGTCAAGGTCTGTGTTGGACAAGGTACCTGTGAGGCAGATGTCACCTGCAGAGTTAGATATAGAGATGAAAGTCGGGGAGAGGTCAGGGCCAGAGATACAAATTTGCAAGAATATGTGGCTATGGGACTGAGTTAGAAATTCTTGTTGAATGACTGTTGAGGGGAAAAGAGGTTTGTGGGCTGTACCCTGAGACACTCTAAACTGTAATGATAGGGAAGGAGAAAATACAGTCCAGACTAGAAGGAAAGGCCCACTCAACTTGTTTAATCTCCCAGAATTAGATAATCTGTGTTCTAAATCAAAACTCTCTGATGGGTTCCTGACTTACCTTTCTGAATACTGACTCCAATGAACGTTTATAGTTTGAATCCAAAATTCTTGCTTTTCATCATTTATGTTACAAGGTCGGACACATATAAACATGTTTTTCTCTCTCTCCCTTCCTGGTAGGAGCTGTTAGTGAAAAGAGAGCTTGTGCTTTCAAGATGCTTCCTTTTGTGCCCCAATGATGTTCTCACTAAAGGGGGGGATTTCATCGCTCCTGGCTAGAGATTTTCATTTCCCCCTCCTACATGGAGGCTGTACTGCATTCATTTTGGCTGCTCCTGTTTTTGTGAGGCTTCACACCTTAAGCCACTGTGAATCCTCCAAGACGGAGGCTCCAACAAACGACACGGGCAGGACAGCAGTCTGTGCTGGCTGGGGGTAGAAGTCTCATTCTAGGGAGGTGCCCGCCCTAGGATGAAGCTAATGCTCTCTACTGCCCTCTTATCTTGACCTTCCCATCTTGTGCGGGAGGTTGTAGAAAAAGAAGAAAAGCAAGAGTCTCCCTTTTGCCAAAGCCAAGGCAGCCAACGCCCCCTCACAGAGTAATAGTTCTTAGTCAGCTCAACAAGTATTTCTCTTAAATAGTTTAGTCCCTGGGGTTTTAGCTCCAAGCACATCTACCACCGGGCTCCCGGGGGTGCTGAGGGATTTAACACCAGCATCAGTGGGCTCTCTTCAGCAAGCCAAATGCAGTATTAACTCTAATTCCGACGTCTACACTGGACCTAGAGTAGGATTCTGGGTCCTACTCCAGCCTCCTCGACCCCCATTCTGACAAGCTTAAGTCTTCAGATATGTTTTTCTCAACAAAAATGCCATCAATCTTCACTCTGTAATTGATGTCAACCTGATTGGAAAATCATTTAAATGTATCATTTTTTTCCCCGAGAAATTTCAGTGTTTCTCACTGAGGATTGTATGCTTAACAAAAGACCAGAACAAAGCACATAAACTCATTACCTAGGAGCAGAATGTACAGAAGTGTAGTTGTTCACATTTCCTACCTATTGTTTGACAGTTCATTCTTTCTTAGAACCAGGCTTTCATAACAATGAACTTTGTCTGCTGTCACTCTGGTTACAGAGTGTTTGCTGTCGTAGTCCTTTCAAGATATGGCTTCTCTTCTGGAGTTTGCCCTCTCTAATTCTTGTAGAAAGGCATCGTGTTAATCTCTGTAATTACTTTCATTTGTTTTAAAATGAAAGTAATTACAGAGATTAACACGATGCCTTTATTTTATTTTATTTTGGAAACTGTATTTCTATATCTGCGAGTTTCACCTGGAGTCACGGGTATCTCAAAATTACTTTCTTGTCCTCCCAAGAACACTGTAGTATTTGATGGGATATTTTCATCCTGGCATGAGGTTAGAATCAGTGTAAAGATTTTGCAAACTCTTTTACCTGTCAGAAGAAAGTCATTGCAGGGCTATATGTGAGAGAGTTGTTTTGGGGCTTTATATTGTTAATTACCTCTTGCATCTTGATTTTCAAATCTGATGAAGGAATTAGATACATGTATGGGCATTTTCTTGCCTGGTAAATGGCATGTAGCCAGTACCCAGCTGAAAAGCTGGGACCCATCCTGGATTCAGATTACCACGAAGGCTCACGGGGTCCTGCCCTGTAGCCCATTAGTATTACCCTTTTCATTCCTTTTGCTGTTGTCCGGTGAGCAGAGAGTGATCATTTTTCACTTGGAATTCTCCGCCCATCTCCTAATTGCACTTCAGCTAGTCTTGTCCCATCTGGATCATTCTCCACCTTATTACTGGAAGGGTCTCTAAAACATGAGTTAGGCCTTGTCACAGCTCATGCCTTAGCACAGAATAAATTTTAAAGCTTTCACGTGGTGTAGAAGGTTCTCCACGATCGGACTCCTGCCTTTCATGTCAGCCTCAGTTCTTGCTACTCTGCCCCTCACATCCTTCTGAATGACTTGTTTCCCTAAACGAGACAAATGTCTAAAATTTTAGGTTCTTTGAATTAAGGCTCTTTGCCACCTCTTCCGTGACTCTACAGACCTCAATCTTAGCCATTATTTGCATAAGAAATGAAGAATGAGTGAATAAATATTACCTTCTGGTTTCCTTGGCTGGGAACACTGGGATTCTTACAGATTGGCCCGCACTTAATGAAGTTGAGAATAGTATCTCTTGATGATATCTCTTTTGATGATGAGTGGCTTCTAATTACCAAATGTATAGACACACAAAGAAAACACTGACACAACTATTCCTGAGATGATCAAGGAGAAGCCACAGTCTCACACCTAGATTTTGACCATCCACTAATGTACTAAGTTTATTGAGCAACTATGTACAGAGAGGGTACTAGTGATCACAGTTACAAAGATGAGGTACAGTCACCTCAATGAGCTCAAAGATACATGAAATCTTACTGTAAAATGTGATAGGGCTTAAAATTGAGCTGTGAACCAGATTCTTATCAGTTCACCTTAAGGTGAGTGGGCAGAGTAATTATATGCATTTGTTAAACAATGTAATTAAAGTTCACCTGATCATTACTTATGCACGAGCAAAGCCAGGATTGAAGCAAGATTTTAAGATACCTATTCCAGGGTCAAAGAGGAGAGAGAGAATATGAAAATGAATGAATGGAAACCAGAATCAAGAGTGACATTCTGGATCACATTGGTATGGTTTCCAGAAAAACACAAGATCCAGAAAAGTATCACTGAACCCAAACACAAATGGAACAAAGAACAGGAAATAGACTATTCTCTTGACAACTGTATTTCTCTGGAGCCCTATTGCGTTTCATTTATAGCATGACTCCTATAGTATTCCAAAGTGAATTGTCCATAATTAACACATTCTTTAGGAGACTTTGTAAATTTCCAAGTTTCAAAATCCTTGCATTATGATTCTAGACGCAGACTTGATGTAACTCTTGGGGCCACAGTTACGCGCCCCAAATGAGCACAGGGCTGGTGTTCAGTTGGTATATACCGGTTCATCTGTCTCAGTTACTAATATTAACACACTTTTATTCTGATTCCCCCCCAACCCAAACCCTGGGTCATTCCAGACAATCGGATCCTCCCCAGGCTCTCTTTGCTGCCCAGGAACTAAACAATGGGTACACCGAACCAAAATTATGGAGCATAAATTATTAAACTATTGAGAACAGCACCAGGCCAACAGTTAGTGTCTTAATAGATATTAACATGTAGTAGTTTGAATCATCTTTTAAATGACAGCATTTAGGAGAGTCCTAACAGGGAGCAGGAGCTCAGTGGCTGAGTACACTGTGTGGATTCAGACATGCCCTCAGGAAGTCTTCTAGCTGTTGAGGAGGCAAACCCATAAACAGAGTACAACACTTAGCCACTAGTGAAGGGGAGAGTGGCTGCTGGGCAGGTAGGGATTTCTCTCTGATTGCCCTCTGCATGTCACACGATGCTCTCCTCTGCCCCGGGATGCTGTTTCATGGGTCAGAGCCCTCATTTCTATTTGTTGCCAATTGTTTTCCTTCCTAGTGTGACTGCTTAAAATTGAGTGCAGAATTTCTACCTGCCATATTCCTAAGGAAGCCTTATTTCCTTTCATCATTTCCAGAAAAGCGCCTTCTGCCAATTTTACCTCTGTGGGATTGGATTGGTGTTTCGATTCTTAAGGTGCCTGTAACATGCTCTCAGTCTCCTCTCAGAGAGCTCTTTGTTCTCTGGACCAATGTCCTGTGCTGCCCATTTGTATTGTGTTTCTGCTAGCGTTGTTAACAGTAGGATGTGTGGGGTGTTTTTAATTCTTTCCCTTCTGTTAGAAAGAGTAATTTCCTATTTAGGGTGGGAAGGTAGATGTCTTTATACTTAGACCACTTGAGGGCTGAAGCTGAGAGAGTTTCCTTTAAAATCATTCCAAGCTCCAAATCCTGGGGGACACTTGTCCTTATCTGCAGCACGTACAAAGCTGTCACCAGAAATTTGGCTTTTCTGTTTTCCAGCACAGTTCTCCTTCTCAATATCAGAGTTTCTCAACTTGAGCACTGTTGACATTTGGGGCTGGATAATTCTTTGTCATGGGGGCTGACCTGGGCATTGTCAGACATTTAAGCAGCATCCTTGGCCTCCACCCATAAATGCCCCCACAGAAAGTGCCCAATTTTAACAGCCAATAAGTGTCTGCATTTTTGCCAGATGTCCCCGTTGGAGGGTCAGCTCACCCCAGGTTCAGAACTACTCTGAATAAGAAACATGTGACAGTAGGTTGACAGATAAATTTTAAAATGTATTGATGAGTAAAACAAATAGCTTCAGAGCACTTGATGGGAGTGAGGTACCATTGTACCATAAGTACCCACACTTCATGGATGGGGAAACTGAGGCTCAGGGAGGTCACACACCTGCCAGCCATCTGATCAAGAATCTGAGCCCAGGCAGTGTGATCCCCTAGAGTCAATGAATTGAACCTACTGTGCTGTGTTTTACACAAAAGGTTGTTGGAATCACTATCTACCAGTATAGCATGGGATGTTACCTTGGTAGGGGCTTAGTAAATATTTAGGTGAATAAATGAATAGCGATACATCCAGGAAAGTGCTTACTATTTTAAATCAGTATTGAATAGATTCCTTACTTTAGTTCATTTCAATTTTAAAAACACACTTTTCTTTGAATACAGTCAACTAAATATCATGCATTAGAGTAGAGGGTCTCAGCATTTCTAAGCTCATTCACAGAAATCTGTTGGAAAAGGTTTGTCAAGGTAACCTCTAAAGCTTCTTTTTGTGTGCTAGTACAATTTTGTAATATGTCAGAATGAAGATAGGTCAAACTGAACAAAATATTTTCCTGATGAATTAAGCATTGGCCCTTGTCCCATAAGAAGGAAAGAAAATTCATCCTCCTTCCTAAACCAAGTATGCATTCTGATGCACCATATGATAGTTTATTAAAAATTGAACATCTTTAACTAACAGGACACCACGTTAGCCAATGAATCTTTAGCTTTTCATAGTTGGCTTCCTATAATAGTTAAGAGGGCTAGGCACCAAAGTTTGTTACAAATGTCTTACATCTGAATGGGAAGCCTGTATTTTATATGATAAAATAGAAAAGTACATTTTTTTGGTGTTAAAGACTTTTTAATATGTACTTCTGGAAGGCCAAAGAATGGAAACTTCCAGAATGCTAACTAAAATAACAATAAAATATAACCATAAAATAGCAAGAAGACAACTTAATCACAATAGCTTCCTCTTGCTGGCTCTCCTAAAACTCCTATTATGAATTATAATAATTTTACTCAACGAGACCATAAGTAATATATTTTCTTATTACTTAGATGATCTTTTAAAAATTACAAGTGGTTTCTTTTGTTCCCTTAATTCTGAGGAGAAGTCTGTATTGTAAGGACAATACTAGAAAATATCTCAAGTCTCAATTTTCTTGGAAAAATATCTTCCAGATAACATGTGATAAAAGGCATAATGGTACCAATACATTTTATCTTCTTCAGTGATAGTAAGGGATATTTTGCATCTTGATCTACGGTGTGTGCTTACAGCATTAGATTTCATGATCTCTATAATGAGTACTTACCACATAGCAAGTAATTTGTAATTTACCTCTCATGCAGTCTTGACGCAGAGCATTACTTTGCTATTAGCATTTAGAGTGGGTCCTCCTGACACCTCAATTAATTTATGGGTCACTCTACATACCTGGATATAAAGTGGCTAATGAGTATACAGACTTGTAGGGGAATAGGTCATTCAGGCATTCTTCATAAATTTGGAATTTTGGAAAACTGCAGAAAACAAAACCAAGCAAAAACAGAACTCCTCAGAAAATAGAAAGTGACTTTTTTTAGGGTTTTGGGTTGCTCTCCTGGTTGATGGCCAGAATCTGGGTTCCCCTGCTTCAAGCTCTGAAGTTGCCAAAAACAATTCTACCTACAGAGTTAGCGAGGCTTACTATGTTTTATGAGGTAGCTTTCAGAAAATAGCATGATTAACAATTGTAGAGCTAGTAGAGAACCAAGCTTTCAGTAGTACATAAATACCATTTAATGTACTCGAAGGTCAAATTGATGGCCAGTCCAGAATACATTTTTCCATGACCTGGACTTTTGTTTTGTTTGTAAAGTTGCCAACATGAGTAGAAAGTCAATAATCCGCATTTGAAGAACATCTTTCCATCAAATAGTTTATTTCTTCCATGAAAACCTGGCCCATATACATTGCCCCCTCTTATGAGATTAGTAATACTATGCAATCTGTATATAATATTTTGAAAGAACC
>CM053610.1:61970443-62001305 GCA_028646535.1 Procyon lotor
GCAGACACTGGAATTTGGGGACTATTTGGTGAATTTTCTAGATTAAAAAAAAATTCTTAAGGCATGCATACTTAGATAAGGATCTTAGTGAAAGTTGTCAGAGTCAGGAAATTGTTCAAGTGAATTGATTTTGCTTCCGATAATTTGACTATGTTTAGTCATAGATAAATAAAAATTTCGCCCTAAGTTTCATTTTGTTCTGTCTCTAGTTCTAACCAGTGTAGAAATTTGGAGATTAACTGATTAATAGATATTTTGATGATGATGTATACATCCCATTAAAATAATTATTTTAATACAGCGATGACCTCTTAGCTCATTACACACTCTTTAATGTGCACCAATGTTGCTGAGAATTTGATACGGTGTCAGTGAATATATCTACCCACATTGTGTTTCTTAACAGAAGAGCATAGTGCACCCAATAGCATTTCGGATAATTTCTGTTAAGTTCTGAAGTCGCAAATTTTAAACACTAAGAAGACCTAACAGTTAAATCTGTTTCTCACAAGTAAAACCAACAGAACAAAGTTGTCTAAGTAGCCTCAGTGTTTTCTGGAATTTCGGCATTATCATCTACCTCTTTTCAGTAGCTTAGAAATTAGTCCAAAGCTTTTTTTTAATCAGTATTGGCTCTAATAGACAGGACTTCGTTTTTATTTTATCCCCCCGCCGCCCCATTCAAGGTGCATGTTACAGCTTGCCATTGTGGTCATTGTGGTTCATTTCATTAAGCTTCTTGTCTGCTTTCTTGAGACTTGGGAAAGAGTATTTTTCTGAGTGATTGTACCATATTGTTCCAAATATAAGGCCACCCAGAATAGAAGGCAACCTCCAACTAGAAACAGCTCAAATATGGAGAAAGGCTGGGGGCCCAGAGCCCGGCGGGTCTGGCAGTGGTGGCAAGGGTGCCGAGGAATAGGACGATGCCTGCCCACTCTCCCGGTGAGTGAAGACGGCTCAGCTGCTGCATTTGCTTGTGCGCACAGATGGCTTCTGTTGCTAGAGGAAGAGTGAGACTGGGTGGGGGGAGAGAGCAAATCTGTACACATGGAGGAAAGTTGCTGTGTGTGTCTGATCTGGGGCGGGGGGGAGCTGCAAGTAGAGTTTTTATCTCCTGAGCAACGGTCAGCATCCGTGTTGTTGTTATGCCTTTTTTTTTGGGGGGGGGGGTTGAAAGTTGAGTATCCCCCAGCACTGGAGAAGAACAAAGGTACCCTGTACCTTTCAGTTTAAAAGGTCCATGGCTGTGTAAATGAATTGTCTGTAGACCAGCCCAGAAAATTATTCTTTGCCCTTTAAAAGTGCTCGCTGACCCAGGAGGTGGTGATCACTATGTGATCACGGTCATTTGGGAACAACCCAGAAGCTGGGAGTCACAGTGCCAGTGTTATTAAGATTTCTTTTTAAATTCCCTGTCTCCCGAGCCAGCTAAGTCATAATGTAAACAGGCTTAACGTTGTGATAAATTCAAGGACTGAGAATGGGCACTGATAATTCTCCAAAAATCAGTCACGAAGCTATATAGTCTTTTATTTTAGAGTAATTAAATGGGATGTGATAGAATGAAGTGCTTGATTGTTATTATCTAGAAAATGATGGAGCATCTATTGGTATACAACTTTACCAGGCATTTGCTTACCTTTGAGACTTTACCAAAAACCACATAAAATACGAACCTTGATCTTTCCAGTGATAACTAGTCCTTGGCATACCAAGCAGACTTGAAGGAGAACTTTAATCCCTGAATGGGTTTTCCCTACTGGGCAGTTCTGACTGTAGACATTGTTATTATTTCCAAAAATAATGTTTAAGGGAAGAATAGGACTCTCCCTAGGTTTTAACAGTGCCAATGTGCCCAAGGGATTTGGTTTAGGGAAACCAGTTATCAGTGAATCTAGAAATTCTTTTAAATCTAAATGCCCTGAAAGATCAAAGGCCCTACACCCAAGCAAAAGCACACTAGTTGATGTGCCTACCGTTTTGCCAGTTCTGGGAAGGGAGCATTTGAAACAGAAGGGCTGGGCAGAAGCTCGGAAAAGAAGAGCTAGAAGCAGCGATAGCTGAAAATTACGGCCTGCCCAGTGAGGGTACCAGCCCAAAGGCCACCTGCATTGCCTTGGTAGGGCCTAAATCAGAAGTTTGGAGTGAGCTCTGCATCACCTCAGAGGCCTTTTCAAAACCATCCACGAGGGTGGTCGCAGATAGGGAAAGAAAATAGTAGGGGACCAGAGCTATTCAGAGAAGAGCTTCCTTTAGCACTCCTTCATTTTGGAAACATTTCATCTTGAAGAGGAGGAAAAGGATGTCCAAAATTTGGTAGTGATGTCGGGGGGAATGGTGGGCCCCTTCATCACCTTTAAACTTCTAATAAGTTCCCTTCCAATATTTGCATTGGGCATTATTATGTCTGATTTGATCTGAATTACAAATACAGGGAAACATAGACATTTTACCTCCAGAAAGCGTTGGGACTATTTTAAGTGGCTTTCCTGTGTCATCACCTGCTATTAACAAAATCATTAGTAGCAATGGAGGACAGAGCTGGAGAGGTCCCTGAATGGCCTATTCTACAGCTTCCGATTTGATTGCATATTTCTTTGAGCGAGGAAAAGAACATGGCTCCAGTTGGCTTGTGAGGTGGCAAGGATAACCTTCAAGGACGTAGGAGGAAAGGCCAAAGACAAGGGAAGGGGTAAGATACTCCAAATCGCAGAACTGATGAACTTTGTAAAAATCAATGGGAGTTGTCAATTTCTCTACAAAGAGTATGGTCTGTATAAAACCCATACTTGGACCTGCTGCTGCTCTCAGATCCTCCCTCTCATCCCTAAAATACACAACACAGAAGCTCTTCTGTAGGTGCTTGAAAAAAATGTCCCAAAGCAAAGTTGTGTCTTCCCTGTAGGAAGCTACCTTCAGTGGCTCCTTCTCAGGGTATTAGAGTCATAAGATCAAGGGAAATAGAGCAGTTAATAATCTGTTAGGCATGAAGAAAATCTGCAGATTTGTTGAATGGAAAATAAAATCTCTCAGGCCCTTCGAGTGTCATGATCTCCATAAAAACAGGTTCAGAAAATTCCCATTTGGCTGCTTTTTCTGGGGGTGGGGGGACATAACTGAAGTTTTACTTTGTCCCAGTTCCTGTATGGGTGACTAGGACCCTCATAGGCCAACTTAATCATGCCCAAGTGCTGGTTTTTCAGCAGGGAAGTCAGAGTCGCTAAAGTACAAATATGTAATTTGTGGCCATAGTTATTTTTTTAAAAAAAAAACTAAAAAATAATTCTAACTTAAAGCAAATGCAGGGTTTGGGTAAATCTCTTTGGAAAATGCTCCACTCTAGGTCTTTGCCTCCCAGAAGGGTTTTATAAGACACACCGTTTCTCCAATGCCAGAAGGTGATGTGTGCGTATTTCCTGAGACATATGGAATATAGCATTTGTCTTGCTGAGTGAGCGTGTTTAACTCAGCTGCTGCGTAACTCGCAAATTCCCTACTCTTGAGTATCTTTCAGTTTTCAAAATCATTCCTGAAATGTTCTTAATGGGTATTCCTGAAGGGGCATTGTTCTCTTTGGCAAATCAGAAATGACATCTGGACATGCATAGGGATGGCTCTTGCTTAATTGTTCTTGCTGGTCAAGCAGCAAGCGGATTCCAATTAACAGGTTGAAAGCGTCTTAGGCTAGAAAAAAAAACCTAACCAAGCGGCTGATTCTCATTTGGCAGTGAAATTGAATACTGAATGACATCTATGCCATTATAAACGACTTTTGTTTTAATAACAAAGTTGTTGATTTTCTACTAAGGGTTCTTTTAGGTTGTCATCAGGGGCTGATGGGAGTAACAGTCCCCCCAACTCTCCAGCTAGCTTCAGTGGACATACCACACCTTCTCAACAGCCTGAACCCGTGGTACATTCTCTTAAGGTAACCAACTGTGTCCAACCGTTGATCGAGAATTTCAGTTGTGTTGTGGCTTGTGCGCTCTAGTCTGGTAGTCCTCACAGTCTTGTTTTAACTGTAGAGACTTTAATTTTTAAAGTGTATTTTTTTTTTTTTGCAACTACGAGTTTGAGTACTTGCAGTTGAAAGCTCATTTTGTTTTGAGTAATGTGATTCATATCACTCTGCATTGAAGTTGAAGTCTGATGTGCATGTATCTCCATGTGTGTAAACTCTCGTTCTGGGTATTTGATGTGGAATGTCTTTAGTATGCATGACTTCAAAAGAGGGAGTCAAGGAAGGATACCCGAGTTTTCTTTCTTCATGCAAGGGAAGTACATGGTGCAAAGACTGAAAGAAAATCTTGAACTAAAAACCTCCTCTATCCCCTGTTAATTGGAAATGAGGTTTTCAAACTCTGGTTAATGCTGTTCCACAGAGTGTTAGAGGGTCTTCATAAAGCTAGCCGTTTTTTTTTTTTTTTTTTTTTTTTTTTTTGGCTTTTACTTCACACCCTCCAAGGATCTACCAAAAAGATACAGCTGAAATTTAGTATTTATTTTCTTTACCAATGGTGAGCTTTCCCATAGATAAGCCCCATAAGTAAAATTAATAGTATCTAAGAGAAGACACTGATACAGGCAATAAAAATCACCTTAAAAATTAGGACGGTTCTCTGAAATTTTATCAGTTCCAAGGTATGAATCACTGTCCTTCAAATTATCTGTAATTTCCTAACACATAGCCTTGATCCAACCTTTCTGAACCATGCGTGCCCTAGGGGTTTCACAGCTTTACTAAAATGGTTATGGTTACAGAATGACTTATTAGCAGCCTTAAGATGCACTCTTTCAGAGTGGGCCACACTTTCTGTGGCTATGCATAAAGTAAATAAGCAGGTAAGAAATTCAAAACATGTATTGGATTTGGTTTCAGCAGGAAATACAGCTCCCTCCTTAGGTTTAGCTGTAACTTCCATGAAATGAGTTGCCCCACCCAAGCATATGGGTGGCCATGGCTGTGCACTTGGCCCTTCCATCTTAGTTGGAATAACTCACCAAGTGAGCAACGGAGAGGAAGTTGAGTGGGAAGGCACAGCAGAATGAGGGGTGCCGCCCTGCAGCCAATGGGGGCCGGTCTCTCGACTGACCACCATCTTGCTCTGGGCCACAGCAGTTGGATAGTGTAGCATGAGCAGCCTGCTAAATACACTGTTACTTGAGTGAGCATGAAAGTAGATGCTAGCTATCAGAAAAGCATCTGAGAAATAAAAACTGAGTGTCTTTAGTCCTGTACCGTTAGCATCTGCACATACTCCAGTAACACGTTGCCCTACTTTTCAGAATGAAGCCGACTTCCGCCTGTTGCCTTATTATTAAGTGGCAAGTGTAGTTTGAGTCAGATTAGTATAGTGGCTAGCACTGCAATCTTTCCCCAATTTTTCATTGCACCTGTGTTCCTAGGGCTTAAAAGGGAAGTGAGGGACAGGGAGGAACTCTTCAATTTTGTCTGAATTTGTTCTCTAATTTTCATCTCAAGAGAGAAAGATATTATGTTATAATCAGAACACATTAAGTGTCCTCACTGGGCAGATGGGTAGTACTGAGCAACTGAAGCATCTTTATTGGTTAAGGGGAGGCTCTTGAATACAGAATATATTTGCTTCCATGAGTTAACTGTGTCATGAAACAGAAATATGTTCCTGTGGAAAATGCATCTTAGGGATATCACAGCCTAAAAGAAGAAATGTAGCCCCTCCACACGTTTTGTTTTCGAAAGCCCACAGATCCTAGAGCTGATTTATAACATAAAATTTCTCTGCTGTGAAAGAATTAGAACAATGGCCCAGTTTCCCATCTTCTGATAGATTCCCTGCTCTAAAAACAAACAAAAAGAAAACAAACAAAAAAACTCTTTGGCTGTGGGTGGGGAGGAAAGTGTTGTAAATCAGTGTGAGAAATTAGCCCACTTGTAATAATACCACATTTATCTTACTTTAAAATTCATGCAATTAATTGGAGCTTCACTTAGTATAAATTAACTGATTTGAAGTACACTTCTCTGAGGTGCATTAGAAATTGAATTGGTAGGCAAATGAGCTTGCTCCAGGAGTTAAGTTTTCTATGAGTATTCACTGAGCGTGGTCCAGATTTCCTCTGAGTATATAAAGACTGTGAACGGACTCTAATTGGAGTAGCAGGGTGAGGCTTTCCTTTCCTACCATGATATCCTCCCTTAAAGTAGTAGTACCTACAGAGTAATAATGGCTAGACACTTTGAGTTAACAAAGGAGTAGTTTGGGAATTAGATCATTGCACGACCGAACTCCAGTAAACATCCATGTAGATTATCTATGAACTTGACATGAAGGTCCCACTTCATGCTTAGGTCATTTATTTTGGCTCAGCTGTTCACTGGTGCTAGTATTCAGGCGACACCTTTAGGTGTGACCATCAGCCTGGACCATGACAACAGAACCGAGGAGTTTAGCAATGTCACAGCTCAGTGGGGATTCTTGGAGAAGCTTCGACAAAAAGTGTTATTTTGGCGGCTTTGTTTGTTTTCTTGGGTCTTTATGCTTTATATCCTCTTATAAGCTAAAGCACTAATAAAGAGAAAAAAAATCAAAACCAAAGTTTTCTCCCCTTTTGACCTATAGAAAGTATGGCATGAAAAAAAGACATACATGAAGAAATATTTTAAATCCATTTAAAGATAAAAGCATCTCCTCCCAACACTTTCTTTGCTCTAAAGTGTTGCTCAAAGAACTATTTTCGTAGGCCTTTTCTAAGCCCTGGGAACATGTCCAGGCAAGAACTGTGATGTCAGGAGCATTGATGTTCACTCGAGTTCTTATGTACATAATCCTGGGTTCTGACCAATTTCACCTGTCAGTATCATCTCTTTTAGCCCTCTTTTCTATAGGCCATGTCTACGTATCATTTGGATTATTTGGCAGATCATTATTTATATTGCTCACCTTTACAGTGGAGCAAGAACTTCTCCAAATGGTTGACGTTGGGTCATTAAGGTAATGTGACTATTAACTAAATTCATTAATGTCTACAATAATTAGATACATTCAGTTGACTATTAGTGATACAGTTGCTTTTCATGGCCATTTGAAAATCAAATAGAATTGATCCTTTTTAGGTTTCAGAACAATCAACTCTTTTAAAAGATTTTGCCATGTATTAATCCACTCTGATATGCAGACACGGAGAAAACCAAGGGTTTTACAAAGTGAAGCTCCTTGATGGTTTACTTCATAACTAACAAGTTTTTCCCATGTAAAATTTGCTTTTCTCTTTCAACAAATCCAGGTCTTGGATGTTCAGGAAACTATAGATCGTCAACAGGGTAAAGAGTATGAAAATGACCTTAGTGAGACAGAAAAAGCTATAGTCAGAGAAATGTGCAATGTAAGTTTAATGTGCTTTATTGTGTATTCTGTGTTGAAAGCCCCATCGTAGCTTAGTTACCACTTTATGAATACCTACTTTTCAAAATGCTGGCCAAATGCCTTTATATTTTTATATGAAAATAAAACCAATTCCCCTTGTTCTTATTTTAGTATATTTTATGGCAGTATTAAAAGCCATAAAATATTGAGGTAAGCAATAATCAGCCAATTCTGGATTCCAGAATGATCTATGAACATTTTTAAATAATTTGTCTAAAATTTTGTGGTGCTAGTTTTGAGAAATGGGTTTCTGTTTCATACTTTCAAGCAGTACCTAAAAATCAGTGTTTAAAAGCCTTCTTCAGATTTATTTATAACCATAATTGGAAAAAAAAAAAGCATGTGATATGGGCACTTTGTGTCAAAGTAGTACCTTTACCTTTCAGTGATGGATAAAAGCTCAGAAATGGTTAAGGGGAAATAAATATGAACATAAGAGATAGACACACATAGACATCAGAGCAGAACACAGTTAAAAAAATGGGATTTGGATTTTATTTTTAATCCCTGGCTAAATTTTGAATAATATGCATGGGTATATCATTTAACCCAAGAACATAATTGGTGGTTTGTTAAAAAGCTAAAAACAACCAGATTATGTTAAGCACTGATTTTAACTGGATCTATATTGAACTTTTGTCCTCATAATCTTTGTCCATTAGGGGATCAGAATTGCGTAGAAATACCTTAAAGCTATTAGGACCAGATAGTCTCATGTATCTACTGCTTTGAGGTGTTCTTGGAATCCAGTAAATGTTTTAAATCCCCTGGGTATTTTATATGTGCTGGGGCCACAGTTTTAATCTGCTTCTTTGTGTTGTAGCTGTTTTCCTTTTGAAACTCTTCCCAAGATATTTTTCTTTCCTGCATCTGTTTTCATGTTTTCAAAAGGTCAGTAGTTCTAGAAGTCATAATTTCCCCAGTGCACCACTCTTCACACCTTCTGTAGCTTTTCAGCCTCTCCTTACAGTTTTCAATTTGACTATTTCCTTCAGATCAAGTCGAATAGTTAAGCCACACACTTAGAAAAAAAGCCTGTTGCTTCTCATCTCTTGACTATGGAATGAGAAATAAAGGTCAGACGTTAGGAATTCTAGAACCAGAGGGGAGCACAGAGATCATTCCACAGGTGCTTCTCCAAAGGGTAGTACAACAGGATCCTTTGTAACTCAGGTGGTGGGGTTTCACCGCGGCCCCTGGGCAGGTTGGAGAGGGAGCTCTGGGTGTGATCCCCACCGTGGCATTTTATGTTTGAAGAAGCTAAAATCCCAAAATAAAGTTGCTAGCTTGAATTGTTCTCTAATGAACAGTAAGTCAGGACTATACCCAGATGTCCTCTGCGTACCAGCAATCACCACTTTCCCAAGTGGGGTAAATCTGGGGGCTTGCATTTTCTTTCCCCAAGAGTGAAAGGCACAACATCTTCCAGAAGGGCCCCTCTCCATTTTTCATAATGCCTGAAGTTCTGTAAAAAAAGTACATGTCAGGATTGCTTGTTTTCTTGCCTTTTTGTTTTAGATAGAAGACTTCTGGATATTAGATAATTCATTTCTGAGTCACAGAAGATACGTATTAATGGCCTGGGTCTTGATTAGTTTGTGTTGATCTTATTGCCTTGTATTTCCAAAAATGCTTCAAAAGACTATATGCATTGGCAGTGGTATTTCTTCCCTGTAGAAGATATTTTCAGGAAGCCAAAACCTTGCCGTCCTTGTTTGCCTTTAGCAGTTCTTTAGGGCTGCTTGTCTACTTGTGCCTTTGATTCCCAAAATTTGACAGAAAAATGCAAGCCAACCCAAATCTGATCATTAGCACTCTTACATTTGGAACCTCTTTGAAAGCTGAGAGAAAAAGGTGTTGATTTAAAATATTTTTGTCACCATTCTAAATTATATGAACATCGAACACGCAGCGTGCATACTGGAGAATCAAGAGAAAAACAGATTGTGAGGAATGTTAACAGATAAGTACTTTCTTAGAAACTAGCTAAGGTTGTTAAACCTAGTAAAGGAACTATGTGCTTTATATAATAATGTCACAGAAATGGCAAGTTTTCTTACTACCCTGAGTTTTTGGTCTGATCTCACGTTGTAAGTTTTGCCTCTGTTTCTGGTGTTCCTCCTGGAGGTCAGTTATCAACATCAATACAAAGAAGTGACTGTTAGCATCCTGTTAATTAATAGGGGGGGCTTTTATTCTCTTCCCAAACTGTGCCACAAAAATGGGCTTAATGGTGTCTCACAGCGCTGTATATTTATCTTTTTGGAGTAACGGTATTTTTTAGGTCTGTCTGGCTCTTATAAATTCCCTGAGAACAGCTATTTGACTGGTTGACTCAGACACCTGCCTAGTTGTGCTTTCAGTTAACAAGTGCCCACAGTTAACTCTGTGCCCATCACTGGCTCATTTCAGGGTTAAGGCCCATGGCATCCTACAATTGAATACTTGGGGAGCACTTGAACTTTGGAGTTGTGACTGTCTATTGCTTTTTGTCAGTGCTCTGGAGGTCTTTGGCTTAGAAGCAGAGGATAGGGTCAGACACTCAAAGCACTGGGATCAGCTGTGTTTGTATGTACTATGGAAGGGCAAGTCCATAGCATCCCTTGCTTCAGTGCTTGCACCTTTTCACTGTCAATTAAGAAATGAGACTTTCCTGGGCAGCTTGAGCCCTCCATTGCTAGATCATTCCTCTCCTCCTATTTAAAGACCATCAATATACTCCTCTTCAAATAGGACGGGGCATTTCTACCACATAGTTGTATCCGCTAAAAGGCAGACAGAACCCTATATTCTTAGGTATAACAACAACTAGTATTGGGTTTCCCTAAAGTATCTGCTCTATTTAAAATAAATGCACAAAAAAAAGGTCTATCAATAATGAACCAACTGGTTTTGTGTTCATGTTAGAGCTATATAAACTTTCAGGGTACAAATCAATCTGAAAATGAATCACCCTAAGGAGAGCTATGACTTAATCGGCAGAAGGGGGTACATTTTGGGGCACCTGGGTGGCTCAAAGCCTCTGCCTTCGGCTCAGGTCATGATCTCAGGGTCCTGGGATCGAGCCCCGCATCGGGCTCTCTGCTCAGCGGGGAGCCTGTCTCTGTCAAATAAATAAAATCTTTAAGAAAAAAAAAAGAAGGGGGTACATTTTCCAATTAGCATATTGGTATATCATTGATGAATTCAGGGATCTTACTTTGTTTTCTTAATCTCACCTTTTGCTATGGTTTCTCTAAAATGACCCTGCTTTTAACGTATTGTATCTCTTTGGTGATTCTTGATTCTTGAATGTATTCTTAATATTTTTCCTGCATTTAGATGCTCTCTGCCTTGATAATCTGAGAGACCGTACTGTTTAGTAGTAAAGATTTATGACTGAGGGCCCCCCACACTGTAGGGAAAGGCAGGGAAATTTACTAGTGGCCTGAGGCTAGTAGCTCAGGGCTTAAATAGCTCAAGAACAAAAACTTCCTTTTCCTTAGTAAACATTTGCGTATCCCTGCTTCAAGATGTAGGATATAGAAACCAGGATGATTTTGCTCAATTCTGGCTGTACAGAATTATAGTAGGAGCTTTAAAATACAGATGACCATGCCTCCCCTCTACCAGTGCGCTCGATCTGAGAGCAGGACTTACTGTGTAAGCTTCTTCAAGTGCACAGTGTACAGCTGGAGTTGAGGACCACCCATGTACCTAGAGGAAGTTGGCACATCACTCTTGAATTTTGACCCTCATTGCTGACAAAGCATGTTTGTTCCCTTTACCGAGCAGCTCTTGTGATTTAGAAACTTCCATCACATTTCGCTGTGTTTGAGCTCATTCATGGAGGGATTTTGTTTTGTCTTCACATTCCTCTTTGCCCTTTCATAGATCCCCATTTAAAAACCATAGCTCTCTTTATTTTTAATTAATTAATTTTACCTTTCTTAAGGTTGTGTGGAGGAAACTTGGAGATGCTGCAGGTTCCTGTCCTGGAATTAGGCAACATTTGTCTGGAAACCAGTACAAAGGACCAATGTGAATGGCACTCTTTCAAACAAGATCACCACTGCCAGAGAGAGAGAGAAAAGAAAAAAAGTGGGTTTCCACAAACCTGGACTCATTGATTAACCTGGAGTGATTGTACATTGCACATATTTTCCCTCTAAAACCTTTAGTATTACCGACACTGTATTTCTTCTCTCATTTCATGTCCACAACTGCTCATCTCAAGTCAATTTCAGACAGCTTTGAAATTCACCATTTGGGTACCAATATTTTCTTTAGAATTAAAATGTTTTTGACTCCTCAGATCTAAGATTGTCCCTGGGAAACCTGCATGATTGGAAGAATCCAGTTTGGTGGAGTTGACTCATGGCACCAGACGGTGGGACTGTTCTACCACACTGTGTTGAGGAACAGGTGTCTTCCAGCGTTTAAGAGTTAGGCACCTATTTCTTCTATTTTAGTCGTCAAATTACAATTCCTGATGTCTAATGAATTTGGATGTAAGATAAG
This sequence comes from Procyon lotor, assembly GCA_028646535.1. Taxonomy (NCBI): domain Eukaryota; kingdom Metazoa; phylum Chordata; class Mammalia; order Carnivora; family Procyonidae; genus Procyon; species Procyon lotor. The sequence goes on from CM053610.1 coordinate 61,982,353, forward strand.
ATTAGGTTTCTGGGATTTTTGTTTTGACTTTTGAGGTGCTAAAAATACTCCATAAATTCTCTTTACCAGCTAGTAGCGCAGTAAGACTTTGTAGAGTGCTTATCAGCGAGTACCATCTCTTTCAAGGGATCAAGATAAATATAGCTTTTCTTTCAATCTTGCTATATTCACGAAGACACATCTTGGGGACATACCAACTTCCATATTCATTCAGTGTATCCATTGATGTTAATATTAATTCCAATTAAAGAACAAGCAAACATAATTTTTCTAAGTGTTTCCAGCTGTGAGATGTCAATTTCTACAATTTAGTTTCTAGATCCGCTGTTATATTTAATAAACGTTATGTAAACTTTAAAATATTGCACTGCATTTATGAAAAAAGCTTTCTTTGCCTACAGCAGCTAACGTTTTCTGAAACTGACGCATGTCCTTCATTATTGAGGCTAAAAGCTCTTGTTCAGATTGCTTGAGGTTTGAAAAAGAGGTGTGCTACTTTGCTTAGTTTCTTATTTTTGGTATATACATATATACACAATACTAGACTGTGTGTATTGGAAATGCTATGATAGGTATTATGTGTTTTTTTCAAATGCAATGATAGTTTCTTGTATGAATGTGCAAGAGGCTTGTGACAGAATGCTAAGTTTTTATTGTAGCTTATGATTATAAAAGTAGGAATGCAACAATTCCCAGCTTTTAGATTTCATCTAAATTACTCAGATTGGATTCATAGCAGAGATTCATTGTTGCTGTTGTTTTTAAATGGACTCATTACAGTGTATTACTTGTCACTGGTGAAGAAATGTGAAAGAATTTCATTACAGTTTTTAAGATGTTACTGTGCTGAAAAAACAGCCCTCTGTTTTCCGAAAATATTTATGAATTAATTTACTATAGAATTATCTCTCTAATTATTGTAATTGGGTTACCAGTTAAGCTTATCTTTCTTTTGAAATGTTGTATTATTACTCTGTAAAAGAAAAATGCTTGCTATATTTACACCTCTTGTAGAAAAGCTTTCATCCTTCAATTGTTGTATTCCTACACTCTGGAGACATTTAAAAGTTTTTGTGCCTGCAGTAGACACTGCGGAGGCGAAAACAAGGAATACTGGTCTTTTGACAAAATACTTGTGTAGATTTTGATACTGTATTAAAACTATTTTTTTAAAGTTCTGCATAAAATTGAGTATCAAGTATATGTGTTCATCTTAGCAATGGTAATAAATTATTTAATCTCACTGGTTTTTTTTCCTTCAAAATGCTTTTCCTACATTAAGTAGATGTCTAATAGTCCCTCAATATCGCAGTGTTCCTGTATGATGGTATTAGGGATGCTTCATTATCTTAAATATGAAACAGAAGAATCTTTTAAAATATGCTCATAACGAAGGAGTTAATATTCAGGTTACTCAGTTCATACCATTCTCTATTATAGTATAGTTTAGATTCCTATTTAAGAACATTTAAGAAGCAGTGTTATAAAATCTTTCACTTGTAATGCACCTAGATTAAATTTTAATTCAATTATCATTAGAACAGTCAGTAGGACAAAATATACTAAGGGGAAATATTTGCAGAGTGGAAAACTTGGCCTTGAGGAATATATCCACATAGATGACCTAGACATAAATTGCCAAATGCACACCTACTCCTGGAAAACCACTGAGAAGACAGGAATAAGGCTTCCTACACTGAGCATTAGCCCAGGGCCTGAACTTGCTATTACCTAATATGTTTATCCGTAAAAAGGTGTGGCATCATTCTCTTATGTGACCAGTTTATGATCTCCTTTTCTCTGGAACAAGGTTAATTTATACATCTTGGCAGAATATTTTCACCGGCCTTAAAGCTGACAGACTGACACTCATAATCTAAAAGCTTTTCAAATGACTGCCTTTACATTTCTAGCACATGCTCAAGGCACAATAGAAAATTGAGATCGGATGTGACATCCGGTAATATATCATCGGATGGGAGTGTGGTATACATCCCAATGGCTGGAGCCAACAAAGTCTCTTTGGGCCAACAAAGTCTCTCTGGGCCAGCAAGTTCAGCATTCAACTCTGTAATCAGCTCTGCGAGTTCAAGCAGCTTAACCTCACTGAGCCCCTGTATCCTGCATGCTGAAAGGAAAGAACATCTATCTCATTGCCTTGTTGTGAGGTTCTTTAGAGTCTCCATAGTTCCAAAGCTCCTGGTCTTGACAGTCCTCAAGTAACAATGACGAGTCTGCCAAGACCTAGGAGCCTAGACCCATGAGCTGCAGCAATGTTACACCATCAGGCTAGGAGAGGGAACCACATCAACACAGAGGGTCTATTAATCACATAAAGAGATTCTAGCTGCATAGTTCACACTTTCAAACCCTGTTTTCTGTAAATCATCCAGCCTATATATCCTCAGGCCTTATCCTGGCCAATCACAGATGGTAATGGTGGAAATGGAGAGAAATAGGGATAGTGGTCTGATTCTCATAGGAATGATATGTCTGAAAAACAAAATTTCCACAACTACTTATTTCCGTGTTTTTCATATCACTGCAAACATTTGAGAATAAAGACTTTCACTTCAAAATGGTGGAGTCCCTGCGATAGCACCCTCCTCTTGTCTAAAACTCCAAAAATGGTGGAAGAGCTATTTAATTTATAATCTCCCTAGAACTCACCGATAGTGTATCCTATGAACCAACAATTAAGATAAATTCTTGGCAAATGGAAAACAAACAGTATCTGGTTGAAACGATGGATTTGTTACTCAAAGTACCTGATGGAAGGTATTGTTGATAATAGATTGGCTGCAAGGGTACTCCAAATTAGGCGGACCTTGAACCTGCATTGCATGGGCTTCTGGGGCAACTGACCGTAGCTAGGCATTTTGATTCCTGCATATAATTGCTCCCTCCTTGGGTCAGATAGAGAACACAGGAGAACTTCTCCTAGGCCAAAGCAGAGAGTAAGGATACTTGAATCGGAGGCACAGGGCAAAGTCTTCCGTTTGTTAAACACCCAGAGGAATGATGACCTTCTGTACCCAGATCATTAGGTCCTGACACAGCCTGCCTAGAAGTTTGTCCCACCATCCCCCTTACATTTAGGGTCAGGTATCTCCCAAACACAGCATCCTGACCTGTTTCTTCAAGCAAGTTGTGTGGTAAATACAGCCTATTAATGAGGAAATATCCATACTCATCTGAGTATGCAACCAAGTATCACCCAACATTGGCAGAAAGCCATGACTATGAACCAGAAACACACATTGAATATATACCAAGGAAAAGAATTAAAATCAAGAGAATTTCAGAAGCATGACCAGTATTCTCAAAAAAGGTAAATACTGCATTCATTATAAGGAATTATTTTCACATCTTGAGAATAAAATGTTACCATGAAAAACTCAGTACATTGGCCATGTAGTAGAAAGGACACTGCTGAGAGCAATTTAGCAGGCTTGAGGCCAAGAATTTTTGCCAGAATTTAGTGGAAGATTTTTAAAAGTCTGAAAGTTAAGACAAATGGCTTCCATTGTTCCCATAGTGCTTTCCCTTACTTCCTCTACCGTTTTCCTTCATTCTTCCATGGTTCTCTTCGTAGTTGATTTTTAATTGCCTTATTTTAAGTTTTAATGTCAAAGGCTATCTCAAAACCATTTGGAAGTAACAATAAAATATACGTGAGGTATAGTCTCATTTCACTGAGATTTAAGAATGTCCCTTTAAAAAACACAAAATCCTCCTATTTTTACAGTAGGGTTTTTCATAGTTTTCATGCCTAAGTTATAATTCCATCTGGTCTCATTACCAAGAAGAACATCCCTTTCCCATCCTAGTTTTCTAGATCCCGTTCTGAACTGGTAGCCTACAATATACAACATCATAATGTCCATGGCAACAGATTTATATGCTAATCAGGAATGCAATTTATAGAAGCAGAAAGTGTCTGAAATTGGCCTTTGATTCCATGGAATCGTTATTGGGTTTGGGCCAAGATTCATGAGCTTACCATGGCATTTCAGATAGGCTTTATTAAAAAAAAAAAAAAAAAAAAAAGTCTGTTTTCCCTTTGTAATAATCTAGGTTAGGTAGGAATGGGTTTCTGACAGACCAAGTAACAGTCTCTAAGGTATTCCTTTTTTTAACCATTACCATTTCCCAGCCTCAGTCTAGCCCTTGTATTCAAACAGTGAACACATTGATTGGTTACCCAGGATTCATTCCTCCTTTCCCCCTAAGAGAGCCCTCCTTTGTTTTGGAAACATATCCCTCCTCTACATTGTTCAAGTGAATCCAGAGAAGTAAGTTCCAGTTCCAGAGCTGAATCTTGATTAATGCCTAGACTCAAAGCTGGCCTTCATAGGCTCATCTTACATGCTAATAATTTGGCTCAAGAACCCAGTCTTAAGCCAATCAACACATGGCACTCCTATGGTCCAATTGTGGCTATAAGACCTAACAAGCCTCATTTAAATTTAAACTCTTAGAAGACATTTTACTGGTTGAGTGGGGAGAGGTTTTTTTCCTGTCTAGTGTGGGATATGCTACGAGTTTTCTGTTGCCTATGGTCAATGTGGGCTGTCATTAGAAAAGTCATCCTGAGGAGAACGCATATAGGAAAAGGTAGAGCCAAGAGAATAGTGGAGAAAAGTGGCCTGAAACACTGATTATACCTTGTCTGGAGTCCACTCTGGTTTTGGACTCTCCAATAGATTCAATTCTTCCTTATTGTTTTAAACTAGTTTGATTTAGGATTCTGTTACAGACTGCCCAAAATCTTACTCAAAAAACTGTACACTCTATATGCCATTACTTGGATATATGGTCCACCAATACAGCAAATTGGAAGATACAATAGCTTTGTTTTATTGCAATAAACAGAGTGTGTCTAAACAAGTGATTCCTTTAAGCACTGTCACAAAAAAAGATTCTATATTCTCTTTATGTGGTAAAATAAAAAGAAATTAGCAAATGGGGCTTTAAGGCCTTCCTCATTCTTTACGCTTATTTTCCACCTATGTTTCCTGACCCCTCCCCTCATCCTCCAGTCCATCTGGGAAACAAGGTAAAAAGTGCTGAGGCAAAATTTCAATAGTAAGGGAAGACTGCCCAGTCTTATATATCATGACCTTTCAAATGTGACCCTAATCACCGTCTATTTGATGAGGGTATCTGTACATGGTACTCACCTTCTCTAATCCCCTAATAATGGCAGCCTGGTTTGCATGGCAACAGGGGAAATCTTGGGTTAGGCCAGATACAGTGTCCACACAAACCAAAACATGTTTATAACCCTTGCTCAAAGGAGGGAGAGTCATTATAATCTTCGGATCCCTCATTAGTTGGGAACTCACATGAGTGGACTCAGATTCTTTAGGTAGTTGCCTTGAGCATCATTTAGAACACACAGGACATGGTGTTAGTCCATTAACCAAGTCAGTATATTTCAAGGGTAATCTGGCATCCTTAGCAATATGCCATCCCATCCAGCCACTGCAGTGGACATTTTTTCTAACTGAGGTGTCAGTTGCTAGGGCTCATACCTGGGCTAGGGCATCAGCTTCCTGACTGCCAAGAAGGGTCAATGCCTTATGAACCAGGACATGGAAGGCTGTGACAACTGCCTTAGGCTTTTACAGGCAAGCCCAAATGTCTTTCCATCTATCATGACTCCACAAAGTCTGAATTATGATCATCCATCCCCTAGTATCTATCTCATTGTCCAGACCATAGGGTTAATCACTTGGAACAGCCCAACTGTCAAAGCCAAGGGTTAATGGCCAGAGCTCATGAGTGATCATTAGCCAAACAGTCCTGAGTTCAGCCCACTGGCTGCTGTAGTCCATTCCTGCTTCGTCCAGATGTTGTCGATATTGGGCAGAAGAGTAACTGTAGTCCATAGGGGCAAGCTGCCCCAACCGGACCTATCTGTACACCCTTATGAGACATGAGTTCGAATTTCCCCCACTTCCTCTCTACAGGCCACAAAAGCCCATCATAGGAGTAGGAGTGCAAGCATTTACAGGGTCTACCGATACCAGCATTTCTAGAGACAGTAAGCTCACAAACATGGTGTTCTTCTGCTGCAAATAGGCATGCCACTAGTCAAAATGGGGTTTGACCCATGGGAGAGGTGAGTGGATGAAATATTCTCAATCACGATCTAAGTGAAGTTCTTACCATGACTGGCTGTTCCTTCCTGAGCAGCTCTACTGAAGGATTGCACACTGCTATGAGCTGTTGCTCAATGGCATAGATCAGACTTCCGCCCCCTTCTAAAGCTGATGAAAATTCTAAGAGTACACTCTCCTTCTGTTGTCTCTGTCATGGCCACTAACCTATACATTTTTGAGTCACTGATACATCTAACTCAGAGGGTGACCCTTCTTGGGAGATGCCCAGAGATTAAATCTACTTCTCAAGTATTTTTGCCTTCCCAAAGGTGGCTTTCTACTGTGATCCCTGGTTCCACATGTGTTCTTTCTTTGCCAGACAGTTAAAGGGTAAAAAGGCACTGTGCTAAGTGGAAAAGAGAGGTTCTCCAAAGCACCCAAATCCTATAAAGGTCAGCACTTTTCCCATACTGTGGTTAGATAACCTTGTACCTTATCAACATGTAAAAGATGAAATGAAATGAGATAATTTATGGCAAGGGAGGTTTTAAAATGGAGCCAGGGGACCCTTAAGGAGATGGGTCTTATGCAGGTCTGCACTGGAGAAACCATGAGTTTTTGAAATGGGCCAAACCATGATATTCCAGAGACTCGTGCATATACAATATCTGCAACTTGCCACAGCAGGAGACTTCGCTTAGTGGCAGTCTTAGCATCAAATTAGATTCAGACAGGATTAGTTTTCTGTTATCAGTCAAAATTCTTTGTAAATAAGATATACAAGGAAGTCCAAGAAAAATGGCAGAGTAGAAGGATCCTGAGCTCACCTAGTTTGATAAACATAATGAAGCAATAACTACATCCATTACAACTAGCTCTGAAAATGACCTGAAAACTGGCAGACCAGATCTGCCACAACCAGTCAAAAAAGGGAAGGCCACATCAAAAGGGGCAGGAGGGGCAGAGGCATGATCAAAAACCAACCCCTTAGCACAACTAACCACAAATGGGAGGGACATCATGAGCTTGAAGGCACAAGAGGATCAGAACCTCACATCTGCCCTGGGGACCTACATTGGGAAGATGAATCCCCGTAACATCTCGTTTGAAAAATAAGCAGGGCTTAAATCCAGGAGAGGCTAAAGGATTATAGGAAACTTAGTCCCTACCCTTAAAGGGCCAGAACACTAAATAACTTGGCCCGAGACACAGCATAGCAGCAACAGATTGAAAACCACCTGGGGTATACATCATGAAGATTTGACTAATCTTAGGATGCATGCTGGAGGACGGGGATCAGCAAAACACTTGTCCTGGTAGGCACCACTTTTCTTGCCCTCCAGATATCTGCTATTAAACCTACATATCTGAACTCTTTCACTAACCAGTTCAAACACTCTCTATTTAACATGCTAGCACCTCCAGGTCCCAGTCTGGTGTTTCTCTGCAGACCCTCCCCACACAATAAACCCACCTGGAAAGGCACAGCTCCAAAGCAGCTCCTGCCCCATCAGACCTGGCAGGCAGCCCTGGCAGAGAGTGCCATTCCAAAGTGACTCCTGTCCCAAGGAGCAGGGGTGCTAACCCCACACACCAGTATGCCCGCATTTCCTGTAGCTGAGCTTTCCAGCATACTGTATAGAGAGAAAACCCTGCCCTTTGGTGTACCACAGTTGTCCCAGCACCTAAATGTAGACAGCCAGGGTGAATTACATTCCTGCCTGCCAGGAAGACTACAGAGGCTGCAGCTACACCTCCCAACAGTGCAGTCATCAGGCCTTGCCCAGTATGCCCACAGTAAGTAAAGATCATTGCAGACAAGCAGGGCTGAGGGCCAGTCCAAACCACCAGCATGCCCGTAGCAATTGTGTTTAGCCACAACAGGAGGGAGCATACAGCCTACTCGGGAGTGATGTCTGGGGAACCTGGTCTTGGTATCACCAAGAGCACGGTGTCACCCCTTGGTCACCAACACCAAGGGGGTTTGCACTACAGGGCACCACAGGACCTCTTCTATACCACACCACTGTTTAAGACCAGGAGACACAGTTATCTACCTCATACACAGAAACAAACACAGGGGGTTAGGCAAAATGAAGAGACAGAGAAATACGTACCAAATAAAAGAACAAAACAAAAATCACAGAATTAAGTGAAATGGAGATAAGCAATATGCCTGATAAAAAGTTCACAATAATGGCCATAAATCTACTCATCAGACTTGAGGAAAGAGTCAACTCAGAACTTCAATAGGAGATAGAATGTGTGTGTGTGTGTGTGTGTGTGTGTGTGTGTGTGTGTGTGTGTGTGTGTAAATATACAGAGATGAAGAATACAACTGAAATGAAAAAATATACTAAAGGGCATCAACAGCAGATTAGAGGATGCAGAATCGATCGGTTATTTGTAGGATAGGATAATGAAAACAAACCAAGCTAAACAGCAAAAAGAAAAAAGAAAAACTGAGAACACATTAAGGGATACCTGCCATACCATCAAGCATAGTGACATTATAGAAATCCCAGAATGAGAAAAGAGAAACAAGAGGACAGAAAGCTTAATTGAAGAAATACTAGTTGAAAATTTCCCTAATCTGAGGAAAGAAATATACATCCAGGTCCAGGATTCATACAGTACCAAACAAGGTGAACTGAAGAAAGTCCACACCAAGACACATAATAATTACAATGGCAAAAATGAACGCTAAAGAGAAAAATCTTAAAAGCAGCAAGAGAAAAGCAGCAGTTACATACAAGGGACTCCCCCATAAGGCTATGGGCTAACCTCAGCAGAAACTCTGCAGGTCAGAAGAAAGTGGCATGATCTATTCAAAGTGCTAAATGGAAAAAATCAAAACTCTACAATCAAGAATATACCACCCAGAAAGATTATTCAGAATTGAGGAGAGACAAAGAGTTTCCCAAACAAAAATTAAAGATGTTCAGCACCACTAAGTCAGCCTTACAAGAAATATTAAGGGGAATTCTTTCAGTGAAAAGAAAAGACCATAACTAGAAGAAAATTGCAAAAGGAAGTTGTTTCACATGTAAAAGCAAACATGTAATGAAAGTAGAGATCAATTCCCTATAAACCCAGTGGGAAATTACAACACAAAAATAGTAAAGTCAAGTGTATCTTCAACAACTGGTCAGAGGATACACCATATGACAAGATGTAAAATATGACATCATATATGTAAAACATAGAAAGGGGAGTAGAAAGTTAGTATTTTTACAATGTGTTTGACCTTAATCATCAATTTACATAAACTGTGTTATCTATGTTATATATAAACCTAATGGTAACCATGAATCAAAAATCAACAATACACAAAAGCTGAAAGGAAAGGAATCCAACCATAACACTAAAGGATGTCATCACACCACAGGGGAAGAGGGCAGGAAGAAAAAGAAATTGACGGAGAAGAACTACAAAATCAACCAGAAAGTGAGTAAAGTGGCAATAGTACATATTGATCAATAATTACTTTAAATGTTAATGGACTCAGGGTGCCTGGGTGGCTCAGTCAGTTTTGCATCTGCCTTCAGCTCAGGTCATGATCCCAGAGTCCTGGGATCCAGTAATACATAGGGCTTGTTAGGGGGGAGTCGTCTTCTTCCTCTCCCACTCCCTCTCCACCTGCTTCATCATTCTTTCTGTCTCAAAATAAATAAATCTTTTAACAAATTTTAATGGACTCAATGCTCCAATCAAAAGATACAGAGTGACTAGATGGATACAAAAACAAGACCCAGAAAAGGCTAGCAAGATGACAGAGTAGGATAAGAGTAAACTCACCTTGTCCCATAGATGCAGCTAATTAACACTCACACCAATATAAATAACCCAGATAATGACCCAAAGACTGGCAGAACAAACTCCACAACTAAAGACAGAGAAGGGCAGAGACATAGAAGCTAAACCATCGGAAATAAGGAAGTAGTCACAGGCACTAAGAAGGGAGAGAAACAGACTCTCACACCAAGGAGCCTGCAAGGGGAAGATGACCCTGTAACATTTGGCTTTGAGGTCTTACAACTAGTGGGACTTTAGCCTGGAATTTTAAACATCAGTGGGCTCAGTTCTGGGGAGTCCAGAAGATGAGAGGAAGCTGAATCCCCACCCTTAAAGACACAGCACCACAAACTACCATGAGAGATACAGCCTAGAAGCAGCAGCTGGAAAATGCCTGGGCGTATATGGGAGGGAGTTATTTACTAAACTTAAAGCCTGTCCCATAGACACAGAATTTCCTGACGGACTTCTCTAGAAACAAAGGATCTGACAAGGGCCATTAACCTGCCCTCACTCCACCATAAACAGGACACCTGCAGGAGCCAGCCTGGGCACCAAAATTCACTATCTACGTCGCTTACACGAAGCCCCACCCTCCTGCACTTCAGGAGTCTGACTGCAGGACCTGTTCACCAATGAAAACTTCTCAGGGTGCCCTGCAATTTGGTGCTACTGCATCTCTGGCAACTCAGTAGTCTAAGTAAACTTAATCCCAAGGTGGCCCCATACTGGTCAACTATCACCACAGGAACCAAACTATCTACAACAGGCAAAGAGAGCCACTGCAGACAACTAGCCTGAAAAATAAGGCAACCGAGGCACAGCAGCAGGACATGCCAGCATGCACCAGAGACACTCCCTGAAGTTTCAGGCACTGCGAAGCAGGGGACACTACATTGCAAGGCACTATAGGACCTCTTCTTCATAAAGCCATTACACACAAGAACAGAGGTAGCAGACTTTCCTAACACATGGTTTATGCACATAGACTTAGATAAAATGAGAAGACAGAGCAATTTGTCACAAATGAAAGAAAAGGACGAGGCCATGGCCAGAGATCTAAGTGAAATAGATATAAGTATCATGCTTGATAGAGAATTTAAAGTAAGGATCATAAATATACTCACTGGACTTGGAGAAAGAGTAGAAGACCAGAAATAAGTAATAATATAGCAGAGATAAAGGTCTCAATAAATAAAAGAAGAAGCATGTTTGATGGAACAAATAGCTGGCTAGAAGAGGAAGAACAAATTAATAATCTGGAAGAGAGAGTAAAGGTAAGCAATCACGTTGAGCAAAAGAGAGAAAAAAGAATTATGTAAAATGAGGATAGACATCGGGCACTCAGTGACTTCATGAAACATAACAATATTCACATTATAGGAATACCTGAAGAAGAGAGAGAAAAGGGGATAGAATATATATTTGAAAAGATAATAGATGAAAACTTCCCTATTTGGGGAAGCAAACAATATTCAGATCCAGGAGGCTCAGAGAGCCCCCCTCCAAAATCAACAGAAACAGATCCACAAAAAGATATAATTAAAATGGCACAAATATAGTGATAAAAAATTTTTAAAGCAGCAAGACAAAAGAAGACTGTGATATACAAGGGAAGCCCTATAAGGCTATTGAGGGATTTTTTTTTTTTTTTTAAGATTTTATTTGACAGAGAATGAACAGGGCAGAGGAGCAAGGGAAGAGGGAGAAGCAGGCTCCCCACTGAGCAGGGAGCCAGGTGCAGGACTTGATCCCAGGACCCTGAGATCATGACCTGAGCTGAAGGCAGACACTTAACCAACTGAGCCACCCAGGTTCTTTAGCAAGGGATTTTTTAAGAAGAAACTTTCCAAGCCAGAAGAAAGTGGCATGATAAGTTCAAAGAGCTGAATGGGAAAAATCTCTAGCCAAGAACCTTCTATCCAGCAAGGCTATCATTCAGAAGAGAAGATGAGATAAAGAGTTTCCCAGACAAAATCTAAAAGAATTTGTGATCACTAAACTAGCCCTGCAAGACATATTCAAGGGCACTCTTTGGGTGAAAAGGAAAGACCAAAAATGATAGTAGGAAAATAGGAAACACAAAAGCAGTCAGGAATGTTTTTGTAAAATACCAGCCAAGGAACTCACAAAATAAATAGATGTAAAATAGAACACCATATACTTAAAATTTGGGAAGAAGACGAATAAAGAATGGATTCAAACTCGACTGCTATATGCAGATGCTGTTATATACAAACTGAATGGTAACCACAAATCTAAAACCAGTAATTGATGTGCGAAACACATAGAGAAAGGAATCCAAGTATATTACCAAAGAAAGCCAGCAAACTGTGAGAGAAGAGAGCAAAAGAAAGGATCACAGAACTACAAAAACAACCACAAAACAAGAACAAAATGGCAAAAAAATATAACTCTCAATAATTATTTTGAATGTAAATGGACTAAATGTTCCAATCAAAAGGCATTGGATGATGGAATGGATAAAAAACCAAAACCCATCTAGATGCTGACTACAGAGACTCACTTCACACCTAAAGACACAGATAGACTGAAAATAAGGAGATATAGAAACATTTATCATGCAAATGAATGTCAGAAGAAAGCCACAGTAGCATTATTATGTTAGACAAAATAGATTTTAAACAACAAAGACTGTAGCAAGAGACAAGGATAATTTATAATAATAAAGGGGACAATCCAACAAGAAAATATAATTATAAATATTTATGCACCCAATATGGGAGCACCAAAACACTTAAAACTAATCAATGGCAATTTAGTAATAGTAAGGAACTTTAACCCCCTCCTTACATCAATGGACAGATCATCCAAACAGAAAATCAACAAGGAAACAATGGCTTTGATTGACACACTGGACCAGATGGATTTAACAGATATTTTCAGAACATTCCATCCAAAAAGAGCTGAATACACAATTTTCTCAAGTGCACATGGAACATTCTCCATAAAAGATCACATATTAGGCCACAAAACAAGTCTCAACAAACTCAAAAGGATCAAGGTCATTGCGTGCATCTTTTCTTCTTCTTTAAGATTTTATTTATTTGACAGAGACAGAGAAAAAGAGAGACAACACAAGAGAGTGGCAGAGAGAGAGGGAGAAGCAGGATCCCTGCTGACCAGGAAGCCCAACACTGGGCTCCATCCTAGGATCCCGAGATCTTGACTTGGTCTGAAGGCAGATGCTTAACCAAATGAACTACCCAGGCAACCCACGTGCATCTTTTCTGACAACACCGCTATGAAACTAGAAATCAACCACAAGAAAAAAATCTGAAAAGAACACAAAAACATGGAGGCTAAATAATATGCTAAAGAATGAATGACTCTACCAAGAAATCACACAAGAAATAAAAAATTACATGGAGAGAAATGAAAATGAAAACACAATGGTCCACAGTCTTTGGGATGCAGCAAAAGCAGTTTGAAGAGGGAAGTTTAAGGCAGTACAGGCCTAACTCAAGAAGAAAAATTTCAAAGAAACAAATTAACCTTACACCTAAAGGATCTAGAATAAGACAATAATAAAAAACCCCAAAAGCAGTGAAAGGAAAGAATTAATAAAGATTAGAGCAGAAATAAATGAAATAGAAATTAAAAACCAATAGGGTAGATCAATGAAACCAGTAGGTTCTTTGAAAAAATATTGATAAACCTCTAGCCAGAGTTATCAAGAAGAGAAAGAACTCAAAATCACAAGTGAGAGAGGAGAAATAATAGCCAACACCACAGAAATACAATTATGTGAGATTATAATAAACTATATGCCAACAAATTGGACAACCTAGAATAAATGGATAAATTCCTAGAAACATATAACCTACTAAAACTGAAGCAGGAAGAAATATAGAATTTGAAGGGACTGATTGCTACCAATGAAAATGCATCAGTAATCAAAAAACTTCCAACAAAATTCCAGAAACAGACAGCTTTGCAGATAAATTCTACCAGATGTTGAAAAGAGTTAATAACTGTTCTTATCAAACTATTCCAAAAAATGTAAAAAGTAAAAATTCCAAATTCATTGTGTGAGATCAGCACTACCCTGACCAGATAAACACACCACAAAAAAAGAGAACAGGCTGCTACCTCTGATAAACATAGATGCAAAAATCCTCCACAAAATACTAGCAAACCACATCTAACTATATATTTAAAAAATCTTTCACCACAATCAATTAGGTTTACTCCTGGGTTGCAAGTTGGTTCACTGTTTGCAAATCAATCAACGTGATACATCACATCAATAAGAGAAAGGATGAGATCCCTACGATCATTTCAGTAGAGGCAGAAAAAGCATTTGACAAGGTACAACGTCCATTCATAATAAAAACCCTCAACAAAGTAGGTTTTAAAGGAACATACATCAACCTAATAAAGGCCATTTTTGACAAAAACACAGTTAACATCATACTCAATGGGAAAAAACAGAAGTTTTCTTCAAGATCAGAATAAAGATAAAGATGTGCACTCTCATCATTTTTATTCAATGTAGCACTGGAAGTCCTAGCCACAGCAGTCAGAAAACAAAAAGAAATAAAACATATCCAAATTGTTAAGGAAGAAATAGAACATTCACTGTCTGCAGATGACATAATACTACATACAGAATGCCCTAGAGACACCATCAAAAAAGCTACCAGAACTAATAAATGAATTCAGTAAGGTGCAGGATACAAAATCAATGTACAGATAATTGTCACATCTCTATACAGTGATAATGACATGGCAGAAAAAGAAATTAAGGAAGCAATCATATTCAGAACTGCACCAAAAATAACATATAATACCTAGGAATAAACCTAACTCTGAAAACTATAAAACACGGGTGAGAGAAACTGAAGGGGACACGAAGAAATGGAGACATTCCATGCTCATAGATTGGAAGAACAAATATTGTTAAAATGTCTATACTACCCAAGGTAATCTACACATTTAATGCAGTCCCTATTGAAACACCAACAGCATTTTTCACAGAATTAAAACAAACAAATCTAAAATTTGTATGAAACCACAAAAGAGCCCAATTAGCCAAAATAATTGTGAAAAAGAAAAGCAAAGCTGGAGGCATCAGAGTTCCAGCCCTGGGTTATATTACATAGCTATGGTAATTAAAACAGTGCAGGACTGGCACAAAAATAGACGTGGATCAATAGAATGGAATAGTAAATCCAGAAATAAACCTACAACAATATGGCCAATTTAAAAAAAATATATATGGCCAATTAATCTTTGACAAAACAGAAAAGACTATCCAATGGAAAAAGGACGGTCTCTCCAACAAATGGTATTTGGTGTTGGGAAAACTGCATAGCAACATGCAAAAGAAAGACTGGATTTCATTATTACATCATACACAAAAATAAATTCAAATAGATTAAAGACCTAAATGTGAGACTTGAAACTATAAAAATCCAAAAAAAGAAGATAGGCAGTATTCTGTGTATTTTTGACATTGGCCATAGCAACTTCTTCTAGAGAGGTCTCCTGAGGCAAGGGAAATAAAAAAAGCAAAAATCAACTACTGGGACTGCAGCAAAATAAAAAGCTTCTGTACCGTGAAGGAAACAATCAACAAAACTAAAAGGCAACCTATGGCATGGGAGAAGATACTTGTAAATGACATTTTCAACAAAGGGTTTCCAAAATATATACAGAACTTATACAATTCAACACCTGCTAACAAATAACCTAATTTAAAAATGGGAAGAAGACATGAACATTTTTCCAAAGGAGATTTACAGATGGCTAACAGACACATGAAAAGATGTTCATCATCTCTTAATATCAGAGAAAAGTAAAGCAAAGCTTCACTGAGATATCATCTCGCTCCTGTCAGAATGGCAAAAAACAAAGAAAAAAAAAGCCAAAACAACAACAACCCTCAAGATACAACATGTGTTGTTGAGGATATGGAGAAAAAGGAACACTTATGCACTCTTGGTGGTAATATGAATTGCTAGAGCCCCTCTGGAAAACAGTACAGAGGTTCCTAAAAAGTTAAAAGTAGAACTATCCTACCATCCAGCAATTGAACTACTAGGTATTTACACAAAGAATACAAAAACACTAATTCAAAGAAATGCATGCACCTCTATGTTTACAGCAAGAGTATTTACAATAGTCAAGATATGAACACAGCCCAAATATCCATCGATAAATGATAAGAAGTGATATAAATGGAATATTATTCAGCCTCAAATAGGAATGAAATATTGCTGTTTGCAACAACATGGATGGAGTTAGAGAGTATTATGCTAAGCGAAATAAGTCAGAGAAAGACAAATACCATATGATTTCACTCCCGTGTAGAATTTAAGAAACAAATGAGCAAAAGAGAAAAAAGAGCAACAGAGACACAAACCAAAGTACCGGGAACTGGTTGCGTGACTGGAGCGCCGGCAAGCCAAGCAGGGCAGCTCAGGGGACCCCTTAGCACAAGGTGGCCAATGCGCAGGCACAGGCTCTGGCCCCACTGTCCTTCCACAAGTGGCTGTCCCCACCTTGGTCTCCTGTGGCTGGCACAGGAACTGTCTGCTCTGCGTTGCAGGGGGGACCAGAGAAGAGAGCTTTGCCTCCTCCCAGGTCTGTGGACAAAGCCCAGAGCCACACACCAGAGAACCAGGTGATGTCCTCGGCAGCGGAGGGTGCAGTTCATCCTGGAGGAGGGCAAGATTGCAGAGAAGTAGGAGGCCCTGTTACAACCAGTCCCCTAAGGTGAGCTGGATATCTACCAGAAGACACTGAACACCCATGAAATCAGCCTGAGAAGTAAGATTTTTCACTTCTGGATCTCTACAGGAGCAGAGGACAGCAGTGGAGAGGGGGCACCCTGCCTGGATCGTGGGTGATATATTCAGCTATACATCCTGTCATCCACTTCTCATCAAAATGACCAGGGAAACCCAACAGAGGAAAAACCCAGAGACTTCACCCTCTCCCTCAGAACTACTGGACATGGACATAAACAGTATGTTGGAAAGGGAATTCAGGGTAACAATTATCCAGGCAATGGCTAGGATGGAGAAAAACATTAATGACAACATAGAATCTCTAAGAGCAGAACTGAGAACAAGTATGGCAGATGTTAAAAAACGTTATCAGTGAGATTCAATCTAATCTAAATAGTCTAACAGCTAGAGTTACAGAGACAAAGGACAGAATTAGTGATCTAGAGGATAAGATGGTTGAGAAGAAAGGTCAGTAGGAGGGCTGAAACAAACTGCTCAGGAACCATGAGAAAAGACTTAGGGAAATAAATGATGCCATGAAATGTTCCAATGTCAGAATTATCGGAATCCCCGAGGGGGTAGAGAAAGACAGAAGACTAGAAGATATAGCTGACCAAATTCGGAATGAAAATTTCCCCAATATGGGGAATGCAACAAGGGTTCGTGTCCTAGAGGCAGAAAGGACACCTGCCAAGATCAACAAGTCTAGAAAATCAGCTAGACACATCATTGTGAAATTTGCAAATTATAATTTTAGACAAGAGGTCCTGAGGGCAGCTAGGGGGAAGAGATCCCTTATATACATAGGAAGATCCATCAGAATAACATCAGACCTGTCCACAGAAACCTGGCAAGCCAGAAGGGCTGGCAAGACATATTCAGGGCACTAAATGAGAAGAACATGCAGCCAGGAATACTTCCTTCAGCAAGGCTGACATTCAAAATGGATGGAGAGATAAAGAGCTTCCAGGACCAGCAAGGATTAAGAGTATGTAACTACCAAGCTGGCCCTACAAGAAACATTAAAGGGGGTTCTATAAAAGTAGAAAGAAGCCATGAGCAACATAGAATAGGAACTTACAATCTATAGAAACAAGGACTTCACAGGCAACATGATGTCAATAAAAACTTATCTTTCAATAATCGCTCTCAACGTGAACAGCCTAAATGCTCTCATAAAACAGCACAGGGTTGCAGACTGGATAAAACGACTGGACCCATCTATATGTTGTCTACAAGAGACACATTTGGAACCTAAAGATACATCCATATTGAAAGTGAAGGGATGGAGAACCATCTTTCATGCCAACAGGCCTCAAAAGAAAGCTGGGGTAGCAATTCTCATGTCAGATAAATTAGATTTTAAGCTAAAGACTGTAGACAGAGATATAGAACGACACTACATCATTCTTAAAGGGTCTATCCTCCAAGAAGATCTAACACTTGTAAACGTATATGCTCCCAATATAGGAGCAGCCAACTACTTAAGCCAACTGTTAAACAAAATAAAGAGTCATATTGATATGAATACATTAATTGTAGATCTTAACATGCCACTCTCAGTAACAGACAGATCATCTAAACAGAAAATCAATAAAGAAACAAGAGTTTGAATGACACATTGGACCAAATGAACCTCATAGATATATACAGAACATTCCACCCTAAAACAACACAATACTCATTCTTCTCAAGCGCACATGAAACTCTCTCCAGAACAGACCACATACTGGGTCACAAATCAGGACTCAACTGATACCCAAAAGATTGAGATGATTCCCTGCATATTCTCAGACCACAATGCTTTGAAACTGGAACTCAACCACAAGAAAAAGTTTGGAAGGAATTCAAACACTTGGAGGCTAAAGACCAACCTGTTTAAGAATGTTTGGATCAACTAGGAAATCAAAGATGAACTTAAACAATTCATGGAGACCAATGAGAATGAAAACACATTGGTCCAAAAACTGGGATAGGGCAAAGGTGGTCGTAAGGGAGAAATACATAGCCATCCAAGCTTCACTCAAAAAAATTGAAAAATCTAGAATACACCAGCTCTCTTTACACCTTAAAGAATGGAAAATCAACAAAAATTAAGCCAACCCCATGCACAAGAAGGGAAATAATCAAGATTAGAGCAGAGATCAATGAGTTAGAAACTAGAGAAACAATAGAACACGTCAACGAATCCAGAAGTTGGTGTTTTGAAAGAATCACTAAGATTGATAAGCCACTGGCCAAACTAATCCAAAAGAAAAGAGAGAGGACCCAAATTAACAAAATTATGAATGAAAGC
>CM053610.1:62001805-62037644 GCA_028646535.1 Procyon lotor
GCGATACAAAATCAATGCACAGAAATCAGTTGCTTTCCAATACACTAACAGTGAAAATATGGAAAGGGAAATTAGAGAATCAATTCCATTTACAATAGCAACAAGATAAGATACCTGAGAATAAACCTAACCAAAGAGGTAAAGGATCTGTACTCAAGGAACTACAGAACACTCATGAAAGAAACTGAAGACACAAAAAGATGGAAAGCATTCCATGCTCATGGATGGGAAGAATAAACATTGTTAAAATGTCTATACTGCCCAGAGCAATCTATACTTTCAATGCTGCCCCCATCAAAATTCCACTGGTTTTTTACAAAGGGCTGGAACAAACAATCCTAAAATTTGTATGGAACTAGAAAAGACCCCAAATTGCTAAGGAAATGTTGAAAAGGAAAAATAAAGCTGGGGGCATCACATTGCCTGATTTCAACTTTACTAAAAAGTGGTGATCACCAAAACAGCATGGTACTGGCACAAAAACAGACACACGGACCAGTGGAACAGAGTAGAGAGCCCAGATATGGACCCGCAATTCTACAGTCAAATAGACTGCATTTCCTGCTTTGACAAAGCAGGAAAAAATATCCAGTGGAAAAAAGACAGTTTCTTCAATAAATAGTGCTGGAAAAATTGGACAGCTATATGTAGAAGAATGAAACTTGACCATTGCCTTACACCATACACGAAGATAAACTCGAAATGAATAAAAGACCTCAACGTGAGGTAGGAATCTATCAAAATCCTAGAGGAGAACATATGCAATAATCTCTTCGACATCAGCCACAGCAAATTCTTTCAGGACATGTCTCCAAAGGCAAAGGAAACAAAAGCAAAAATGAACTTTTGGGACTTCATCAAGATTAAAAGCTTCTGCACAGCAAAGGAAATAGTCAACAAAACAAACAGGCAACCCACAGAATGGGAGAAGATAGTCGCAAATGAAACTATAGACAAAGGGCTGATATCTAAGAGCTAAAAGGAACTCCTCAAACTCAACACTCACAGAACAGATCATCATATCAAGAAATGGGCAGAAGACATGAACAGACACTTCTCCAAAGAAGACCTACAAATGGCTAACAGACACATGAAAAAATGTTCATCATCATTAGCCATCAGGGAGACTCAAATAAAAACCATACTGAGATATCACCTTACACCAGTTACAATGGCCAAAATCAACAAGACAGTAAACAACAAATGTTGGAGAGGGTGTGGAGAAAGGGGAACCCTCTTACACTGTTGGTGGGATTGCAAGTTGGTGCAGCCACTTTGGAAAACAAGGTGGAGATTCCTCAAGAAATTAAAAATAGAGCTACCCTATGACCCTGCAATTGCACTACTGGGTGTTTACCCCAAAGCAGCAGATGAAGTACAAAGAAGGGCCACATGTACCCCAATGTTCATAGCAGCAATGGCCACAACTGCCAACCTGTGGAACGAGCCAAGATGCCCTTCAACAGATGAATGGATAAAGAAGATATGGCCCATATATACAATGGAGTATTATGCCTCCATCAGAAAGGATGAATACCCAATTTTTGTATCAACATGGATGGGACTGGAAGAGATTATGCTGAGTGAAATAAGTAGAGAGAGTCAATTATCATATGGTCTCACTTACATGTGGAGTATAAGGAAATACATGGAGGACATTGTGAGAGGGAAGGGAGGGGTAAATTGAAGGGGTGATAAACCATGAGATACTGTGGACTCTGAGCAACAGACTGAGGGTTTTGGAGGGGAGGGGGTGGGGGGTTGGGTAAGCATGGTGGTGGCTATTGAGTTGGGCATGTATTGCATGGAGTACTGGGTGCAGTACATGAATAATGAATCTTGTAACACTGAAAAAATAAAAACTATTTGGGGGGAAAAAAGACACAAACCAATAAACAGACTCTTAATTATAAAGAAAAAATTGATGGTTACCAGAGGGAAGGGGGTAGGGAATGGGTTAAATAGGTGATGGAAATTAACGAGTGCACTTGTGATGAGCTCTAGGTCACATATGGAATTATTGAATCATTATACTGTACACTTGAAACTAGTATAACACTGTAAAGAAAATAAAATAATAAAGTTACACTTACACCAAAGGAAAAAAAATAGTATGTCAATTCTGTAATATTCAACATGTAATGAGTTCTTTGAAAAAAATTACCAGGACTTTGTTTTGCAAATCTCAGCAAAACCAAAATTGTAACTGTGAAAACAAATCTAAGCCTACCTATCTTCACTAATCTCAAAACCTCCCCTTTTCTTCTCAAAAGGATTACAGATATTACAAAAAGATCAGGATACTAGAACAAAATTATCTTGTACTTAAGGTAAAAATTTTTAATAGCAATTATATCACATCTCTTAAAAAATAACTTGCATTTTTTTCTATTGCCTACAGCTATACATTCTTTCATGTTTTTGAAATATAAACACAGTCTATAATCACCCAAGACTAAAGGAAAACAAGGGGACAGAGGAAGAGGCCTTTTTATAATATATAATATAAACTGCTAGAGAATATGCTAGGGCATATGTTCTTATTCCCAGGCTCTAACACCTCTGATTAGAAGGTATTATGTACCAAGATGTTCCTCTGGGGGGGAAAAAAAACCCTCATATATGGTCCTTATGCCTTTATAATGTGAATTTTCTATCCCTATTCTCTGGAACCTAAGAGGCATTCTTTGAAATATGGACTTTTAAGGAGTTATTTTTTAATCAGAAAAAAGAGAGAGAGATTTGGAAATCAGATCTTTAACTCCCTCTCCACAAATATTAGTAAAACAAAAGGCGTAAGATTTTGGTTTGTGTTTGGTCTGTGTGTTCAAATGTATGCCCATACATATGTTATAAATGTAATATTTTCTCTACCTCTGAATGGTATTGTCAAAATTAATTTATACAAGTGTTGTTTGTAGTTGACACAAAGGCAAGCACTAATAAGGATCAGCATTCTAAAACTTTCACAAAGAAACTAACACAAATATTTTTCAAGTTGATGTGCTCTGAAAAATTATTCAGTATTAAAGCTATTTTAAGTTTGTTTGTTTAATTAAAATAGACATGTCTTCAAAGTTATTAGCCTTAAAATTAAAAACTTTATTTTTCCTGGGTTTACAGTTATTATGTGTATTACAAAATGTTTAAAAGAAATGTTAGCGTGGGAGGATGATTGACTTTGATGTCTCAAAGTTTTGTTTTGTTTTTTTGGGATATTCTAAGCATAGTTATTAAGAACAAGTAAATCAAACAGATATAAGAAATAGGTTTTTAGGTAATTTTTTTTAGAGTGAGAGCACAAGTGTGCAGCACAGATGGGACGGGGAGGGAGGGAGGTGTGGAGGGAGAGAGTGAGAGACTCTTAAGCATGTGCTATGCCCAGTGCAGGGCCCAGTGTGGGGCTTGAGCCCATCATCCTGAGATTATGACCTGGGCTAAATTCAAGAGTCACACACTTAAATGACTCAGCCATCCATGTGCCCCTAGGTAAAATTTTAAAACAGCTTTCCCACATTATTTTGGTAACCTAAAATGCTAAAATTTTGGCAAGTGATGAATTAGGCTGATTTAGGTTGAATTTCTAGGTCACTACCAAATAAGACAAATAATAAACCTTAACATAGGTTTATCTACCTTTGGCTTCCTTACTACAGAGAAACTAAAAATAAATTTGGGTCCATATGTAAACACGTTTTGTGATTTATTAAAAAGATTGTACTATGAAGAAGCATGATTCTTCAAGTTATGAAATATATTCATAAATTTGCCAGTCTAAAAAATACTGCTGAGACAGACAATACACAGTTACTATTATTCATTTTCCTAGAAGTTAAAGCTTCAAGAAATTAAAAATGCTAATAAATGAGGTTAAAGCTGCTAAAAATAATATGGAAACAACTCTACATGCAAGAAAAGATGTATGTTTTTGATAAAATAAAGTACAAGGAATGGAAACACATATTTGTTGAGGAAAAAACAATTTTGTTTTGTCCTACAGTGAGGCTAAAGAAAGTTAAAGAAAACATAGGACAAAATCTGAATGGAAAAAGAAAGTTGTAAAATGCTTATAGAAAAGGAACTTTTGGAATTAAATTTTATACATGGTCAGTACGAAGATTAAAGTAAATTTGTTGAAGAATGAGTTTGAATATTAAAAGTATACTGGTAAAACTTCTGGGGAACAGAGTAGGAGGAACCTAGCTTCACCTTAGCCCACAGAAACAACTATACAACCCGAACACTAGCAGAACAAATCCCACAACTAGCTATAGAGAACAGGCCACATCAAAGAGAGTAGGAAGGGTGGAAAAATGATCAGAAATTAAACACGTGGGGATCTCCAAAAAGTGGGAAGGACTCTGCCACATGGAGAAGAGAGAGAAGCAGACCCCTGCCTGCATGAGAAAGATGAATTTCAATAACACGGCTTTGAGAACAGGTGAGCTGAATTTGCCACATGGAGAAGAGAGAGAAGCAGACCCCTGCCTGCATGAGAAAGATGAATTTCAATAACACGGCTTTGAGAACAGGTGAGCTGAATTTCATGAATTCTTAAAAACAGCAGTACTTAAAATGGGGAATTAAAAAAAAAAAAATCAGTGGGCTTGGCTTTGGGAGAGCAGGTGTGTGAGAGGAAAAGGAGTTCCCACCTAGGGCATATGAGAAGATTTATTTTGATAGAAATCCTTGAGGAACTTCTCCAGGAACAAAGGAACTGGCAGGAGCCATTTCCCTTCCTCACCACCCAAAGTAAACACATGGCCACCTATGGGACTACCTACTTACCTTCACAGCACTACCACTACCACACTACCCCCAACACTTCTGCCCTATGCTGAGCTTCAGTAGGTCCATCCCTTCCAATACCCACTAGGCCAGAGCCTATACAGGGCAGTGCAATAGACCTGGTAGTGTTTAAGTAGCACCTACGGTGGCCATCACCACTCCAACACGACTCCCACCCCAGAGACAGGGAAAGATAAACACAAACACCAGTCAGAGACCCCAGCACTGGGCTGGAGGTAGACAACTGATCTGAATGCAGGCCCCACTAGCCAACAAAAGCTTCTCAGGAGACAACGCAGGGAAAGTACCCTGGAGTTCCATGCTACCGCATCTCTAAAAAATGCCTAAGTCTGGCTCAGCCCAAGCCCAAGGTGTCCCCAGACTAGCCCACTAATACCACAGTGACCAAATGCTGCCCACAACAGGCAAAGACACCCACTGTGAGGTTGCCTATCTGGCTCAGTCAGTAGAGTTTGCAACTCTTGATCTCAGGGTCACGAGTTCAAAGCCCATGTTGGCTACAGAGATTACTTAAATAAACCTAAAAGAGAACCCTACAACAGATGATTGGACTAAAGAAAAAGGTTGCTCAGCCACAAAGGCAGGTACACAATTCACACATAGGAGACACTCCTGAAGTACCAGGTTCTGGTGAACAGGGGACACTGCTTGGCAGGGCACTATAGGACTGCTTTTTCATAAGGCCATCAATGCCTAAATCCAGCTGTGTCAAAATCAGTCAAGAGACTCACAAAATAAAAGGATATAAGTATGACACCATACACACACACACACACACACATATAAAACATGGGGAGGAGAAAGAATGGGGTCAAACTTAAAGTGACTATCAACTTACTATCAACTGCTATATATCCAACATGTTACATACAAACCAAATGACAACTACAAATCTAAAACCAGTAATAGATATGCAAAATGATGGCCTTTCATAAGGACGAAGACATTGTTTTTTGTAACACATAGAAACAGACTCAGATTTAGATAAAATGAGGAGACAGAGGAATATGTCCCAAATGAAAGAACAAGAGCAAAGCAAGAGACCTAATGGAAATGGAGATAAATAATAGGCTTGATAGTGAATTTAAAGTAATGATCATAAAGACACTCAACTGGACTTGAGAAAAGAGCAGAGGACATCAATGAGACCCCTAACAATGAGATCAAAAAGAACTAATCAGATGAAAAACACAATAAATGAAATAAAAATACACTAGATGGAATAAGTAGTAGACTAGACAAAGCAGAAGAACGAATCAGTGACCCAGAGGAAAAAGTAATGGGAAGTAATCAGGCTGAGCAGGTAAGAGGGAAAAAAATATGCAAGATGAGAAAGGCTCAGGGAACTCAGTGACACCATCAAATACATTACAGAGATTCTAAAAGGAGAAGAGAAAGAAAAGGAGGCAGAAAATTTCTTTGAAAAATAGTTGAAAACTTCCCAAATCTGGAGAAGGACATGGAAATCCAGATCCAGGAGACAGAGAGAGCCTCCAACAACATCAACCCAAGGAGGTCCATACCAAGACACATAGTAATTAAGATGGCAAAATGTAGCAATAAAGAGATTTTTAAAGCAACAAGAGAAAGCAGTTACATACAGGGGGAAACCCTATAAGTCAATCAGCTGATTTTTCAGCAAACACTTTGTAGCCAGGCTGCAAGGGAAAAAAAATCCATAGGCAAGAATATTCTCTCTAGCAAGGCTATCATTCAGAATATAAGGAGAGATTAGGAGTTTCTCAAAAAAAAGTTAAAGGAATTCATCACCACTAAACCAGTCTTATAAGAAATATTAAACGGGACTCTGAGAGTGGAAAGGAAAGACTATAAGCAAGAGTAAGGAAAGTAGGAAGCATAAGTCCAGCTGTAAAAATCAGTCAAGGGACTTAAAATAAAAGGATATAAGTATGACACCATGTGTATATATATATACACACAGAGACATACATAAAACATGGGGAGGAGAAAGAATGGCTCAAACTTAAAGTGACCATCAACTTATTTTTGACTGCTATATATCCAACATGTTACATACAAACCAAATGATAACTACAAATCTAAAACCAGTAATAGATATGCAAAAAATTAAGAAACAGGAATCAGAGTATGTCACTGAAGAAAGCCAACTAATCATGAGAAGAGAGTGAAAGAAAGGAATGGAGAAAAACTATAAAACCTGTAGAACAAGTAACAAAATTGCAATAAACACATTCCTATCAATTATTACTTTCAATGCAAATGGACTAAAGGCTTCTATCAAAAGTCATAGGGTAATGGAATGGATAAAAATAAAAAGACCCATCTAGATGCTGACTACAGAAGACTCATTTCACACCTAAAGACACATGCAAATCAAAAGTGAGGTGATAGAGAAATATCGATCATTCAAATGAATGTCAAAAAAAAAAAAAAAAGCAGAGTAGCAATACTTAGACAAAATAGACTTTAAAGACTGTAACAAGAGACAAAGGACAATATCTACTAATAAAGAGGACAATCCAACAAGAATATACAATAGTTTCAAATCTTTATGTACTCAACATGGAAGCACAGACATATTTAAAGTGGTTAATAACAAACACAAAGGAAATAACTGATGCTAATAGAGTAATAGAGTCCCATTAAAGTGGGACTTTAATACCCCACTTGCATTGATGGAGAGATCATCCAAACAGAAAATTAACAAGGAACCAGTGGCTTTGCCAAATGTCTATCAACTGATGAACAGATAAAGAAGTGGTACATACACACACAGGAATATTACTCAGCCATCAAAAAGAATGAAATCTTGCCACTTGCAACAATGTGAATGGAGGTACAGTGTTTTAAGCTAAGCAAAAGAAGTCATAAGGACAAATACCATAAGATTTCACTCATCTGTGGAATCTAAGAAACAAAATAGATGAACATATGGAAAGGGCAAAAAAAAAGAGAGAAGGAAACAAACCATATCTCTTAATAATAGAGAACAAACTGAGGGTTAATAGGAGGAGGTGAATAGGGGATGGCTAGATGGTTGATGGGTGTTAAGGAGGGCACTTGTTATGATAAGCACTAGGTATTGTGTGTATGTGATGGATCACTAAGTTCTACTCCTGAAACCAATCATGCAGTGTATGTTAACTAACTAGATTTTAAATAAAAAATTTTAAAAAAGAAATAGTGCTTTGAAAGACACATTGGGACAGATTTAATATAGCCAGAACATTCCATTCTAAAGCATTTGAATATACATTCTTCTCAAGTGCACATAGACTATTCTCCAGAATAGATCACGTATTAGTCCACAAAACAAGTGTCAACAAATTCAAAAAGACTGTTGTCATTCATGCATCTATTCTGACCCCAGTGTTATGAAACTAAAAATCAACCACAAGATTTAGAAAGAGCACAAATGCATGGAGGTTAAATAATATGCTACTAAACAATGAATGAGTCAACTAAGAAATCAAACAAGAAATAACAAAATACACGGAGACAAAAGAAAATGAAAACACAAAAACCCCAGAACTTTGGGATGCAGCAAAAGCAGTTCTAAGAGGGAAATTTATAGCAATTCAAACCTACCTCAAGAAGAATAATCATAAACAACTTAACCTTACACCTAAAGAAGCTACAAAAAGAACAACAAAGAAAACTGAAAATCAGTAGAAGGAAGGAAATAATAAAGATTAGAGCAGAAACAAATGAGAGAGAAACTAAAGAAACAATAGGACAGATCAATTAAACCAGGATCTGGTTCTTTGAAAAGATTAATTAATAAAGCTCTAGGCAGACTCATCAAAAGGGTGGGGGTGGGAGGAAATGTAAAAAAAAAAAAAAAATCAGAAATGAAAGAGGAGAAATAACAACCAATACCATAGAAATACAAACAATTATAAGAGAATATTATTTAAAAAAGCTATATGCCAACAAATTGAACTTAGAATAAGTGGCTAAATTCCTAGAAACATATAACCTACCAAAACTGAAGCAGGAAGAAATAAAAAAATTTGGGCAGATTACCACTAATGAAATTGATTCAGTAATAAAAAAAAAAGAAAAACCTCCCAAAAAACAAAATTCCAGAAACAGACAGCTTCACAAGAAAATTCTACCAAACGTTTTAAAAAGACTGAATACTTATTCTTATCAAACTATTCCAAAAAAATAGAAAAGGGGATAAAACTTGCAAATTAATTGTATGAGACTAGCATTACCATGATACCAAAACCAGATAAATACATCACAAAAAAAGAGAATTACAGAGAACTATCTCTGATGAACATAGATGCAAAAATCTTCTACAATTAGCCAACTGAATCCAACAATATATTAAACAAATCATTCACCCCGATCAAGTGGGATTTGTTCCCAGGATGCAAGGGTTGTTAATTATTCACAAATCAATCAACATGAAACGTCACATCAATAAGAGTAAGGATGAGATCCCTATGATCATTTCGATAGAGGCAGAAAAAGCATTTGACAAAAGTATAACATCTATTCATGATAAAAGCCTTCAACAAAGGAGGCTTAGAGGGAACATATATCAACCTAATAAACTCCATATATGAAAACCCACAGCTAATATACTCAATGGTGAAATACTAAGTGCTTTTCCCCTAAGGACAGGAACAAGACATCTTCACTCAAGAGATTACCGCATAAGGATCAGCAAACAAAAAGAAATAAAAAGCAAAGAAATAAGATGAAAGCAGACAGAGACAAACCATAAGAGACTCTTAATCTCAGGAAACAGAGAGTTGCTAGAGGGGAGGGCGGTGGGGAGTGCGATGGCTGGGTGATGGACGCTGGGGAGGGTATGTATTGTGGTGAGTGCTGTGTGTTGTGTAAGACTGATGAATCACAGACCTGTACACTGAACCAAATAATACATTGTATGTTAATAATAAAACACAACAAAACAACAAAAGAAATAAAAGGCATCCAAAATTGTTAGAGTAGTAAAACATTCACTATTTGTAGATGACATAAGACTATATATAGAAAACCACAAAGACTCCACCAAAAACTACTAAAACTGATAAATGAGTAAGGTCACAGGATACAAAATCAATGTACAGAAAATTATTGCATTTCTATGCACTGATAATGGAGCAACAGAAATTAAGAAGGCAATTGTGTTTACAATTGCACCAAAAATATTAAAATACCTAGGAATAAACTTGACCAAGGAGGTGAAACCTATACTCTGAACACTGTAAAACACTGATGAGAGAAACTGAAGATGACACAAACAAATCGAAATATATTCCATGTTCATGGACTGGAAGAATCAGTATTATTGAAATTTCCATGTTATCCAAAGCAATCTACAGATTTAAAATACAATCCCTATCAAAATACAAGAGTGTGTGTGTGCGTGTGTGTGTGTGTGTGTGTGTGTGTGTATTTTACAGAACTAGAATAATCCTAAAATTTGTATGGAAACACAAATGGCATCAGATAGCCAAAACAATCATGAAAAAGAAAAACAAAGCTGGAAGTATCACAATTCCAGATTTCAAGTTATAGTACAATGCTGTAGTAATCAAAACAATATGGTACTAGCACAGAAACAGACATAGAGATTAATAGAACAGGATAGAAAGCCCAGAAATAAACCCACAAGTATATGATCAATCACTATTCAATAAGAGGCAAATACATGCAATGGGGAAAAAATAATCTCGTCACAAATGGTGTTGGGAAAACTGGACAGCTACATGCAAAAGAATGATACTGGGCCACTTTCTTACACCATATACAAAAATAATTTTTAAATATATTAAATACCTAATGTGAGATCTGAAGCCATTAACAATCTTAGAAGAGAACACAGGCAGTAATTTCACTGACATCAGACATAGCAACACTTTTCTAGATACATCTCCTGAAACAAGGGAATAAAAGCAAAAATAAACTATTGGAATCACATCAAAATAAGACTTCACAGTGAGGGAAACAGTCAACAGAACTAAAAGACAAGAAGCCATTTGCAAATGACATATCTGACAAAGGGTTAATATTCTAAATATATAAAGAACTTATACAACAACACTCAAAAAATAAATTATCCAATTTAAAAAAGAGAAGGCAACGTGAACAGACATTACTCCATGACCAACAGCTACACGAAAAGATGCTCAACATCACTCATCATCACAGAAAGGCAAGTCAAAACCATAAGGTATCACCTCACACCTGTCAGAATGGTTAAAATCAACAGCACAAACAACAAGTGTTTGTGGCAAGGATATGGAAAAAAAGAAACCCCTGTGCACTCTTGGTGGGATGCAAACTGGTACAGCCTCTGTAGGAAAGAGTATGGAGGTCCCTCAAAATTAAAAATAGAATTACCTGAGCAGGGGGCAGAGGCTGGGCCTCTAGCAGGGCTTGAATGCTGCATGCCAGCATCATGGTGTGGATATACCTGCTTCTTATGTGGCTGCAATTGACATCATATCCCATACCAAAATGTCTTTTGAGAGGAAGCAGAGGTGAACTATAAAATGAGAGCCAATTTCTTTCGTACTCTGCAACCTAGTAGAAAAAACTTTTACCCAAGGACAAATCAGGGTGCACCTTGCCTGGATCGTGGTTGATATATTCAGCTATACATCCTCTCAATCACCTCTCACCATGACTAGGAGGAGGAACACCCAAGAGAGGAAAAATTCAGAGACTGTGCCCTCTGCCACAGAACTACTGGATATGGACATAAACAGTTTGTCGGAAAGGGAATTCAGGGTAACAATTATCCAGGCAATGGTTAGGTTGGAGAAGACCATTAGTGGCAACATAGAATCTCTAAGGGCAGAAGTGAGGGCTGATCTAGAAGTACTAAAAAATGCTATCAATAAGATCCAACCTAATCTAAATACTCTAATAGCTAGGGTAACGGAGGCAGGAGATCAAATTAGTGATCTGGAAGATAAACTGATAGAAAAGAAGGATCAGGAGGAAGCCTGGGACAAACAGCTTAGAAACCATGA
Source organism: Procyon lotor (assembly GCA_028646535.1). Lineage (NCBI taxonomy): Eukaryota > Metazoa > Chordata > Mammalia > Carnivora > Procyonidae > Procyon > Procyon lotor. The sequence continues at coordinate 62,013,595 of CM053610.1, forward strand.
GAACAGAATTAGAGAAATCAATGACACCACAAAACGTTCCAACATCAGAATTATTGGGATCCCTGAGGGGTAAAGAAAGAAACAAATCTACAAGATATAGTTGAACAAATTCTGGATGAAAATTTCCCTAATCTGGGGAACAGAACAAGTGTTCATATCCTAGAGGCAGAAATGACACCCCCCTCCCAAGACCAATGAGTCTAGAAAGACCTCCGGACACTTAAGTGTGAAATTCACCAATCATAATTTCAGACAGGAGGTCTTAAGGGCAGCTAGGGAGAAGAGATTCCTTATGTATTGACCTATACACAATAAGGGTAACATCAGATCTGTCCACAGAATCCTGGCAAGCCATAAAGGGCTGGCAAGACATATTCAGGGCACTAAATGAGAAGAACATGCAGCCAGGGATACTTCATCCAGCAAGGTTGAAATTCAAAATGGATGGAGAGATAAAGAGCTTCCAAGACCAGCAAGGATTAAAAGTATGTGACCACCAAGCTGGCCCTACAAGAAACATTAAGGGGGGTGGGGTTCTATAAAAGAAGAAAGAATCCAAGAGTGACATAGAACAGAAATTTAGAGACAATATATAAAAAACAAAGATTTCACAGGCAACATGATGTCAATAAAAACTTATCTTTCAATAATCACTCTCAATGTGAACAGCCTAAATGCTCCCATAAAAGAGCACAGGGTTGTAGACTGGATAAAATGACAGTACCTGTCCATATGCTATCTACAAGAGATGCATTTGGAACCTAAAGATACATCCAGAGTGAACGTGAAGGGATGGAGAACAATCTTTTATGTCAACAAGCCTCAAAAGAAAGCTGGGATAGTGATTCTCATATCAGATAAATTAGATTTTAAGCTACAGACTGTAGTCAGAGATACAGAAGGACACTACATCAATGTTAAAGGGTCTATCCACAAGAAAATTTAACAATTATAAATATTTATGCCCCCGATATGGGAGCAGCCAACTATATAAGCCAACTGTTAATCATAAATTAGATTTATGATTATAAATAAATATAGCCATATTGATATGAATACATTAAATCTGGGGATTTTAACATGCCACTCTCAGTAATAGATCATCTAAGCAGAAAATCAATAAAGAAACAAGAGCTTTGAATGACACATTGGACCAAATGGACCTCATAGATATATACAGAACATTCCACCGTAAAACAGCACAATACTCTTCCTTCTCCAGTGCAAATGGAACTTTCTCCAGAATAGACCTATACTGGGTCACAAATCAGGACTCAATTGATACCAAAAGATTGAGATGATTCCCTCATATTCTCAGACCACAATGCTTTGAAACTAGAACTCAACCACAAGAAAAAGTTTGGAAGGAATACAAACACTTGGAAGCTAAAGACCATCCTGCTCAGGAATGTTTGGATCAACCAGGAAATCAAAGATGAACTTAAACAATTCATGGAAACCAATGAGAATGAATACATTACTCCAAAACCTATGGGATAGGGCAAAGGAGGTCCTAAGGGGGAAATACATAGCCATCTAAGCCTCACTCAAAAAAACTGAAAAATCCTGAATACGCTAACTCTCTTTACACCCTAAAGAACTATAAAATGAACAAATTAAGCCAACCCCATGCACAAGAAGGGAAACAATTAAGATTAGAGCAGAGATCAATGAGTTAGAAACCAGAGATATAGTAGAACACATCATTGAAACTAGAAGCTGGCTCTTCGAAAGAATCAATAAGATCATTAAACCACTGGCCAAACAAATCCAAAAGAGAAGAGAGAGGACCCAAATTAATAAAATTATGAATGAAAGGGGAGGGATCATGACTAATCCAAAGGAAATACAAACAATCATCAGAAATTATTAACAGTTATATGCCAATAAGTTAAGAAACCTAGACAAAATCGGTGCATTCCTGGAAACCTATAAACATCCAAGATTGAAACAGGAACAAATTGACAACCTGAATAGACCAATATCTAGTAACGAGATTGAAGCAGTGATCAAAAACCTCCCAAAAATCAAGAGCCCAGGACAGATTCCCTGGGAAATTCTACCATTCAAAGAAGAAGTAATGCCTATTCTTCTGAAGCTGTCTCAAAAAATAGAAACAGAAGGAAAACTTCCAGACTCTTTCTATGAAGCCAGCATCACCCTGATCCCCAAACCAGGCAAAGACTCCATCAAAAAGGAGAATTTCAGATCAATATCCCTGATGAATACAGACACCAAAATTCTCAACAAGATCCTAGCTAATAGGATCCAACAGTATACTAAAAAGATTATCCTGGGCGCCTGGGTGGCACAGTGAGTTAAAGCCTCTGCCTTCAGTTCAGGTCATGATCTCAGGGTCCTGATATCAAGCCCCACATTGGGCTCTCTGCTCAGCAGGGAGCCTGCTTCACCCCTCTCTCTGCCTGCCTCTCTGTCTACCTGTGATCGCTCTCTCTCTCAAGTAAATAAATACAATCTTAAAAAAACAAAAAAACAAAAAACTATTATCCCTGGGCTGCAAGGGTGGTTCAATATTCACAAATCAATATGATAGATCAATAAGAGAGAAGAACCACATGGTCCTCTCAAATGATGCACAAAAAGCATTTGACAGAATAAAGCATTTGATCCTAATACTCTTCAGAGCATCGTGAAAGAGGGAACGTTCCTCAACTTCATGAAGTCTATTTATGAAAAACCCACAGTGAATATCATTCTCAATGGGGAAAAGCTGACAGCCTTCCCTTGAGAACAGGAACATGACAAGGATGCCCACTCATACCACACTTGTTCAACAAAGTACTAGAAATCCTAGCAACAGCAATCAGACAACAAAAAGAAATAAAAGGTATTCAAATTGGCAGAGAAGCCAAATTCTCTCTCTCACAGATGCTATGATATTCTATATGGAAAACTCAAAGGACTCCACCCCCAGACTACTAGAACTTAAACAGCAATTCAGTAATGTGGCAGGATACAACATCAATGCACAGAAATCAGTTGCTTTCTTATACACTAACAGGAAAGTGGAGAATCAATTCCTTTTACATAGCACCAAGAACCATAAGATACCTTGGAATAAACTTAACCAAAGAGGGAAAGGATCTGTACTCAAGGAACTACAGAACACTCATGAAAGAAATTGAAGAAGACAAAAAGACAGAAAAGCATTCCATGCTCATGGGTCAGAAGAATAAACATTGTTAAAATGTCTATACTCCCTACAGCAATCATTACTTTCAATGCGACTGTGAGAAAATGTTCATCATCGTTAGCCATCAGGGGAATTTAAATCAAAACTACATTGAGATACCACCTTACACCAGTTAGAATGGCCACAATTAACAAGACAAGAAACAACAAGTGTTGGAGAGGATGTGGAGAAAGGGGAACTCTCTTACACTGTTGGTGGGACTGCAAGATGGTACAGCCACTTTGGAAAACAGTGTGGAGATTCCTTAAGAAATTAAACAGAGCTACCTGGAGAAAGGAAGCAAGATAGTGGAGAAGTAGGAGACTGAAATATCATCAGGTCCCAGGAGTTCAGCTATAGTTATCAAACCATTTTGAAACCTACAAACTCAATAGGATATAGAAGAGAAGAGAGCAGCAAATCTAGGAACAGAATATTGACCACTTTCTGGAAGGTAGGACGTGTGGAGAAGTAAATCTGAAGCAACGGGAATGGGCCAGCTCCCGAAAAGTGAGACTACTGGAGCACAAAATGGGGAACTTTTAGAAGTCTGCTTCACTCAAGGACTTCGCTCCAGAGGCTAAGCGGATGGTGGAGCCCTCATGGGGACAATGTGGTCTCATGACCCGCAGAATCACAGAAAGACCAGGGGTAACTAAGTGTGGCAGAGTTTCCAGGTATTGGAGCATGAGAAGCTATAGAGACAGACTCAAAGAGTATGCTCTCAGCTCAGGGTTGTCTTAAACTGGGATACAAATCACATTTGGGCCACTGTTCTTTGAGCAGGGACCCCTCAAGTGACAGATCCAGAGAGACCCCCTCCTCCCTCCTTCAGAAGCACGGCATAGGAGCACAGGAACATGCTGCAGGAAATTGCTAGGTTTGGAGACTCCAAATGGGGCCATGCCCAAAGACAGAAATGCTCGGTCACAAACTGTGTGAGCACAGAGTGCGGCTGGAGATCAGGGAGACAGGGGATGGGGGGCGCGGATTAACCACTTTTCTCTGAGGGCACACTGAGGAGTGGTGCCCCAAGCTCTCTTCTACAGGGCCTGATATTGGGAGGCTCCTATTTTCATTCCTGTCCTTCAAAGCTTCAGAAAGTGCTCAGGGAACAAAACCTCCCAAGAGCGAACCCAGATAGATTACTTAGCCTGGCCCCTGGCAAGAGCAGTGCAATTTCACCTCAGGCAAAGACATTTGAGAATCACTATAAGAGGCCCCTCCCCCAGAAGATCAGCAAGAACATCCAGCCAAGACCAAGTTCACTGATCAATGAGAACCGTGGAACTCCAGAGCTAGGCAAAGCAATACATAGAATTCATGGCTTTTTCCCCATGATCCTTCAGTCTTTCAAAGTTAAATTTTTTTAATTTTATTTTTTTATTCTATTTTTTAACTTTTCCTCTTTCCTATTTTAACATGTTTAAACTATTTTATCAATACCTTTTTAAAAAATTTTAAATTTTCATTGTTATAGTCATATTCTATCCCTTCATTATATTTAACCTTATTTTTTGTATACATATAGGGTTTTTTTTCTTTAAAATTCTGGGATACAATTTCTAATAGATTAAAATATACCCTAAATCTAGTGCAAGGCTTTGTCTGCAGCCTAATCACATTCTGTCCTTCCCCCCCCCTTTTTTCCAACCAACTTATCAATTCTGCTTTTAGAATCTTTTTAAATTTTCATCTTTACACTCATATTCCATCCCTTCATCATGTTTAACCTTATTTTTTATATATGTAAGTTTTTCTTTCTTTAAAACATTAATATATATGTATATATGTTATTTTTTATTTTAAAATTTTTTTCACCCTTTCTTCTCCTCTGGTTTCCATTCTCTTCTGATTCGGTTAGCGTATATTTTTCTAGGGTCTTTGCCACCCTTTCAGTATTTTGTTCTCTTACTCGTCTATTCTTATCTGGATAAAATGACAAGGTAGAAAAACTCACCACAAAAAATAGAACAAGAGGTAGTACCGATGGCTAGGGACCTAATCAACAGGGACATTAGTAATAAGTCAGAACTAGAGTTCAGAATGATGATTATCAAGGTGCTAGCTGGGCTGGAAAAGAGCATGGAAGATATTAGAGAACCCCTTTCTGAAGAAATAAAATCCCTTTCTGGAGCAGTAAAAGAACTATAATCTAACCAAGTTGAAATAAAAAAAAAGCTATTAATGAGGTGCAATAAAAAATGTAGGCTCTCCCTCCCAGGATAAATGAGGCAGAAGATAGAATTAGTGATATAGAAGACCAGATGATGGAGAATAAAGAAGCTGAGCAAAAGAGAGAAAAACAACTACTGGACCACAAGAGGAGAATTCAAGAGATAAGTGATACTATAAGATGAAACAATATTAGAATAATTGGTATCCCAGAAGAAGAGAGAGAGGGGCAGAAGGTATACTGGAGCAAATTATAGGAGAGAATTTCCCCAATATGGCAAAGGGAACAAGCATCAAAATCCAGGAGATACAGAGAACCCCCTTCAAAATGAATAAAAATAGGTCCACACCCCATCATCTAATAGTAAAACTTACAAGTCTTAGTGACAAAGAGAAAATCCTGAAGGCAGCTTGGGACAAGAGGTCTGTAACATACAATGGTAGAGATATTAGATTGGCAGCAGACCTATCCACAGAGACCTGGCAGGCCAGAAAGGACTGGCATGACGCATTCAGAGAACTAAATGAGACAAATATGCAGCCAAGAATACTATATCGAGGTAGGCTGTCATTGAAAATAGAAGGAGAGATAAAAAGCTTCCAGAACAAACAAAAATTAAAAGAATTTGCAGACACCAGACCAGCCCCACTGGAAATATTGAAAAGGGTCCTCTAAGCAAAGAGAGAGCCTAAAAGGAACATACACTGGAAAGGAACAGAGACAATATACAGTAACAGTCACCTTACAGGCAATAAAATGGTGCTAAATTCTTATCTGTCAATAGTTACCTTGAATGTAAATGGGCAAAATGCCCCAATCAAAAGACACAGGGTATCAGAATGTATTAAAAAAAAAAAAAAAAAAGACCCATAGATATGCTGTCTGCAAGAAACTCATTTTAGACCCAAAAAATCTCCAGATTTAAAGTGAGAGAGTGGAAAACAATTTACCATGCTAATGGGCATCAAAAGAAAGCTGGGATGGTAATCCTTACATCAGATAAATTAGATTTTAAGCCAAAGACTATATAATAAGAGATGAGGAAAGACACTGTATCATATTTAACAGGTCTATCCAGCAAGAAGATCTAACAATTTTAAATATCTATGCCCCTAACATGGGAGCAGCCAATTATATAAATCAATTAATAACAAAATCAAAGAAACACATTGACAGTAATACAGTAATAGTAGGGGACTTTAACACCCCCTACTGAAATGGACAGATCATCTAAGCAAAAGATCAACAAGGAAATAAAGCTTCTAAATGACACACTGGACCATACAGACATCACAGATATAATCAGAACATTCCATCCCAAAGCAACAGAATGCACATTCTTCCTCTAATGCACATGGAACATTCTCCAGAATAGATCACATCCCATCACATCACAAATCAGGTCTCAACTGGTACCAAATGACTGGGATCATTTCCTGCATATTTTCAGACCACAGTGGTCTGAAACTAGAACTCAATCACAAGAGGAAAGTTGGAAAGAACTCAAATACATGGAGGCTAAAGAGCACCCTACTAAAGAATGAATGGGTCAACCAGAAAATTAAGGAAGAATTTTTAAAAATCCATGGAAACAAATGAAAATGAAAACACAACTGTTCAAAATCTTTGAGACACAGCAACGACGGTCCTAAGAGCAAAGTATATAGCAATACAAGCCTTTCTCAAGAAACAAGAAGGTCTCAAGTACACAATCTAACCCTACATCTAAAGAGGCTGGAGAAAGAACAGCAAAGAAAGCCTAAACGCAGCAGGAGAGGAGAAATAATAAAGATCAGAGCAGAAATCAATGAAATAGAAACCAAAAGAACATTAGAATAAATCAATGAAACTAGGTGCTGGTTCTTTGAAAGAATTAATAAGATTAATAAAACCCTGGCCAGACTTATCAAAAAGAAAAGAGAAAGGACCCAAATTAACAAAATCATGAATGAAAGAGGAGAAATCACAACACCAAAGAAATACAAACAATTATAAGATCGTATTATGAGCAACTATACGCCAGCAAATTAGACAATCTGGAAGAAATGGATGCATTCCTAGAGATATATAAACTACCGAAACTGAATCAGGAAGAAACAGAAAACCTGAACAGACCCATAACTTGTAAGGAGATTGAGGCAGTCATCAAAAATCTCCCAACAAGAGCTCAGGGTCAGACAGCTTCCCAGGGGAATTCTACCAAACATTTAAAGAATTAACACCTATTCTCCTGAAACTGTTCCAAAAAATAGAAATGGAAGGAAAACTTCCAAACTCATTTTATGAGGCCAGCATCACCTTGATCCCAAAACCAAAGACCCCATCAAAAAGGAGAATTACAGATCAATATCCTTGATGAACATGAATGCAAAAATTCTCACCAAAATACTAGCCAACAGGATCCAATAGTACATTAAAAAGATTATTTACCATGACCAAGTGGATTTATTCCTGGGCTGCAAGTTTGGCTCACCATCTGTAAATGAATCCACATGCTACAATACATTAATAAAAGAACAAGAACCATATCATACTCTCAATAGATACTTAAAAGCATTTGACAAAGTACAGCATCCTTTTTTGATCAAAACCCTTCACGGGGTAGGCACAGAGGGTACATACCTCAATATCATCAAAGCCATCTATGAAAAACCCACAGTGAATATCATTTTCAGTGGGGGAAAACAGCTTTTCCCCTAAGGTCAGGAACACAGCAGGGATGCCCACTATTACCACTGCTATTCAACATAGTACTAGAAGTCCTAGCCTCAGCAACCAGACAACAAAAAGAAATTAAAGGCATCTAAATCGGCAAAGAAGAAGTCAAACTCTCACTCTTTGCAGATGAGAGGATACTTCATGTGGGAAACCCAAAAGATTCTACTCCAAAACTGCTAGAACTCATATAGGAATTCAGTAAAGTGTCAGGATATAAAATCAATGCACAGAAATCAGTTGCATTTCTATACCAACAATGAGTCAGAAGAAAGAAATTAAGAAGTCGATCCCATTTACAACTGTACCCAAAACCATAAGATATCTACAAATAAACCCCAACAAAGAGACAAAGAATCTGTACTCAGAAAACTATAATGTACTCATGAAAGATATTGAGGAAGACACAAAGAAATGGAAAAACGTTCCATGCTCATGGATTGGAAGAACAAATACTGTGAAAATGTCTGTGCTACCTAAAGCAATCTACACATTTAATGCAATCCCTATCAAAATATCATCAATTTTTTTTTCAAAGAAATGGAACAAATAATCCCAAAATTTACATGGAGCCAGAAAAGACCCCAAGTAGTCAGAGGAATGTTGAAAAAGAAAGCCAAAGTTGGTTACATCACAATTCCAGACTTCAAGCTCTATTACAAAGCTGTAATCATCAAGACAGTATGGTACTGGCAAAAAACAGACACATAGATCAATAGAACAGAATAGAGAGCCCAGAAATAGACCCCAACTCTATGGTCAACTAATCCTTGACAAAGCAGGAAAGAATGTCCAATGGAAAAAAGACAGTCTCTTCAACAAATGGTGTTGGGAAAATTGGACAGCCACATGCAGAAGAATGAAACTGGACCATTTCCTTGCACCGCACACAAAAATAGCCTCGAAATGGATTAAGGACCTCAATGTGAGACAGGAATCCATCAAAATCCTTGAGGAGAATAAAGGAGCAATCTCTTTGACCTCAGCTGCAAAATCCAAAGGCAGGGCAAACAAGGGCAAAAATGAACTATTGGGACTTCACCAAGATCAAAAGCTTTAACACAGCAAAGGAAACAGTCAACAAAACCAAAAGACAACTGACAGAATGGGAGAAGATATTGACAAATCATGTATCAGATAAAGGGCTAGTACCCAAAATTTATAAAGAACTTCTCAAACTCAACTCCCAAAGAATAATCCGATCAAGAAATGGGCAGAAGATATTAACAGACATTTCTGCAAAGATGGCCAACAGAAACATGAAAAAGTGCTCAACATCACTCGCTATCTAGGAAATACAAATCAAAACCACAGTGAGATATCACCTCACACCAGTCAGAATGGCTAAAATTAACAAGTCCCGAAATGACAGATGTTGGTGAGGATATGGAGAAAGAGGAACCCTCCTACACTGTTGGTGGGAATTCAAGCTGGTACAGGCACTCTGGAAAACACTATGGAGGTTCCTCAAAAAGTTGGAAACAGAGCTATCCCATGACCCAGCAATTTGCACTACTGGGTATTTACCCTAAAGATACAAATGTAGTGATCTGAAAGGGCACATGCGCCCGAATGTTTATAGCAGCAATATCCACAAGAGCCAAACTATAGAAAGAACCTAGATGTCCATCAATAGATGAATGGATAAAGAAGATGTGGCATGTATGTATACAATGGAATACTATGCAGCCATCAAGAGAAATGAAATCTTGCCATTTGATGGCAACTTGGATGGAACTAGAGGGTATTATCCTGAGCAAAATAAGTCAATCAGAGAAAGACAATTATCACATGATCCCTCTGATATGAGGAATTTGAGAGGCAGGGCAGGGGGGATGGGAATGCAAATTGGTGCAGCCACTTTGAAAAACAGTGTGGTGATTCCTGAAGAAATTAAGAATAGAGCTACCCTGTGACCCTGCAATTGCACTACTGGTTATTTACCCCAAAGATACAGATGTAGTGACAAGAAGGGTCATATGTACCCCCAATGTTCATAGCAGCAATGGCCATAATCGCCAAACTGTGGAAAGAGCCAAATGCCCTTCAATAGATGAATGGATAAAAAAGATATGGTCCATACATACAGTGGAATATCATGCCTCCATCAGAAAGGATGAATACCCAACTTTTGTATCAACATGGGTGGGACTGGAGGAGATTATGCTGAATGAAATAAGTCGAGCAGAGTAACTCCATTATTATATAGTTTCATTTACTTGTGGAGCATAAGGAATAACATGGAGGACATTAGGAGAAGGAAAGGAGAAGTGAATTGGGGGAAATAGGAGAGGGAGATGAACCATGAGTGACTGTTGACTCTGAGAAACAAACCGAGGGTTTTGGAAGGGAGGGGGATAGGGGAGATGGGTGAGCCTGGTGGGGGGTATTAAGGAGGGCATGTATTACATGAGCACTGGGTGTTATACCTATATAATGAATCGTGGAACACTACATCCAAAACTAATGATGTACTGTATGGTGACTAACAAAAAAAACCCCCAAAACCCCATATAATGTATTATTTGAAAAAAAATAAATAAAAAAGTATTACCCTATGACCTTGTGATTGCATTACTGGGTATTGACCCAAAGAATACAAAAACACTTATTTGAAAAGATAAGTGCATCCCTATATTTATTGCAGCATTATGTACAATAGTCAAATTACAGAAGTAGCACAGGTGTCCATCAATTAATGAATGGATAAAGATGTGGTACAGATATACAATGGGATATTATTCAGCCATAAAAAGAATGCAATCCTGTATTTGCAATAACGTGGATGGAGATAGAGAGTATAATATTAATTGAAGTAAGTCAGCCAGAGAAAAACAAACACCATACAATCTCACTTATATGTGGAATTTAAGAAACAAATGAACAGAAGGGGAAAAAAAAGAGATAAACCAAGAAACAAACTCTTAAGTACAGAGAACATACTGATGGTTACCAGAAGGGAGGTGGGTGTGGGGATGGGTGAAATAGATGATGGGAATTAAGGAGTGCACTTGTGATGAGCACTGGATATTATATGGAAATGTTGAATCACTATATATTGTACACCTGAAACTAATATAACACCATATGTTAACTGTAGTGGAATTAAGAAACCTAATAAAAAAGTACACAGGTACAAAATTAGAATTTTTTTCCTGTTTAAAAAAAAGCTTATTTTTTTTTTAAAGATTTTATTTATTTGACAGAGAGAGAGATCACAAGTAGGCAGAGAGGCAGGCAGAGAGAGAGGAGGAAGCAGGCTCCCTGCTGAACAGAGAGCCCAATGTGAGGCTTCATCCCAGGACCCTGAGATCATGACCTGAGCTGAAGACAGAGGCTTTAACCCACTGAGCCACCCAGGCACTCCAAAAAGAAAAAGCTTTTAGATTATTAGTTTCAGTTTATAAGAAATTATGAGCAAATTTTTTCTTTACCATTAATGTAATCTGCCTAGAATTATTTGTCTTTATCAGGTCTTTGATTATTCAAAACAAAAATAAAAACAAAAAAACCCAAGTCTTTTTAATACTAAAAGAGCTAATTTTTATACACAACTATTTTTTTAAATTATCTTTTTATTAACATATAATGTATTATTTACCCCAGGGTACAGGTCTGTGAATCGTCAGGCTTATACATTTCACAGCACTTACCATAGCACATACCCTCCCCAATGTCCATAACCCAGCCACCCTATCCCTATCTCCCCAACCCCCCAGCCACCCTTAGTTCATTTCGTGAGTTTAGGAGTCTCTTATGGTTTGTCCCCTTCCCCATCCCATCTTGTTTCATTTCTCTCCCCCATCCACACCACGACCCCCGCACCCCCACCTCTCAAATTTTTCATATCAGAGAGATCATGTGATAATTGTCTTTCTCTGACTTATTTCACTTAGCATAATACCCACTAGTTCCATCCATGTCATTGCAAATGGCAAGATATGCACAACTATTTAACCCTTCTATTTTTGTCTTTAAAATCCTTGACTATTACTTTGATTAAATAAATATTTTTTCATGATCTGTGATCTGATTTAATTAAATGTTCAAACTTTTTAATTTTTAAAATAAATGTTCCAAAATCAAATTCTTTTGATGGCAATGTAACAAATATTCCAGAAGATCGCTTGAATGTTTCAAAGATTTGGTTTGTCATAATAGAGATATTGGAATAATTATGCTTATTTGTTATGTTAAATCACAGGGGAAGTATTGTCAAATAAGTGATACTAAACCCTCTTATATTTGTATATTAAAGTAAATGTTCTAAAAATTGTATGAAACTCCTAACAATCTGGGTAGGTCCTGATATGTTGCTATCTTGAAGGTTGTGTTACCAAAATAACCAATTTCTTTACCAATTGTATTGGGAATTCTAATCAGATCTTTAACTATGGCCATTTTTAGTTGTTTATCATTATATTACACATAGTTATGCTTTTATTGAGATGCTTTACAAAACCTTCCTGCAAAAATGTTTCATCTTCAGTTAGATGTATGGAAAGAACCCTGATTACAAGTTTGTAATAACCTAAGATCATAAAACTAAAGTAGGTAAACTTTCTGGAATTAGTTGAAGAACCAAATTCAAGGAGAAAAAGAATTAGTAACATGAGACTAAATGAACTGAGGAGGAAAAATTATAATTTTTATGATTTTTTGTTAGAAATATTGCTGATAGTTTTTTCAAATTTAAGCAATATTACTGATATTTTTTTCATATTTAAGAAAACTTTTTCTCTTAAAAAAAAAAGAAAACTTTTTCTCTTAAGCTAATTCTGACTTACAGCAATTTGACAAAATATACCTTTGTGAATAAATTCAAACACTTATCATTTTCTCCCCACTTGACCCCTCCAGAATTCAAAAACTCTAAATGAATATTCTTGTATTTTCATGCCAATATATTTATTTGCATAAGTTCAGTAAGAAACTGTTCTCTTTATGACCAGACACAATTGAAAACATTGGTTATATTACCAAGGCTTTGACTAGAATGTCATTTTGAGGAGGTATGTATAGACTTGGATATGACCAAACAGTTTTTAGGAATTAAGGTAGACTGTATGGGGTGAATGAAGTCCCTTGGAAAAACGACCTTATACTTTGCTTACCGGTGTTGGGGAAGAACTTCCTTCATCCTTCAAGGTTCTAACTGGACTAAGAATCAAATTGACATGAGACAGATTAGCAGGAGAAAATTAAATTTAATAGCATGCTATGGGGAATCTACAGAGACATGGAAATTCCAAAGACAGTGAGGCAACACGAAGCTTACAAGAACTAAGGAGAGGGGTAAGGTCTGAGGATCCAGAGAGGAGACGACCATTATCAGGAATGTAAAAGCAGATTTGGGGGAAACGAGGGTGCTCTATTATGCGGAGAAGTTTCTTAGGTAAAGAGGACTCTCTGTTAATAACTCTCCTCCTGATATATGGAGACACTTGAGGAGGAGGTGAAGAGCTCTTCCGGAATCTGCTGGATTTGGGTTGCTTTTAACTCAAAATAATGTTCATGCCAAAGTGGCCCATCTTGGGGCAGCCAGTCCTTGGTTTCTATATGGGGTTCCTAGGAACCTTACCAGATGTGTAAGGAAGGCCATTTCTTAGCCTGTCATAACTTGAACCTCAGGATATAACTTCAAAAGAGAGAAATTCATCCAAATCTATCTGAAGAAATTTCAAGCCAGACATCTAAAAAATCCTCTTGATTGGCTACCCTAAAACCCCCAAAACTGGTTTTTAAATTTGATCCAATTATTAACCATTGTTTTTATTTCCATAGAAACACCTCTTATCTAATACCTGATTATTTGAACCACAGGCTTAAATTTGAAAACACACTTGCATCACCCCTTCCTGATGAATTTAACTGAACTGACCTATTGTCAGAACTAAGAGACTGGTTTGCTGAGACAGAACAACCTACCAACTCATCTTCTAATGTGTGAAACTTTCAGAGAAAGGGGAGCCAAAGGCACGCCACTCAAAATATGGCACTTTGGTTTATTATTTGAATTAAAAGTTATTTGGAGAGAGCCTGTTCAAGAAGGACGCCAGACTCTTCTCTATACCTCCTGAAAAGAGAAAATAGGTCTCCCATGTGAAAGATAGCCTCCCCATACCAGGAGGTCAAGAGACAGCCTTATCACCAAAGGCAGGAAATTCAGGGTCCAGAAGGCTATATAAACAACTCTTGTTACTTTTTACTAATTTACTAGCACAGCCCAAATTCTGTTTAGAATTTCTTACCAATTGAAGCTCCCTATGTTAAATTCTTTGTCCTGTCAATTCTTCATAGACTCTTTGTCTAAAAAGTATAAAAACTTCCTCCTTGGTCATTTCTTTAGGTCTGTTTCATTACTTACCATCTGTGTGTACACAGTAAAACTTTTTTTCTCCCGTTAATCTGGCTCATATAAAGTTGATTTGTTGTCTAGCTGGAAGATCTTGAAGGGTAAAGGAAGAACATTTTCCTCCATACATATGCTTTGTAGAAAAATCTTTTCATAACAGGCTCCTGGAAGATGAAAACATCCTCCACTATTACCTGCAACCCAGAGATTCTGTTTACTGGAAAAGACAGCACCACAAAGTTGCCCCATAACCCTAATGGAAAGGACCCCAGCAGGGATGCTGAACTAACCCTTATGCTGCTAAACAAAGGCATTGATTCTTGGATTAATGTTTTTCATTTAAAGAAAGCTCCAGCCACAAACAGGGCCCCAGAACCTATTGCAGACCTAAAATTCAAACTGACCCAGAGTTGAAGCAGAGAACATCTGGGTAGACAACTTTTCCAACACATTTGACCAGGCTCATATATTTCCATGCTTGGTTTTGTTTTAACCAATAACTTACTGTCTTTATAAACTTTTTCCTAATCATCTTACTGGGAAAACTCTTTTGTCAGCTTTTCTGTGAAGAAATAGGGCATTGTTTGTAACATATATTCTGATACTCTTTCTCATAGACCTCTTTGCCTGAAAAGAATACCAAGAATGGGTTTATGCTTGACATTTTAACTTAGAACATCTAAGATTCTTAGGGAAATCCATTATGAAGGACTGCTGAAAAACTGAAGTTGTTTGTTCTAATAAGTATCCTAAAACTTCTTGCTATATTACACACATTAGGCCTCCTTAATTGATAAATCCTTATAGTATCAGAAAAACTCACTACTTTAATATCGGTTATTTGCCCTATGGACTGAATTTAATATTTTTAGTTCCTCTATTCTGCCTAGAACTCATACTAGCTAACCTATCTTTTTTTTTTTTTTCAAAATTCTTCTTACAATGACCTCTGTTATTAGGAATGATTTTAGTTCTGGGTTAACATTTTTTTTCTTGTGACCCTCATTACTGATGGTCAAGTCTCATTATACCCTTTTGTCCCTACCCTGCAAAAACTTTGATTCTGCAAACCTAACAGTTGTATTGGTGCCAGAGAAAATAATACTTGTGAAATTCCTGAATTTTTAAAAATATTTTTTTAATTTATTTGACAGAGAGAAAGAGATCACAAGTAGGCAGAGAGGTAGGCAGATAGAGAGGGGAAAGCAGGCTCCCTGCTGAGCAGAGGGCCCGATGTGGGGCTCGATCCCAGGACCCTGAGATCATGACCTGAGTTGAAGGCAGAGGCTTTAACCCACTGAGCCACCCAGGTGCCCTGAAATGCCTGAATATTAATAGCTTGGCCTCTATCCCCAAAGGAATGGAAAAATTAATGGGCAAAAATATAAGATTCTCTTTTGTTGTCACAGTTTATCTTTCAAGGTCCTTCTTGCTGGACTAAGAATCAAATTGGTAGGAGAGAGATTAACAGAAGAAAATAAAACTTAATACATACAGGGAATCCACACAGACATGAGGATTCCAAAAACAATCAGGTAAAATGAGGAATGTATGTCATCCTGAACTAAGGAGAAGGGGGTAAGGGCCTGAGATTTCAACGGGATGGAATATAATTTCCAGGCAGTAAGAGCCAATGTTTGGTAATTAGGGATTTGTCCTGTCATACAGATGGGTCATTCAGATAAAATTTATCTCTGGCAATAACCATCATTCTGGAAAAGACCCCTAGTGTGGATTCTTGAGTGGAGTTAAGGGAGGGATACAAAATTTCTCTTGAGGCAGCAGGTTCCTGATTGCCTTTAGATCAAAATAAGTTTCATATCAAGGTGGCCCATCTTGGGTTGGCCTGCCCTTAGCCCCTAACTCCTCTCCACTTCCCTGAAGTTTTCATATTAAGAGTTAAGATAGTAGATTGGTTCAATAAGATGAAACAGTTTCAGTCTTGACAATAGGGCAGTTTAGTTAATCTCATTTCGGGAGGCAGTGATGCAGGTATATTTTCAAAGTTAGGGTTATGTTTCAAGTAATCAGGTATTAAATAAGATATATTTCTATGGAACCAAAACAATGCTTAATGATTGTATCAAATTATTAACCAGCTTGAGTTCTGCTGGTAACCAGTCGAAAAGATCCGTAGATGTCAAGCTTGAAGCATCTTCAGATAGAGGGCGGGCAGGCAGTTGCAATCTGATCTTCCTCCTTTATAGTTCAAGGTGTCTGGTGATCTTTGTGTGGCCCAGAGAACAACAGGCCCCAAGATGGCCTATACTGAGTTACTGTGACATCTCTCAACTTTTTACTATGTTGTTTATATGCATTTTGCAGGGCTTCAGGAAAAAGGGCTGTTGTAGTTCTCAGATGATTCCAAGTCAGAAATGTGGGAGAAAAATTTAAAATGTTGGTTTTGAGAGTTGTAGACAGGCATTGGAGGACACTAGAAAAAACTAGGAGCTAGTCTAGTTTATAAAAAATAGTACTAAAATAGAATACCTACAAAAGGTGTGTTACATTTTCTCCCTAAATCACCATTTTTACCAAAAATATATTGTTTATGAAATAAGTCTAGTTTCAAAAAGACCACTTTACCTGATTATCTCTGTAAGTGTGGCGAGAATAGTAATTCATCATATGGGCTCTTTTAAAACCTGCTTTGCTGGAACTTTTCATAAGGAATCTCTAGACTGAACTTTTTAATAGCCTTTCAAGGCCAAAATCCAAGCCAAACACTTGCCATCAGACTTTACCCCCAATACCTATAGATTTGGACAAATTCTTCTCTTTTCAAGGTTCCCCATATATCCTAAGGTTCTTATACCTGCTAGGAACTGACCTTCTAAGGCAGTTGGGAACTACTAAGTCTGCCGGGAATCCTGTAAATAAGGTGTTTGGCTGATATTTCCAAGAGGATTTATTGGCTTCATAACGTCAACCTTAGTTCCTTGAAGTTGTCTGGTCATATCTGAGTCCTCACAGGTCTCTCTCAAATAGGACATTACAACCAAAACTTTGGTAGGATGTTTTCAATTGCATCCTGTCACAAGGAGAACATATTCTTATTGAACTTATACAAATATATTGCCATAACAATCTAAGAATATTCAGAGTTTCTGAATTCTGGAGGGATTAGGTAAGGAGAAAGAAACATTTCAATTTATTCAGAAAGGTAGATTTTAACCAAATTGCTGAAAGTCAACTTAAAAGAAGTTCTTAAAACTTGTTTTTCCAGATTTAATTCTGCAATCATCAAAAAATTATAGTTATCCTCCTTATTCAATCCCATGTTTTAATTCTTGTTTTCCGTGAATCCAGTTTTTTCACTACTTCTGGAAATTTTTGTTTACCCAATTCAGTTTTACAACCTTAAGGTTATCAGAAACCAGTACTCAGTTTTTCCCATGATTTTCACTGAAGCATATTTTTAAGAAGCTTTTATATGATTTTTAGAACACATATTTTGTTTAATTCCTCATGAAATTTTTGAAATGTTCCAAAGGCACTTTGGAACACCTTACACCGTGGTCAAAAGACTTTTAGAGATTAATTTGGGAAGCAGGTCAAAATATTAAGTTTTGATCATTAAATCTATTATAAATCATTATGAAAAAATAATTATCCACTTAACCAAAGTAACAATAAAAGACATCAAAGGCAAATACAAAAAGGTTACATAGTTGTGAATAAAATTTAGCTTTTAATATTAAGACTCTGTTTTTTTAAGTAATCAAAAACCTGATAAACAGGAAGTTTTGGAAAAACAGATTCTTTTTTTTGGGCAGATAACTTATAAGGTAAAGAAAATTTTTTGTTTATAATATCTTAAAAGCATACCAATAGTTCAAGGAAATTTTGTCTATTTAACAAAAACAATTTTTATACCAGTATACTTCTGATGTTAAAATTCATTTACTTAAGGGGTGCCTGGGTGGCACAGTTGGTTACGTTCCCAACTCTTGATTTTGGCTCAGGTTGTGATATTGGGGTTGTGAGATTGAGCCCCACATCAGGCTCCACACTCAGCATGGAGTCTGCTTTAGATTCTCACCGATCCTCCCCCCTTATTCCTGGGCACTCTTTCAAATAAATCTTAAACAAAAAACCTTGCATTTACTTAAATTTATCCTTATCTTAGCCAATACTGATCATGTATAAGACTTTTTTTTCCCCAAAGATTCTTTCTCTATATACCTTCTACAACTTTTCTACACATTTATATTTGGTTCTCAGTTTTCCCCTCTCTAAATAACCAGTCTCACTTTAGGACAAAAAAAATTTCACTCCCTCAAAAAATAGATTATATATATTCCCCATACTTTCTTACCAAAAGCCCATTATCAGTTTCCTTGCATAGAGTTATTATTTTCAGTAATCTTAATTACCTTTATTAGAATTCTTACTATTTGGAAACCTTCTTTTCTAGTAAAGACTAAGTAGTAAGCAATTGTGAACAGTGTTTCATCAGAATTCTTTAGATTGACAAATTTATCAATATATTCCTGATGTCTAGAAACATATGCTTTTTCATAATAAACCTGTTTTATACTATACTGAAAGATTGTACTAACAGATTTATCTTGCGTTTTTCTGTAGTAAGATCCAAATAGATAAACTTATGTTCAGGACTTAATATCTCTATCTTGTTTAGAAAGGATACAGTAAACTTACTCATCAATTAACTTAAAACTTTACAGTTTCAGATTACCAAAGATTTTAGAAGCTATTTAAAAGTTTACCTACAAATCTTTTTATTTATTTACTTGTTCTCAATTATGTTTAGACTACCCACAAATCTATTGGACATTAAACAGAGTAAACATTCTAAATTTTTTCCTCACAAATTTTGAAACAGAGATAACATGAACTTATTCAACTTTCAGTAAACATATGCAGAATCAAAGTCTTATAATTTAATGCTGATAATTAAAATACACATTTTTTTAGAGTTAAGCCCATAACCTTCCATTAGCTTTAATGCTGAATACTTTCCCAGATTACATGAATTTGAAAACATTTATGTTAGTTTTTCTCTTCTGAATTTTAGAATGCTCAATCTTTACCAGTAACCTTCCCTTCAAAAAAACTAAACAGAACTCTTTTATAAATTTTAGCAATACCATCTGGAGGTAGAGAAAAATCACATTTATGACATATATGGACACACATACAAATACTGAGGCACAATCCAAACAAAATCTTAGAGCTTTTGTGTTTATTTGTGGAGGGGATATTACAGACCCCATTTTCAAACACCTTTCCCCCCCCTACTGAACAACTTCTCCCTAAATTCTGCATTTCTTTTTTTTAAAGATTTTATCTATTTGACAGAGAGAGATCACAAGTAGGCAGAGAGGCAGGCAGAGAGAGGGGGAAGCAGGCTTCCTGCTGAGCAGAGAGCCTGATGCGGGGCTCAATCCCAGGACCCTGAGATCATGACCTGAGCTGAAGGCAGAGGCTTAACCCACTGAGCCACCCAGGTGCCCCTAAATTCTGCATTTCAAAGAGTGGCTCTTAAGTCTTAGAGAAAATGGGGGAAGGAGGTGTGTAGAAAATTTGTATCATAAGGCAGAGAACATCTATTTTTTTTTCCAGGGTGCATAATTAGACATACCTGCCTCTTATCAGAAGTGCTAGAGTCTGGGCACAAGAGCCCTTTCAGCAGTTTTTAAATTTTTTATAATTTTATTTATTTGACAGAGAGAGAGAGACTGAGAGATCACAAGCAGGCAGAGAGAGAGAGAGGGAAGCAGGCTCCCTGCTGAGCAGAGAGCCAGATGTGGGTGGGGCTCCATCCAAGGACGGAGATCATGACCTGAGCAGAGGGCAGTGGCTCTAACCCACTGATCCACCCAGGTGCTCCAGCAGTTTATATTTTAAAAAGGCCCCTTCCCACTTTTTTTCTTCCTTCAGTCTCAAGTAATTGTGGGCTATGTTTACTTTTCAAAGGCAAGGTTTGTAATTTCAAGGGACAGAGAAAGAATGTAAAAATAAAAACAAAAGATACTCCTTAGGGTTTCAGGGTAATTCCGATTTTACCACAGTGAAAAAAGAAATAATAAAATCTATCCACCAGCCCCCTTAAACAGGATGACTTTGTTCCCCTATCCTGATCTTATATAATACCCGCAAGCATTCTGAGAACAGGTGAGGTTCTGAGATTAGTAAAGATAGTTGGGCTTTGATTTATTTCTAGAGGTGTATTTCTAGTTTTGCGGAGTTTTGTAATACAAAGACTGTTGTTTCTAGTTCCCAAAGACCCAGAGTATATAGACTGAATATTAAAGGACAGAACTATTTTGTTAATGAAATCTGCACTTCTTTATATCAGGGAAGTTTTGTTTTGTGGGTTTTTTTGTTTGTTTTTTTTGTTTTCTTTTTGGTATCAGGGAGATTTTTAACTAAAATGAGAATTGAGATTTGTGTCTTTTTAAGGTTTATATAAAGCATTTTAACAAAAGACATTTTTCTGGATATACAATTCAACTCTGTTTCTATTAGCCCTTGAACATTGGCCTTCCACTGATTATTTGTAGGAGAGCCCAAGAGAAATTTTGGTCACCTGTTTCCACTGTGAAGTGAAGACTGCGAATATAGTCAAATAATATCTCTGCAAATCTTGTAGGAAAAGGCAAGTTAAAACAGACAGATGAGGCTAGACTTTAAGAAGGGGCTTTTACACTGGATACAGACATTTTTATCTCAAGTCTAATTTCTGTTTTTAACTTGTCAAGGGAGTCCCTATGGTTAGCTGTTATACTAATAAGACAATTTAGAGCTCTTAATAAAAATATGTATTTTAAATATAGCCAATTTAAAGGATCCATCATCTGGCCATTGATGAGTAGAATATTATTAATTTCGGTAACTCAAACCAATAAACTTTTCAGTGGTTTAACCAAAAACACAAAAAGTTTCCAGAGACAGTGAAGATACAGCCCCCACATCAAAATCAGTCTAAGTGTTAGAGGCAATTAGTTAGGTTCTAGCAAGATACCTATAGACCAGCAAAGAGGTAGTCATGGCCAGCTACGCAGAAAGTCAGAGACCTGTCTTGCCAGCACTCTAAAACAAAGCCACAAAAAGCCAGGTCAAACCACACAGACCCAAGATGGCTGACAAAGTAGGCCAGAAACCCCTGAACAAGTAAGGAGAAAAAAAGGGCATGAAACCCTGCTTCCAAGTAAGCCCACCACAAGTCATGAATATTCCATCTCCTAGATAATAACTGTCAAAAAAAAAGAAACTCTGGGCATGCAGCGCATGCTATCCCTCAAGCTTGTCCACTCTCCCATCTTGAGAGTACACTTTTGTTTTAATAAACTTTTTTGCTTGTATCCCTCATCCACTGTGTTGTTTATATCCTTGAGTTCTTTCTCTTGATGAGACCAAGAGTCTTCAGCATCATTTTTGGGATGGGCTGGATTGAGGCCTCAGGGTCAAGGGTCCCTCCAATTCACCCAGCAACGTAAGAAAGCAAAGACCTTCTTTGTATAGGCAGTAAGGATGACGTAGTGAAAATGGAGTCTCTGGTTTCCTATGAAAACTTCAGATGCCTCCAGTCACATTCCTGCTATTGTGGGACAGCAGGCAAGTGATGTTTTCTAGCACTTACAGGCAATGGAAGTTCAGATGACAAAGATGACTTTTCATGACACTCCCTTGAGAACTGGCAGGGCCAGCGACTCAGAAACCCACTCTCTTCAGCTAGCTACCAAGGTACACCCCACTACTGCACTGTCCAGATGGCAGAGGCAAAAGAAAATCTTCTCAGTGGTCACAAAGTGAAGCTCTTAGGACATGAGCAAAATGAAAGGAAAAATCTTATCTAGTATATACACGTTAACAGCTTTATCCAAGCCTTTCATCTCTCAGAGCCAAACTAATGCCCAGAAGGATGTACTGTAGGGTTGGGAACTCTGTGTTGTTTTACAGTGTATTTCCATGCATCAAAGTTTTCCTGAGGTTGGCAGATGGCCTATGGTCAATCTAACCCTTTCTATGACCAGCTTATCCTAACACTGGAATCTTTGAGTCTGGTGGCAAGTGCTCTTAACAGCTTTTAAAAAAGTGCTCAATGATTGCCCACCAATTGGTTTCCAAGAGGTCTATTAGCAAGAGCCTTTACCTCCTATGCACATTATGACAAATACAGAAGATACAAAGAAAAACAGACTATCTTTGGGAGGAAATGGATAAGTAGCCAGAGAATACTCTACCATATTTAACCAAAGAGTCTCTAAGCCTGAGGAAATTGTTCCACACATATTTTCTCCTGCTAACCTATATTTAGAAAAGACGACTCTCAGCACACTCACTCCACCACACTCCACAGAGATTCAGGGAGACTGCCATGGTAAGAAATCTTACCTTCTGCTGCCCATATGTCAGATAGCCTGAACTAAGAAGGGAGCAGGAGTCTAGGACTTTGGAGGGAAGAAGTCCCAGGCAATAAGAAAAGCAGATGTTTGGTAATTAGATGTTGCCCTGCCATATAGGTGGGTCACTCAAAATTTACTTTGGTAATAACCATTAGTCTGGGAAATACTCCCAATTTCGATTCTTCTATCTAGGTGGTTAAGGGAAGGGCAAAAAGTTTCTCTTGAGCCTAGAGAGTTTCAGTTGCCTTCAACTCAAAATAACCTTCATGTCAAAGTGGTCTTGGAGTGGCATGGCCTGCCCTTGGCCCCTACAGTCTTTGAAGATACTCACTTCCATCTGGAAAACATGCTCTAGATAGAATTGCCTTTCATTGGGTTGTCCCTGCTCAGAAGAGAATACCTCTCAAATCTGGACAATGACTAATGACCTTTATGTTTTAAAAATAAAAATGGCATTGGTGGGACATTAGGTTATCGCCCCTAGAATGTTTGGTTTTTATAGGATTTAGATGATCATCGATTCACTCCATATTGAAGTCTATACAACTGCAGTATAATTTTTTTTTAATGTATCCTTATGGTAGGGAAATGAAATTTATAAGGAACTGGATATTGGGAAGCAGATGTGCTCCCCTTAATGGATAATAAAGAGAATTAATCAGAACTGTGAAAAATTGTGGACACTTAATTCCACCTATCTTTTTCCTGGAAACATCCCAAATCTTAGCCCAAATCAGACTCCTTATAATCAAACTCATTTATTACCATAAGTACATAGAGATAGAAGATGCTCCCATAATCACTCACACGATTCCAATAAATCAAATTATCATGTCCTTTGAAGAAGACTATTTTTGATCATGAGATTTCTGCTTTTAAAACTGATAAAAGTCTGGGGAGAAGTCCCACTTATGTACTCAAACTACAAAGTGCTCATGAAAGAAATTGAGGAAGACACAAAAAAATGGAAAAACATTCCATGCTCATGGATTGGAAGAACAAATATTGTGAAGATGTCTATTCTACCTAAGCAATCTACACATTTAATGCAATCCCTATCAAAATACCATCAATTTATTTCAAAGAAATGGAACAAATAATCCTAAAATTTATATGGAACCAGAAATGACCACGAATGGCCAGAGGAATGTTGAAAAAGAAAACCAAAGTTGGCGGCATCACAATTCCAGACTTCAAGCTCTATTACAAAGCTATAATCATTAAGACAGTGTGGTACTG
>CM053610.1:62038144-62057132 GCA_028646535.1 Procyon lotor
GGCAAGGGTGTCTGTCTGTTTGGAGCCCCTCGTGTCTCCCAGGTGTCGCTAACGGCCTCAGCCCAGTTTCTCTACTGCAACACTATTGCCATTCAGGACCAGATAATTTGAGAAACTGTCCTGTGCACGGTAGGATGCTTAGCAGCCTCTCTGGCCTCCGCTCACTGATGGCAGCAGAACCCCATCCCCAGGTGTCACAACCAAAATGTCTTCAGACATTTCATAAGTCCCCTGAGGAGTAAATCAACCGTGGTTAAGAATCGCTTCTCAGCCTGACATTTACTCTAAGGCTCTTCCCGGCCAGGACCATTTAGAAAGTTGCGTCTTGTAAACAGTGCTTCTTGAAATCGATCTAAGCAACAGTGCACCTCCTCCAGAACCAGGCTGCCGGTGGAGGGGTGAGCCAAATCCCTTTAAAGGCTGTTTTCAGTGCCCGCCTTCAAAGGCATCTAACGAGCTCTATCTAGCTCTACCTAACCACTATCTAGACACTAATCTAGACACTACCTAAACACTAATCTAGAGTACGTCTTTTTCTGAAGACCCCTCTCCACCTCCAGAGAAATGCCCCTGGTGCATTATTTTAGTTCCCGGATCCAAACAATGTCAGCACTGAGTTCCTGTGAAAAGGGAGTAGGACAGATCTGGGGGCTCCTGATCATTACAGGCACCACCTTACCTGCTCTGGTCCTCATTCTGCTCTCCTTCACCTTTTACGCAAGGACCAGGCAGCATTTAACTGAGGAAGCTGTGTCGACTGAAAAGAATGAAATTCAGGCCCGATAGCCCTGAATTTAGGTGGTCTAATGCAACTGAGGAGCTTTCAATCCACCAGAGCAGAATAAAGGTGAGGAATAGACCGTAGAAAACTGCCTACAGAGGCAATAGTTCTGTGAACTGCGCTGCTCGAGGACTTTGCTGTTATGAGAGGCAGCCTATTCAAGGAAACGTTAAGGAAAAAATTCTATTGTTACTGCCATGTGGAGGGCCAATTCTTGTCAAACTGTCAACTGCTCGTATTGGAGCTTTCTGGGACAGAAACTCTGTACACCTCCCTTGGTCTAAAAAGGGAACCGAATGGCTGACAGTTTTGGGAAGACCAAAGGGTAGGCCAGGTTCAGGCACAGAGGAATCCTCGGGTCTCTCCCTCTCTCTTTCTCTCTTCCTTACTTCTGTGTTTGTGGCATATTCTCAACTTGTGGATAAACAGTCCCCATCAGCCTCTGGATTTCACTGTTGATATCAATCTCCAAGAGAAACTCTGATAGGTCCTCCTTGAGTTACTTCTGTACCTCAGACAGGTCTACTAGCACTATCTGATTTTGGAGCCAGAAGGGGCAGTGCTGCTGGGGAGGCAAAGCATCCACTTTATGGCTTCCCACTGCAGGCCTTCTCCACCTGCCACTGTAGGCATTCATGGTCCTCTCACTGCCCAACAGTGCCTTCAGCTTTCCTTGAATCCGCAGGAACCCTAGTTCCCTCCACTCCATACTTTAAGTATAGCCTTCAAAGCCCACTCTCCAATAAGGATGGAATGCACACATTTGGAGTCTGTGACAGAAATGTTTGGAGCCTCCTGTGGTGACAGGGGAGGGTCAGAACCATCAGATTACAAAAAAAGGGTGGTTTTCTGACCTCAGTGACTATGTGCTGATTCAGCCCATTCTAAGCAAGAGGTGTCATTTCATTTATTTGAATTTGAGTTAGAACCTCGGAAACCTCTTTGAGGTGAGCCCTGGCAAAGTACAGCCACACGTCTTAGAAAACATCTAGAGACTACATCACTACATCCAAAACTAATGATGTACGTGTTGGCTAATTGGATTTTAATTTAAAAAGGAAAAGAAAATTTCTAGAGAAGGCTGGCATTTGCCTTATCTATTCAGACAAACTCAAACTTAAAACTCCCTTAGGGTTATAGAAATAGAGGCCAGAGCCTGGAAACAGCTTTGGGCCGCCAAAGTGGCCCCTGATTGCCATCACTTGAGGGAAAGTCCCCCAGAATTTAATCAACTTCACCGAATCTGTTCTGCGCTCAGAGCTGGACCAGGGGACCAGCAGCTGGTGAAAAACCATACTGAACCCCATAGTGACCCAAATCCATCTTCTCTCACACTCAGGAAAATGTCTTCCTTACAGAGTTCTCACAGTTTTGAGAGATCATTTTTTTATCATGTTGTGTTTTTTTTAACAGCAATAGGACCAGGAAGATTGTGAAAAATCCCCTCAAGACCAGAGATTACAAAATTCAGAACAATATGTTGGAGTCTATAAGCTAAAATAGACTCTAAAATAGCACAGGTCTTGTTTTCTTGCTACTACATAATGACCTTGGCCTCTGGGGCACCAGCCAGAGACTAGTTAAGGATTGACACTGTAGTGATTACCAAAGGCCTCTCTCCTGCGTCTTTGGGGAGGACTGTATGGGCTATGTGGATCATGTCTAATAGTCATATGTATGTGAGAGGCCAAAAGATTCATCCCTTCTCTGAGTCCTATATGACACTCAGCAAATACCAGAGGTTCTCAACCACTGCCACACACAGAATCACCTGGGAAGCTTTCAAAATATACCTATGGCCTGACTCCAACCTCAGAAGTACTGATTTAATTAGTCTGAGGTGAAGCACAAACACTGCAATGTATTAAAAACTTCCCAGGTGATTCACTTGTATAGCCAGAGTTGAGAACTTCTGGCACAAACAAAAATCTAGTATTTATTGAGCTCTTGCTACATATTGAGCATTACAATAATTTGTTCACAAGCATTATCTCATTCAGGTCAGATGATAGCTCTACCAGGTAGTTACCATCATTATACCCATTTTATAAATGAGGCAATTGAACTGAGAAGGTTCTGGTCGTTTAAGTAGCCAGTAAGTTTCAGAAACAGGAATCTGTGTCTGGTCTTTCTGGCCAAGGAGTCCACATGTTTAGCAATGTGCTATCTTGTTTCCCACAATATTCTGCTACCTTCTGAACAGATAGGATTATGGTAACCCAATCCAGAACAGAAACAAAATATATGCTACCAAATGGGAATATGGAAAGAAAAGGTCAAACGGGTGAGGGAGATTTGCTAAATCTAAAGCAAATAAAGATTTTGCTGCCCTGTCAGCTGGGAGCTTACTTTTTTGACCTCTATATGATTTTGTCTGAATAGGTAAGGCAAATGCCAGCCTTCTCTAGAAATTTTCTTTTCTTTTTTAAATTGAAATCCAATTAGCCAACACATACATCATTAGTTTTGGATGTAGTGATGTAGTCTAATCACTATATGATTTTTTCTTTGAGGAAGACAATTATGCTGATGACAACAATGACAGGGCAATAATGTGGGAATATTAGTAACCTTGTTTTCTTTTAGATACTCAGAAAACTTATTATAAGAAGATACACTCACACACAAACACATGCAACACAAGATTTTAAAGAACATAAAATTATCTGGACCAACCTTTTCATTTTACATATGAGGAAACTAGGGCTCAGAGAAGTGAACTGATTTGCTCAATTTCACGTAAATAGAGAGATAGAGAGATAGATAATAGATAAATAAATAGATTTTTAAGTGTAATTTTTTTTTTTTTTTTTTTTTTTAGTAATCTGTACATACAACATGGGGCTTGAATTCAGACCCTGAGATCGAGTGGCATGTTCCACTCACTGAGCCAGCCAGGTGCCCGCCATATACATTTGAAGAAACTGTCACAAAGTCTCCTGACTCCTGGTTTGGGCCACTGTACCTGGGGGAGGGTCCTCAGGAAGATGAATCAGCACCAGAATATACATTCATGCTGTAATAGCACTTCTCTAACCTTTGTCCAAAACATTACCAACAAAGCCATGCTCACGTGCTTGTTTTGGTAGTCAGAAAACAGTTGGCAGGTAGATGGTCGTCTTGGGAGAGTCTCAGAGCTGTGTCCTCTAGTATCCGTACCTTAATAAATGTCTCTTTTGCAGAATGGCTCCCTAAACTGTGGGAAATGAGGCCACTGAAGTCATATACATTTGGATTTTGCTTTCTCAATGTTTTCTAGACTGATAGGTCAGAATTACTGAGGATGTTTATTCAAAATACAGATTTGTGACCCATGAACCAGAGCTACCAAATCAGAATTTCTGGATGTGAAGCCCATTTTGAAAAATATTCAGGTGATTCTTCTGCACCCGAACATTTAAGAACCACTGGTCTTAGGCAGCAGCCTTTCCTGCCAGAATAAAATTATCAACTTCGTGACCAAATAAGCTTTAATGCGCTCTCCGTTCTGATTCTTTGCTCATGTGGAGAGCCATGACTTTCCACTGGGAAGTCCCTGAGGTTCTCTAGATAGACCATAATCCAAGAAGGAAGGCCTGGACAAAGAGTTTTGGTTCCCCACCTTCTGATTTGGGTGTCAAAGCCAATAGGGCATGCAGACATCTGTGTACTCCAAGCCCTTAGAGTCCCTCAGCTCAATGACGCCCTATCTGCTGCCAAGAGAGAAACGGCAGCAGACACTGTGGCCCCAGTCCTGCCCCACTCTACAGTGCTTCCCCTAATCTGTGGCTTCTCAGAGAATGACACTCTGAGGCTCTTGTGGCCACTTGCCACATTTATAGTTTTTCTTGTGTCTCTGGGGGGACTCAGCCTTTCGATTTATGCTAGCAGTGGAGGTATAGGTGAAGCCCTCTGAAGAATATGAAAAAGTCTTATCTCTTATTGTAAAGTTTACCCAAAAAAGTAAAAATTCGTAAAGAACACCAAATGCCTGCTCTATGGAAGGAAAGCAACCCCTCCATATAAAAGACATCTACTTTTTTTTTTTTTTGAAGACTGTTTTTCAGGGCGTGTGTGTGCCATCTGTGACTTTACATCTGCATAGTACCAGGCCTACCTGGTCAGGAATGTGAAACATCGTTAATGTGATGTCATATATCTGTGACGCAGGTAGGGGCTAGAGAACAAGAACAGAACTACTCTAACCATCTAAACAAAAAGCCCCATCTAACTACTTGAATTAAACTGAACCATGAACCATTATATAGTTCCCAATCAAAATCTAGTGGATCTCTTAAAACATAATCAAATCCATCCATGATAGGGCCATTTACTAAAAGAGAAGCAAACTAGAAAAGTCTCATTCCCCAGTTTCCTGAAAAAAATAAAACACTGAAGTTTAACCTGATTTGTATCCCTAGGCCAATCCAACCCAACATGACCAAAATTTCTACAACATAATATCAAAATATATTATAATGAAAACTATTTTGGACAAACTATTAAACTAGAATAGAATCCAGTCATCAATGATACCTTTCAGTTCTAGAAGAAAGGTGGGAAATCTAAATACATGGGTGGTCCTATGGAATAGGTTCAAAGGCATGCCCCTGTGCTGTGAAACTCTACATCTGATTGCTACAGAGTCACCTGACCAAAGTGGTGGGATGGGACTGATGTATTTCCTCCCTCAGGCACGAACTTCCCCTGAGATAGAGGTCATAGGTTTGTCTGTAAAGACATCAGTGAGGCCCTGGGGGCGTCGAAGGTATAGGCTAAGAAAGAAGTTGATGGTGACAAGGGAGCCAACCTAGAGGATCCAATTATACACAGCAAGGTGATGGCATCAGGCAGGTGGAAGAAAGGCTCTCCTTTTATTCCAGTTGGAAAATAACTTTCTTCCTTAAGGACCAGACTTGTCATTTTGCTCTAAGCCAACGATCTGCAATCAAGTTTTCTCAGAACCGAGGGTACAGTGGAATTCTGTGGCTGAGGTAAGACACCTGCCCCTGGCACCAGCACAA
This sequence comes from Procyon lotor, assembly GCA_028646535.1. Lineage (NCBI taxonomy): Eukaryota > Metazoa > Chordata > Mammalia > Carnivora > Procyonidae > Procyon > Procyon lotor. The sequence continues at coordinate 62,043,929 of CM053610.1, forward strand.
AGACTTTGAGCACTTGGCCTGAAGAGCTACCCATTAAAGGGTTGGATATTGAAGCCAGGACCATCCAGCTGGAAGTTTCATCTCTTTCCAATTTTCTCTAACACAGAGACACCTGGGCTCCCCAATAACACTGCCATTTAAAGGAGATCTTGTCTTTAAAGGCAGTGACTATTAACCACTGAAATTATTTCATTCACTTTGTTCTAAAGATATTTTAACACATTAATACTTAATAATATTTAATATTTACATGTGCCTCCCACAATATCAGAACTCAGTAGGTGTTGTTTAAATCTTAATATAAGATAATGAGCTTGACTGCAAAAAAAAATGAATAACATTCTGTTTGCCCTAAATGTGCTTATAAGCTATTTTTAATAATATTTTATACATATAAACAGGTGAAATAAAGAACCCAATCTAGGAGAATCTGAGTTTGTTAAAGGCACATAAAGCATACATATATGTTTCTAAATATCTAGTACTCGGTTCTTAAAGGGTATCTTCTGCTTTGTGTGAGAGAACTGGAAAGATTAGTAGGTACAGGGGACATTTTCTGTGTAGACCCAGTCTTGAGCTGTTATTTCCTCAAAGTATTACTGAGGATACATAAAAGTCAGGGAAGAGATATCGGGGTGATTCAGCCAATCAATCCATCGATATATTTTTAAGTACTTATTTTTATTCTGAAGCATGTTCTTTTCCATACTTTTTCTACATTCTTTACTATAACCCTATGAGATAGGTATATGCCTTATATCCACTTTATAACTTAGGCTTAGCTATGCTGTGTGACTTGCCCGAGGCTAGTCAGTCAGAAAGTGATAGGAGTGAGACTTAAGTCCAGCATGGCCTCCCTCCAAAGCAGTACTCCTGAACATCATCAGATGTTACCTCCTGCAGCAACTAGCTAACCACCATGTCCCTTGTCTTGACGTGGTATTAGGGGGTGGAAGTAGTAGTGGAGAATTGCTCCAGTTTGAACCCAAAATTACAGAAATCAGATATTTCCCAGCACATCCACAAAACTGTCAGATGGGCAAACTAGACATATATTTTTTATGAGGTGACAGAAAACTAATTTGCTATGATTATTGACCTTTGGGGGATTTTGAAAAACGCCTCATTAAATTCACAAAATGTTCATACATATTCATAAGGTTCAAATAATCCACTGCAGTCCATTTGAACCCAGGAAGGGCCCACAGACTCAGTTTAAGAATGTCATTTCCTTTTTTTTTTTTAAGATTTTATTTATTTATCTGATCGAGAGAGACACAGCGACAGAGGGAACACAAGCAGGGAGAGTGGTAGCGGGAGAAGCAGGCTTCCTGCCAACGAGGGAGCCCGATGCGGGGCTCGATCCCAGGATCCCGGGCCCATGACCTGAGCGGAAGGCAGACGCTTAACGACTGAGCCACCCAGGCGCCCAAGAATGTCATTTTGAAGAGAAAAAGGCAAGCTCAACACATTAACCAAATCTTAAGCGTAGTGTGGGGTCTCCTGCTCACTTTTGTCTGCGGCCCCAGCTGCCATCCACTCCAGTTCCATGGTGGTGACTGCTGAGGAGAGTATATTAAATCCTTATAAAGAATTGGTACTTAATGTGGGTTGCCTTTGTGTAACAAAGAAAGCTACATACATACAAAGAGAGTGCCAAAGTCCACCTCATTTAGTCCTAAACCCCATAGAGCTTTGGTACACTAAACAAGAAGCTTGAAAACTGGCAACAGGGTCTGTCATCATGGTATAACTGACATGAGCTAGTAGAGACATTCAAGACAATTTCAGAGTTGCACCTAAAGGAGAAGAGAGAGGAGAGACAAGAGCCTTCACAACAAGAGTTGCTCACAAAACACACACACACACCAAAAATAATAATAACAATAACTACTGTTATTATTATTATTTGCTTTTTGAACAACTTAGGGGAGGAATTAAAAATGAAGAAGGGTTGACTTAGCAGCGAAAAAAGAAGTGGTTCATGGAATGTAAAGAGTTTCCAGTGTGACCAAAGACCAAAAGCACTACTGTAAAAATGAAGTGACTTACATATCTTCTAATAACTCCCTTTCCTCTTCTCTATTGTAGAGACCCCACCGAATTCAATTGAAGCTACACAAAATGCATTTCTCAACAGATTGCATCTCCAAAACCATAAACGTATTGTGTGAGAGCCTCCTATTCTTTATTATAATTCAAATAACTGTCAAAATAAAATGTTAGTTGCTTCTCTAGTCAGAACAGTCCCTTTAGACTGTGAAAGAAATGATAATTAAAGACAATCCCCACTGGAGGCCATTGATCTTTCATTCAGGATTGAAATCTTTCTGTAAGAAATCAGAACCAACATAATAAGCTAACACATGCATATATAGTGTCATTATGTTATGAGTATTTAATTTCAAATGCTGATTGCAAAAAATAAATTACATTGTAGTATTTTCAAAGCATTAGTGCTTAGGAATTTGTCCCTTCTTTGCTATAAATGGCTTAATTTTAAAATGAGTATAAAGTATAGCTTCATATGTGTTACTTTCTTATTTATAGTCATTTTTATAATCATCTGCATGTTACCAAATTTTGTTTGTTGTGTTTTTCTGTGGCTTGGGGGTGGTTGTGATGTTTTTTTGTGGGCTCATATCATAAGCTAGAAATTGAACATCCTGTCATGGGAATAATTTTGTATAGAAGAATTTATAATGTAAATCAACAGTTACAGTGATTAAAACATACTATGGCAGCAGAATGATGGATTTTTGCTGTCCTCTGTTGTTATTTGTTGGTTTTATGGGATTTTGTTTCTGTTGTTGTTTATCAGTTTAGTTTTTTTGTTTTTGGACACTGGAAAAGTTGTATCTCATTCTAGTCCATTGACTTTTTTTGGACACAACTTGCTCATTCATCTGCTATGTTAAATAACTTGAACTGTTATTCTGCAGTTGAGATGTTTAAAGGTCCATGTGAAGACCACGATAATTAATTTATTCATTTAAAAAATCACCTATTGAGCACCTACTACATTCCAGGCACTGTTTGGGCACTTGGAACACAAACCAAAATATGCTGTTGAATTCATGAGTTTATATTCTATATGCAACCTAGTAAATAAAAAGTAAATTGTATGTTTTTTTTAATATTTTATTTATTTGACAGAGAGAAGAGAGATCACAAGTAGGCAGAGAGGCAAGCAGAGAGAGAGGGAAAGCAGGCTCCCTGCTGAGCAGAAAGCCCCATGTGGGGTTTGATCCCAGGACCCCAGGATCGTGACCTGAGCCGAAGGCAGAGGCTTTAACACACTGAGCCACCCAGGCACCCCAGTAAATTGTATGTTAATATATAAAAAGGTGATTAGTGCTATGGTAAAAATAAAATGGAGCCCAGAAATGCAGAATACCAGTGGAGGCAGTTAGACTCGTACACGGGGTGGTGAGGAAAGACTTAAAGGAGTGGAAGAGCTTAGCAGTGGGGACAGCAAGGAAAGGAGCAGTCTCAGAGAGACAGCCAGTGCAAGTGACATAAGGTGGAATTACATCTCCTGAGGTCAAGGAAGGGAAAGAAGGCCAGTGTTCCTATAATAGGCGAGGAGAAAAGTAATAAGAGAAAGGGTCAGAAGGGGGGAGGACTCACAACCCCCCCCCCCCGGTACTTTGGATTTTACTCTTAGGAGGATGGAAAGCCTTTGGACATTTTTGAACTAAGGCATGACATGATCCGAGTTAAGCTGTGGTGGGTTCACTCCGACTGCTCTGTGGTGACCGTACACAGTCAGGGCAAGGCTCCCAGGAAGGTCGATGGGAGGCTGCCACCATTTCCAGGCATGACAACATGGTGGCACAGACCAGAAAAGCAGCTGTGGAGATGAGGAGAAGGTGGTGGGATAATAGATACATTTAAAGGTAATGTGGATTTGCTGACAGACTGTTGTAAGGAAAAGAGAAAGAGAAGTCAGAGATGGCGCTAAGCATTTTGGTGTGAGGAACCAGAAGGCTGGAGATGTCACCACTTGTAAAACTTATGCCAAAGAGCAAGAAGTTCTTGCTTTGGTGGAGCAAGAAGTGGAATGAAAAGTGGAGATTGGACTTCTGGTTTCTTGTAGGGCACGTAGGAAGCTCAGAGGTCATCACTCCATGACAACAAGTAAAAATCTGAACAAACTGAAAACTTGTCAACTTTTCTCAGATCTCTTTGGGAAGCAAGGTCACAGGACAGATGACCTACTCAGGCTAAAGAAGGCTCCCTGAGCCACTGCAGAGAGTTGGAAGTATCTGGACTTTACATGCTCACCATGCCCATGGCCTTGGCTCAGGACAAACTCTGGGGTGAAATTTACACTCCAGGATTCCCTTGCAGCACCAAGCTGAAGGTACCTCCAGAAATTATGACCTTGCTTGGTTTCTTCTCCCTCCTTATGCTTCCTTCATTCAATTTCTGGCTTCTCTGCAGAGCACTTGCCTGGTACAACAATGCTTAGCTCAGAGTCTGCTTCTGGGAAGTTTAACCTAAAGCATTTTTCTGTAAGCTCTTATTGCACTTTGTACTTCCAGTTCACGTTACTCATCTCATGGGCACTTGCTTGTTCAAAATCTATCTTTCTGCTAGTACCTAAATTGCATAAGTGGAGGGACTGAACTATCCCTACTGCTACATTCCTGTGCCTAGCCTAGTTTGTGGCACATGGATGCAAATACATGTCAGATTATGAGGGAATGAACGAACCAAGAGGGTCAAGATTATTAGTGAATTAATGACACCTTTGTAAGTTTTCTTTAAGGAAACAATGCTTTATTTTTTTTAAGTAATTTAATTAATTAACCAAAGATAGATAAGCAAACCTTATTACTGAAAAATAGAAGGCCTTAGGAATATGCATGCCAGTGTTCAACCTTCTGGGCTTTCTTTCTCTATGCTGTCTACTCTGATCACTTTCCTTAAAAGAGAAGATAGAGTCAAGACAGGAGCCAAGCAGGTACCCAATCGCACTGAGTACCAAAGTGATTCTTGTCATCCTTCCCCTTAGGTTCCAGCCTTATAGCTACGATGAATTGAATGATGTTCAGAATATCTGATTCTTTGAACTACATCAGCAAGACATAACACATGGTGAGAGCCCCATATCACCACTGCGCTGCTCATGGCTGCTAAGCGAGGCCTCAGCAAATGGTTCAGGTCATTAGAGCAGTAAATACAGGAGAGAAAACTTGTACATTAATCGACACATGGGGAGCTCTTCATTGGCCAGAAAAGGAACTGACAATCTCTTCGGGTGTGCTCTCAGTCACTTAATGACACCACATTGCTGCAAGTAGATTTCCTGAACAATTTCAAGGCAAAGAATACAGAAGAGAAGGACATGCAGAAGAAAAAAAAAAAAAAGTCAAAGTCAGTTCTCTCTGCCAGTCTGCCCAGAATTTTAACTACCAAACTAAGCCAATTTGAATTCTTTGTTTTTTTAAATCTTTTGTCAAGTCCTCTTCTTCCTCCGTGAGATGAATACACTTCATGCAATATACATGACCATTTTGAGTTGTAACATGGAAAAAGATGTGTTCGTTAATCATGGGATCTTGGTTCCAACTTACACCATCTTCCTTTGGGAGCTAAAGAAACTTTGCTCAGGTAAAAGAAATTAGAGTTGCAAGTTGAAGAGTATTAGGGCAGAAAAAGTCAACATATATTGGCTGCGAGGATGTTTTCTTTATAAAAGCCCCATGCTAACATTTTAGAAATAGCTATACCAGCTGAGAAAAGAATGAAGACTATGCTTCACTTTACCCATGAAAAGAAAAGATAATTCAGGTAACTTTTAACTCAATAACTAAATCTTTGTTTAAGTATAAATGCAAATTAACCATATTAAAGTACATATAACTTATGTGTTCCAAATTTCAGATGAAAGGTTTAGAAGCAAATGTAAAAAGGAAATAAAATCCTTTAGTTTGCACCAGTGTTGTGTTATTTTGTTTTGCTTTTATTGTGGTTGGTTTACAAGTGTTCCTTCATGCAGCTCCTGTGGCTGGATAGACATTTGATAAGGCAGCCTGACGGCTAAGGTTTTAATTCCTGAGTATCAAAAAAAAATTCACTGAGCTTAAAAAAGAAGACACTAGGATGGTTAATACAGGATTAATAAATCAAGAAAGGAAAATAAGGACTGAGAGAAAAGTAGGATGCTAACCGTAGTGGTTAATGTTGTTACATGACTGAGCTTCAAACTTGGCTCTAGAATTCTTGACAGCCAGACCAAAGGTAAGTCTATTTCTTTTTATATTTTTTTAAAGATTTTATTTATTTATTTATTTGAGAGAGAGCATGCAAGAGAGAGAGCATGAGCGGGGGAGAGGGGAAGAGGGAGAGGGAGAAGCAAACTCCCAGCTGAGCAGGGAGCCCAATGAGGGCCTCACTTCCAGGACCCTGGGATTCGGGGCTGAGCCACAGATAGATGCTTAACCACCAGAGCCACCCAGGAGCCCCAAAAGGTAAGTTTAAACACAACAAAAAAGAGAGGGGGGAAAAAATACAACTAGTTCACTATATGAGACAAAAACATTTTCCAATTATAAATTTTATTTTTCATCTGAGAGTGTATATATCAGATACTGTGTGATCAGTGGGCAGTATGCTTGGTAACATTTTTACCACTGGTAAAAATGGGAACATTTTTTTGTACCATTTTTACAGCAAACACATGGTCATTTCACAAAACCACATTTGGTTAATTATTTAATGCAAGTGAGTGAAAGTGGTTCTATGAACCAAACTCTTATGGTAAACTCAGGTGATCTAATTTGTTGTGGGTTTTTTAAGTTTCTGGTTTTGTGTTTTTTTAGGGGCATGCAGAGGGAGAGAAAAAATCTGAAGCAGGCTCCATGCTGAGCACAGAGCCAGATGCGGGGCTCAATCTCACGAACCTGAAATCATGACCTGAGCTGAAATCAAGAGTTGGACATTTAACCGATTGAGCCACCCAGGCAACCCCTAATTTGTTTTAATAACAGTTTAAAATGACAAAAAATAGTGAATACTTTATTTTTCCTAAATGGAACTTTCTCAGTCAGGTTTTTTTTAGAGCTAGATGATAGAAAAATTAGACCATACTCTCTGACCAGTGATTGAAAATCAAATGTCTGTACTGACTGTGCATTGAAGCTCCCCATTTTGGGGAAACCAAATGAGCAGGTGGATAAACTGATCTTTTCTTATTACAACTGACATGCAACCTACAATTCTCTTTTGGATTCACTGATGAGCCAACAATGTCCACAGGTGAGCATTTGCTGGAAAGCCAGTAAATTTTGTTCGGAAAAGATTTTAGATCTGAGCCAATACTTAAATAAGCCGTAGAATTTGACCCTTACTTTGTAAAATATGATGTTAGCTTATAGCACTTTTTCTTTTTGAGAAAAGACAATGATGCCAGTGACCACAGCTTCCCTTTCTACATGACAATGTATGCTTTAGCTATAACGAGGACAACAACAATAGTAGTGATGATAGCATTATTCATCACAAACTTATTTGTGGAGCACTGTTTCCAGTGATTTACAAATAACTCATGTAATATGCACATAAAATATGTGAATATTTGAATTATTATCTCTACTGTACAGATGAGAATACTGAAGTAGGAAGCTCAAGGTCACACAGCTGATAAGAGTTGGAGCTCAGGAAATATAATTTCAAGACTGTGCTCACGACCACTCTGTTTAAAAGGAACAGTTAAACGAATTAGAATGGGAAAAACACAGTTACCATGTAATACTTCTCAGATAATCACAGGATTGTCTACAATGGAAATTCAACAGGATATTCAAAGTAACCATTCACCAGAGTTATTTGATAAAAGATCCACAAAGGAAAATAAACAGGGTTCTCATACCTCTGTCATGACCAACTAGAAAAAAATGGACTAGAACAAACATCTCACCCACAAAATCAACAAAAACTATAGAGCATCTAGGAATAAATGGCCCAAAAGATATGTAAGACCTTCATGAATACAACTGCAAGGCATAATGTAAAGATGTAAATAAGTCTAAACAAATGTAAAGAGTAATGGGTGGGAAAACTTAATGCTCTATTTTAGATAGATCAATTCCAATCAAACTCTGAAGCAGGATTATTTATGAATGTAGACAAATTAATCTCTGAAACTCACATAGAAGAGAAAGAGTCAAGACTGAAGAAAAACAAGATATCGAGATATAAAGAAGACACAGGAGTTTTAAATAATACAGTAAGTACCGGAGGAGGTCGAGAAGATGGCCCTCCGGTGGACCCCAGAGCTGGACCCCGGGCAGTGGGAGGCTCCCAACACTGTTCCCACAGCTGGATCCACTTTCAAGCATTGTAGCTTTGAGAGAGCAATGTGTTATTGAGAGCATCTGGATGGTACACGTGACCAAGCCTCATTGCGGCCTCTCTATATAAACTCCTAAGCGTCTGGCAGGCAGGTGTGAAGATCTCCTTATCCTGCTGCCGCCCAAGACGAGCCTCGTAAGTAATTTCTCCTGCTTGTCAAAATTGCCACCCACCAGTCTGAAGCGCCCTGCTCTTTGTTCGGTCTCTGTGTCCCCCTCCCCGTGTATGAAGCCAGTTTTAGGTTTCACTCAGGGGATCTCAGAGGTTGCAAACCAACAATTGGAGACCCGGCAAGGAAATCAGGAATGGGTCTTGGGAAAATGGCGTCTGCCGGGGGGAAAATCCTGAATTGGCCTTCTGTGTGCGGAGGGCTGGCAGGTATGTTAGAGGCTATGGATTCCCCTCGGGGGTACAGGAATGCTCCGCAAATGCCAGCTGGTCTAACGTGCTGGTTTGAGGAACAGCACCGGAGAGCCCTGTGCGGGACGGGAGGCTGCTGGCTGTGGCGACGGGCTCGCCTCTCCTGCAGTCTGGCCTGGGGGCGGCCGGTGCCCCGCTGGAGCTGGAGAGCAGGAAGAGCCCAGGTTCGAGAGGGGCGTGTGTACCCACTACTCTACAGATCTTGGGGCTGGCAGCCAAGGTGGAAGAGCAGGGTGATTTGGAGCCCTTAGCATGCTGCTTTGCATAACTAGGGGGGCGCTCAAGCTGCCCCAGGTTAAGGTCTGAGTGCTTGTAGACAGAGCCTGATTAGGACGCTTAGAGCTCGAACCTCAGGGAAAGTGAGGAGAGCAAAGCGGAGGATGTTGTGTCACACGCTGTGTCACCCTCGGTGCGAAGGAAAGCCAGAGCAACAGCAATAACCAACAACCCCAGCTAGCAGGACAACCCCCAGTTCAGGAGCCATCCGGGAGAAAAGCACGTATGCTGCTGGCTTATTGATAGAGCGGCAGAGTTCCAGCAAAAGGCCAGGATCCCACAGGTCCGAGGAGTTCCGCTTCATGGGCCAAACTTCCCTGCAGGCTCGACTAATCCAGTGCATCAGAGAAGGAGTCCTTTGAACTCCCAAAAGTTCACCCAACTCACCCAAGCACCCTGCAGACACTGCCTTCAGGCAGGACATGTGGTCATTTTCTCTGCTTCCTGCCCTGTCCGAGAAATCCCCATACCCACTCATGTTCCATAGCCACACAAGCCAAGCCTGCATACACTCCCTGGCCTTTTGCTGGGAACATCTGTGAGGGACAGGGCGGGCAGTGAAACCATAGAAAATTCAATGTCCAGGTGCCACCTTTAAGTTTTGGGAGTCATTTGGTTAGGTAAAATGTGCATTGTTCCAGAAGCTGTAATTTGTTCACCAAGAAAAGAGCTAAAATAAAGCATTTATTTGGGGTCTCAGAATTGCAATTCAGGGAACACCAATTTTGGACAATAATCCAAATAGTCATCTGTGCATCCCTCCCCCCAGCCTCACTCTGGGAACAAAAGTCAAGGGTTCTTAAAGACAAAAGGGAATGCTAAGCCAGCTGTTATTTACAAAGAATTCTGATTGGTATTGGTGGCAGAAAACTAATCTTGATTGAATATAATTGGTTGCTAAGACTATTACTAAGCAAAGTCTCTCACTGTAGCAAGTTGCTAGGCCTAATTTAGGCTGTGTCCTTGGAATTTTTACAGTTTGGCCCAGTTTGAAAGTTCATGGTTCCTCTGGTGAGGACATAAAAAAGGCCCATCTTCTAAGTGGCCTCCTGGCTCCATTTTAAAACTCCTTGACATAAATGACCCCAATTCATTTCACTTTTCACATTTCTCCCTTTTGATCAAGATCTTTCTCTCAAAACATCTGATCAACTATTGCTTTAGTCTGATGTCACTGGGATGGACCTGTCCCAGAAAGTCCTATCTCACATCAGGAGGATTTTTAAACCTTTGCTGGTTTGTTTTAAGGAGTTACTGTCATTAGAGTTAGGCTGCATGGGATGACAAGGCGGCAGTCGGGAAATAGCTCTTAGGTTGTACCCTTATCTGGGGCTTTGTTAAACTACCTGGAGATTTAGGTGAATCAGTTCACTGAGTGACAATGAGCAGATGCTTATAAATGTTTTAGATAAACCTTTCTTAACAAGGTGATGAACGTAAGAGCAATTAGCAATAACCTAAAAACCTGGACAGTGAGCATTGATCCAGGATGTTAAGAATGTTTATTAAGTATCTAAAGGCTCAGTAAACTTCTCAGTGTGATAGAGTGGATCTAAGAAAGTAAAACCTTCTATCAATTGTTGGCGAGTTGGCAAAGCCAGTAAAAATTCATATTTCATATTGTAACAAGATAGAGTCCAGAGTAAAAATGGAGTCATTGTTGGCAACTCCTCTCATATTGTTTTCCTCTTTGCTCATCATTTACTGGAGAAAACCTCAATCCCTCCAGGCCAGAGTGGTTTCATTACCTGCTCCAGTCCCATTTAGTCCCTTGGTGATAGATGAGGGGGTGGGGAGTGCGGGGTGTGGGGCAGGAAACCTGTGAAAAAGCCAACTGCTAATTCCTTTCAATTATTTTGGCCCACAAATCCATCCTCATGAAAAGCCTCTAACTTGGTCATGTGTGCAAACATAAGATGTACAGTTGGGTGAGTTATAGCAGTGATTATAACTTCTCATAAGCCTCTGATCAGCCTCACCATGCATCTTAAGATTAAAGTGATAAACTAGTTCGTCCCCTCCTTCTTAACCATGATCTATTCCTGATGATAACCAACTAAAGAGACAGAAGTAATCGCCAAGTCCTGGCACGTGTTCTACCTCAGCTAATAGGTTTATAATATCCTTTATAGTTGTTAGGTCTTGTGTTATTTTGCCAGATTGAGTAACATAAAAACAGCATTCTTTGTTTCCTGAGATTAAGAGTCTCTTATGGTTTGTCTTCCTCTCTGGTTTCATCTTGCTTCATTTTTCCCTCCCTTCCCCTTTGATCCTCTGTCTTGTTTCTCAAATTCCTTATATGAGTGAGATCTTAGGATAATTTATCTGATTGACTTATTTCACATAGCCTAATACCCTCTAGTTCCATCCACATTGCTGGAGGGGAAGAGGGTGGGAGGCATGAGGTGGCTGGTTGATGGGCATTGGGGAGTATGTGCTATTTGAGTGTGTGCTATGGTGAGTGCTGTGAATTGTGTAACACTAATGAATCACAGACCTGTACCCTGAAACACATAATACATCATATGTTAATAAAAACAAACAAACAAAAAAACAAGAAAAGACAGCATTCTTATAATAGGAAACAAGTACATCTTTGTTGGGCCATTAAGATACCAAAAGCCCTTCTATTTTGTAAGACAACTTCTGCCAGGCTGTCAGTTTGGGTTTGTTGATACTCAAATGCTTGAATAGAAGTGCTGAAGTGGTGGCCATGATTATGGATAGATTGCATATTTCCTTTACCAAGTCTGATACTCCAATCCAAGGAAAGAAGTCTTGGGCAAGGGCATGACCAAGACCCTTTCTGTCTACAACTGGATTATTGGTTGACATCCATCTAAAAGTATAATCTTCCTAGCTTTTCCAAAGCCTTTTTAAGTGGTAAGAGAAGGATCCCAGATTTGATATATGAACAGTGGAAAGAAAAGCCTTTCTAATGGTGGCATCAGGGACAAAGATAACAACCCAACACACCCCTTCCATAAAATAGACTGGAGTAAATATTGGTACCACAAATACCAAGAAGCTTCTAGACCAAGATATAAGTGGGACTTCTTTTTTTTTTTCTTTAATTTATTTTTTATTAACATATAATGTATTATTTACCCCAGGGTACATGTCTGTGAATCGTCAGGCTTACACATTACACAGCACTCACCTTAGCACATACCCTCCCCAATGTCCATAACCCAGCCACCCTATCCCTACTCCCCCTACCTCCCAGCCACCCTTAGTTTGTTTGGTGAGTTTAGGAGCCTCTTATGGTTTGTCTCCTTCCCCATCCCATCCTGTTTCATTTCTCTCCCACACCCCCCATGATGAGCCCCCCCCCCGCCCTGCCTCACAAATTCTTCATATCAGAGAGATCATGTGATACTTGTCTGACTTACTTCACTTAGCATAATACCCTCTAGTTCCATCCATGTCATTGCAAATGGCAAGATTTCATTTCTCTTGATGGCTGCATAGTATTCCATTGTGTGTGTATATATATATACCACATCTTCCTTATCCATTCATCTATTGATGGACATCTAGGTTCTTTCCATAGTTTGGCTATTGTGGACATTGCTACTATAAACATTTGGGTGCACGTGCCCCTTCAGATCACTACATTTATATCTTTAGGTTAAATACCCAGTAGTGCAATTGCTGGGTGGTAGGATAGCTCTTATTTTCAACTTTTTGAGGAACCTCCATATTGTTTCCCAGAGTGGCTGCACCAGCTTGCATTCCCACCAACAGTGTAGGAGGGTTCCCCTTTCTCCGCATCCTCGCCAACATCTGTCGTTTCCTGACTTGTTAATTTTAGCCATTCTGACTGGTGTGAAGTGGTATCTCACTGTGGTTTTGATTTGTATTTCTCTGATGCCGAGTGGTGTGGACCACTTTTTCATGTGTGTTGGCCATTTGGATGTCCTCTTTGCAGAAATGTCTGTTCATATCTTCTGCCCATTTCTTGATTGGATTATTTGTTCTTTGGGTGTTGAGTTTGAGAAGTTCTTTATAGATTTTTGATACTAGCCCTTTATCTGATATGTCATTTGCGAATATCTTCTCCCATTCTGTCAGTTGTCTTTTGCTTTTGTTGACTGTTTCCTTTGCTGTGCAAAAGCTTTTGATCTTGATGAAATCCCAATAGTTC
>CM053610.1:62057632-62083234 GCA_028646535.1 Procyon lotor
TGTTTCCTTTGCTGTGCAAAAGCTTTTGATCTTGATGAAGTCCTAATAGTTCATTTTTTGCCCTTGCTTCCCTTGCCTTTGGGGATGTAGAAAGGAAGAAGTTGCTGCGGCTAAGGTCGAAGAGATTGCTGCCTGTGTTCTCTTCAAGGATTTGTCTGCCTTTTATAATCAGCCTGAAGTTGTGGAGATCGTTGCACTCCAATCAACTAGTAAAGCCCATATCCAGATAGTGTGATCACACCAGTCCCCTCAGGACTCATGGGTACACAATGGGAAATTAATCAGACCAGTGGCCATTTTCAAACCACATCTACACTTCTTCTCTCCTGAGTGAATAGCTCCTCTGAGACCTATAAGCCCAGCTAAAAGTGACTCATGTTAAATGGAGAAGTTTATTTTTAAATGAGAATGTAGAAAGGCATTATTAGTTTCCTTCTCTAATAAGAATATCCAGTGAACATTTTATCTAAACACTAAGAATCGAAGCCCAAAACATGTCTGTCTCTTAAGAGAAAAGCCATAGACAAATCACTGGACAAGTTTTATACTTTAAGGATGATAATTTCACATTAGAAATTTTGTTCCTTCATCCTTTTGTCCAAATTCCTTTAATTCGAAGTAGGCATTGTTTTTAGTCCATTGTTTCAAATCAACTTAAAGTTAAATATCTCAGCACCAACCTTGAATTCTTTGAATTAAACAGGACCTATCTTCAAAGGCTATTCCTGGTCTATGATTTATTAGGCCCAAATCTGTGCCACCTCATCTTTTACCCTTGCAAGAATCCTTCCCCCAAGAAGATCAATGGACGCTGAGATCGACCCACTTTATACTTGCTTCTTCCTTGTTAGACGGGCATGAAGTGGAGGCTGGGTGCCATGTGGTCAGGGCCAAAGCTCTAGGCTAAGTGCTTGCTTCTAGAGCTCTGTGTCTTTCCTGGATTGTGAGTCATGTTAATGATATCATCTTATCTTCATAACATACATGGCAAGAAGCAAGTCCTCTCTACCACCTGTTGACTTCAAATCATCACTGACTCTGAATGCATGAAAAAGTAACATCCATCCAACTTGACTCAATCCTATGTTGAGTAGGAGAAAGAATATGGGTTTTAGAGCATATGAGCTTAGGTCCAGATCCTAGTTTTGCTACTTTTTTTTTTTTTTGCTACTTTTTATTACCTTTAATTTTAGGTACATCCATTAATCTTAAATGTTTAGGCTCCTAGTCTATAAAATGAGGTCTAAATGAAATGAGATATATAGACTGCCTAGGAAAAATAGCAGGCACACTTTCCATGTGTGTGCACCTCACTCCATGTCCAAACTTGCTCACACTCCTCATATAAGAATATCAAAACCCTGCATCTGTCTACAAACATGAGTGTGTTTATACATACCCAAATACATCAACTTCAGATTTTCTTCTTAAACCCTGCAAAATACAAATCACCAGTGTATTTTCATCACAAATGCAAGCCCAGAAGACATGGTAGAATAAAGTTCATGTTCTCTTTATACACAAACACAAATATGGTTCATCATAATAACAGGTCCATATGGAGAATGGAGACTGGGTGACACATATTTTGCTTGTAAGCTGGTGACACAGCTCTTTAAAAAAAAAAAAGATTTTATTTACTTATTAGAGAGAGAGCACAAGCAGGCAGAGCAGCAGAGGGAGAGGAAGAAGCAGGCTCCCTATTTGGAGCCTGACGTGAAGCTTGAACCCAGGACCCTGGGATCATTACCTGAGCTAAAAGCAGATGGTTAACTGACTGAGCCAACCATGTGCCCCAGTGACAGAACTCTTAAAACAAATCATATTTTCCTGCCAAACACCAAAAGACAAAAAATAAAATTTTTTAGGTTGACTTGAGTCCATTCCCTGATTTGCTCCTCTGAGTTCTTCATCAACTAAGGTTCTGGTCAGGAGGCCTTTCCTATGGGAAAATCCTGTGCTGCTATCCCAGCTACAGAGAGATTCCAGTGGCAATGGCAGGAGCAATGGCATCCCCCTGAGGCTGCTATTCATACACGTGTATGGGGCCTCTGCCCTTGTATTTGTGGGTCTGCTTTATGTGTGGACTTAAATTGTTTGGCTGTCAGTAGCTTCATTAGTATCTCTCTGAAACACTCAAGTCATATGCCATATAAATGTATTACTTTTTCAGGTTAAGGAGGAGGCGATACCGTTCCAGACACAGATCAAGATATTTCCACAAGGTTTCAGCTGGGGTGCAGAGGATGGCAAAGACTGTCACATATCTGAACAGTCCATGCTTACTATTGGTATGTGTCACACAGCTCCTTGTATATGCCTCAGAAGAAGTATGGTCAGCAGGCCTTTCCTTGGCTTTCCCACGAAAACAAGACAGTAAGTGGCAAAGGCGGGGCATCTCACACCACAGGAGCTTGTGTCAGAGTGTGCTCTGCTCTTGTCTCCAAAGTGTCTTCTTAGACTAACTTGACACCACTCAAGATGCTGGTTCTCATCGTGGCCCCTTCCCTTCAGATCTGTGAGTGGTCGGCTTGTGGATTTCTCCCGTGTAAAAGCTGGATGCTATGAGCCCAGTTAGTAAGGGAAGGGAGAGAAACAGACAGAGGAAAAGCTTCTAAGGAAGAATTGGAAGACCAGTGCCCTACAGACAACTTGGTGACCAGGCAGCTTTGCTGCTGTGCTTTTGCTTTTTTCCTTAGCTACGAAAGCACAGCAAGTGGGAGATGCTAGCCAGGATCAAAATGTAGTATGAATTTGCCTCAGCGAAGTAGTAAAGTTTCTCCTCTTCCTAATGAGTCCAGAGGTACCTGAGAGAGGAAAAAAGGAAAGGCAGGGGAAGAAAGGGAAGGAGAGGAGGAGCTGAGTAAGGGATCCTCAATAGTTAAGTGCTGTTTAAAGTCGGTGCAGCTCTCTCCAAGTCATGAGGGCAGAAAAAATCTTATGCTTCATTTAATTTCCAGTTGATTTTCGTTCTAACAGTCCGTGGTTACTTTCAAGAAAGACTTCTCATTTCTGTTCATGAAAATACATTTTCTGGGTACAATTTAAACTTAGAAGTCCTGACGGAAGCTTTGGGAACTGAGCTTTTGGTGGGTGGGAGGTGGGGGGGAGATCCCAGCATGGATTCCTTTATGAGGTCTGGGAGGGCCGCTTTGACAACCATCTATGTCATATCATATTAATGCCTCTGTCCTATAGGAATCCCATGAGAAGAGAAAGAGCTGAGAAAGGAATAAAACTGGTGGTTGTTGACCTAATGGGAAGCCAGGGAATTTGGCTCTCCATCCATCTTCACCAGCTTTAGTGATGCACTGTAACAAAGGAGGGGGCAGGAGCAACCAGGAGAGCTCATTTTGCCTTTCAGACTAGATATCATTAAGTCTACAAACAACAAAAATAATATTAATCTTTCCTATCTATCTACATGGGGCTTTACAGTGCACAAAAAACATTTTATATATATAGAGAGAAATATTTCTATGTACACACATAATATGTAAATATACATAAATATATATGTATATACATATATGTGTGTGTATATATATATGTATATGCGTGTATATTTAACCCCCATAAAAGCAGTAAAAACTCTTGGAAGTAGTGATCTACTTCCTTAATATACAGATAACAAAGTTGGGGCTCAAAGAAGTGAAGTGGTTTGTCTAATGCCGAGAGATAGTAAGGGGTAGAGCTGGGACAGGAACTCAGATCCTATGACATCAAGTCCAATGCACTTTGCATTTGCCTTATACCAGGGAAACTGAGGCATTGAAAGAGGTTTGGAAGCAGAACTCAAACTAAACAGATTTCTCTGGGGCGACAGATTTGAGGGAAGGAGAATGGAATCGATTGGTAAGGTTTGGTGGGCTTTCCCCACTCCATGACACACTCACCCTTTGGAAAATCAAAAGGAACATAGGTTTAGAAGAGGAGAGAGAAGAGAAAATGCAACTACTCACTCATGTCCTCCCCATAGCTTCTTCACACAGCCTCTAAGGAAAGTTCTTCCCAGAATGTTTAACATCCCACAGGTAAGGATGAACAACACAGCCAAAAGGTCCAAGGCGAAATTGAGCTTACTCATGAGTCTCAGCCTGATCCCTCCTCACTAGCACCGGAAAGCAGGAAAGCACGGGGGCTGGGGAGGTGGGGGAACCACCTCATTCCCTGAGGCAGAGAGTATCACAGAAGTCCCTCGGCTTATAAACTCCTGCTGATAATCATAGCGTTTGTAATGCACATCCACGGCAGCTACTAGAAATAAATTTCGTATCTGTTGCGGGGGGGTGGCAATGCCTGGAAGGCTTCCATTTAATTTATGAGCCTGCATGGCTAGCCACACTCATAACTAAGGTGCTATTTCTGGGATCTGACCAATTTAATTTTGTGGTTTCCAGGTTTCTTTCATTTTGGGGAAAAGTAGTTGCAGCCTTATTTGGAGTTTCCAAATTTAAAGCTGAATCCAAGTTTTTACTCTATCCTTCTATAAATGGAATCCTAATCCTTGTGAGGGCCTGCGAAAAATGTGTAAGCACGAGACTCATCCTTTTACACATTTATTTTCCCCTCTATAAAATGGCAACAATGGTACCTACTGTCCCTACCTGGCAGTTGGGGGAGGGGTGGCATCTGCATATCACTGAATCTTGCCGCCCTGCCCTTTGGGTGAGATTAGCTTACAAAAAAGAACTTCCGACTCCTACTTCAGGAAGCTGGAAGACTTTCATGAGACAGAATTGCCTCATGGTAAAAAGCCCTGTGTGGAGAATTTATTTCTCTGATTTTTTGTTTCTTGGCCTGTGTAAATGAAGTGATAGTATCTTCCTCCTAGGACTGTTGAGAGGACTAATTAAAATTATTCATGTTAATTATAGAGGTCCTTGGACATTTTAAGTGTCCGCTAAAGTTTAGCTATTGTCATTGTTACTAATATCACTGCTGCACGGCTTCTGTGAGGAAAAGATAATGAGAGTTTACATTCATAAGAAGAAAAGGCACTGTGAAGCTTCGGTATATTAAAAAAAAAAAGCAGCTATCCATTTAGAGCATATATTAGGGGACCATCATAATTTGATTGTAATAAACTTAAATTTTCTCTTCTTCAGCTCCCCTTGAAGCAAAGAATTTCATGTTTGCTTTAGGCCAGTGAAGAGATTGCTCTGTTGGGGAGGCCACACTTTTTGGGGAGAAAAAGGGCCTCACACCCTGGAGAGAACTTACTGGTGGTTTCTCTGGGTGGAAACAACGAGAGGGTCCTGCTCCATAGCTTAAGAATGGAAACTGGGGCTATTGAAGATGTAGTGACTTGGTTTGAGAGTCACTGTGATGATTTAACAGGCTCAGTGGCGGCGGCATTCCACGTGGGCCCTAGTCCTGTGAAAATACAACAGGAGCAAGGGAAGAGTGGGCCCAAGGTGACTTGCCCAGAGTCTCACAGCTAAGAGGGCACACGGTCAGGAGGTAATGGAAGCGCTCCGGTTTCAGAACCTTCTCAGTAAGACTGCTGCTACCTGGACCTCTTGAAACATGCTTTATGCTTTTGTCTTTTTTTTTAGTAAAAAATTTTAGAAAAATACGAGAACAGTAAAAATTAATTACTTAATTTTTTAGTAATCTGGAAAATTTTTTTTTAATCTGGAAAAATTAATTCCAGAAGAAAGGGGGGAAATTGACTGTTATCCTGTTGTGAACCTGGGGTGTCCTCGTGATGCAGGAATTGCTGTGTAGAATAATTCTACAATCACTTGTAGGCATCCTTCAAGGGTGCCTCTCTCAGTGGGCTGTGTGACAATCCCATCAGCAGGGGACTGAGGACTTGGCGTCATTCTGAAGCTTGGTCTCTTCAGTTCTAACGGTTTCCTGAGGAAAGATGGCTCTACTAAGAGTTTCAAATTATAAACGGAAGCTTGAATTTATCCCAAAGTGTGGAGTTAGACCGCTATGCCCAGCGCTGTGGTATCCCAACAATGACAGCACGGCTGGCTAACAAATAAACATTCTATTGTTGGTCATGGCTTTTGCTATAACATCACTTCCTCAGAAGGGGATTTTGTGTCTCAGAAAACAATTTAGGAAAAAACACATGATCTTGGTTGCCTATTTACGCTGGGAAGTCATTCTAGAATCATTACCGTCTCCCTGCAAGTTCCACTGTTCCTCCCCACGGAGGCAAAAGTATCGATTTTTCAACACAAAGTCGCCGTGGAAAACTTTTCAACGATTTCCTGTCTTATTTTCTGATGCATCAGAGCAAAAGAATGTATAAAATTGTATTGATTAGGATTAAGCACGAAGTATACAGCAGAACTTTATCACCATTTTCAAAACTGACAAAGTCAAAGCAGGTTGTAAATGGATTTAATGGAGTTAAGAAAAACCTCGACAGTTCCCCCACTGAAGAAACTGGTATTGTTTCCCTTCTGTGTCAGGGAGGGCACGTGTTGGACGAGTCTCAAAGAGACCACCTCACCTCACACCTTTTCCCTTTAGAGAACAGCAAAGGGAAGCATCAGGCACAACACAGTGGGCGCTGGGTCATTGTGACATCCCTCCCCACCCCAGTGCCAGCCTCCTAAGCTAAAGGAAACCCTGGATTACATTAGAGCTCTCTTTTTCTCTCTGCCATGTGCTAAGCAGCTATAGTTGCTGGTGGGTTTTCCTGGCAAGTCTGCCACATAAAGAACTTCATCTTCACCCCCTGAAATCCCATCTCCTCAAAAACAAGCAATCTCTCTCTATGAATACTAGTACTGTTTCCAGAAGTATAGATTGTTTCACTGAGAAAGGCAGTCTCACACCACATCCCATAGGCCCTTGGGTTCTCCTGGAATTTCAAGAACATTTTATGAACTAATAAGTTCCAGTTTGTGTTGCAATATTTCATTCAGCACTTAAATCTGCCCCTTGCCTTCACAGCTATGTACTGCTTTACAGTCTAATTTCACACTCTCGTACTTTCATTGCCCTTCTTCTCCAATCACTCCATTATTTATTTAACCCTGATACAATCCTCCGGAGTCAGGAGAGCGTTGTCCTTATTGTTGAGGCAGGAAAATGGAGTGGAGTGTGACTGTGGATGAGCGTATGTGTGTATGGGAAGAGAGGAGGATGCCTGTGTTTATTTACAGAATCAACTCAGAACATGTAACCAGAATATGTAAGCATATGTGTGTGTGTGTGTGTGTGTGTGTGTGTGTGTGTGTATGTACACACATATGTACACACACATACTGCTGACCATATAAATGGTAAGCTACAGAAAATAGAAACTAAAGAAAACTTATTCCATCTGGCTGCATACCTTGGAAACTCACCACAGAGATATATAGTTCTATGCAGATGAACCTTTTCTCCTAAACCTTTTTTATTCTTAATTTTCTTCAAGGACTTTAATGGGTAAAGAACAAATTGATAACAAGTCATTGTAGGATTCTATTGTTCCATCATTAATTCTCCTGTGGTTTAAGTTTAGTGGTGTGTTCTTTCCCTTTGTTTTTTTTTCCCCCTTTGAAATTACAAGGACAGAACAATATGGAGTGGTAACTATATTGCATCTCAGAGTTGCTTGGATTAGTAATTCAGTCAGATACCTTCTTCATCTCCCCTCTTATCCTCGAATCCAGATAAATCCTATTGTATAAAATAATTAGACGAATTATGCCTCCAACCTATAACCGCTTGGACTTAAAAACTTGATTTGTTTTTAATTTCTTGAAAATACCTTAGCTAAACATTATATATGATATATGAGTCAGAACACATTTCAGTGTTACTTTTTCTTTGAGCTTTGCTCCCCATGACAGGCAAACATTAGCAGCTAATAGTGTTGAGTGAATTCAGTCATGCACAATTTATCCTAGAAGCAGTAAAGTTGCATCCAAGGAAGTGAAATGACACTGGATGACAAGAACCTTCTCAAACAACGCAAAGAAAGCATTTCTTTTTTTAAATGTCACTTTAAAAATGATTAGTTACATTGGCAGATAAAGGATACTCTTAAAGGAAACTTAGATACCTTCATTTCAATTCCATAAAAATGGCCCACCTCTACCTTCATTATCCTGTATCTGACTCATCTATATCTGTGCTGCCCCTATTTCACTAAGAGAAGTACAGGAATGGGTCACAGAAGGAAGTATTAAAGATGAAGGAGGAGTTTGAGAATGGCTCGATCCAGGGACAAAGCTGCAGTCTGTAGGGGACAAGTGGTTACCCATGGTGGAAAAGCAGAGGTTAGCTGAGAGAAAACCACAGGAAAGTTACAAAGGGTTAGTAATGTTCTAGTCCTTGGGGAGGATGATGAGATCATGGATAAAATATATGTATAATTGAATTATGACATATATATTTGTATTATCAAATATTAAATTCCAAATTATGTCAGCTCCATCACAATTGACAGAAATGGGAAGTCAGTCTTCTATGTAAAATTCTACTACTTTTAAAAAATCATTACGTTTTAGCTGGGATTATGAAGTGGAGGATTCTTGAGAACAAAGAATTTAGGGCAGGGCTAAAACATCCTCGTCTCCCTCTAGCTCTGTAACAGAAAGTATTTTTCCAAATAGGTACAATGGGCATTTCATCTGCTTTACCAAGAGGCCCTCTTACATAGATTCTTACTCCTTCCTTTCTGTTATTACTTCTACGAGCCCATTTCAATGCCAAAAATTTTACACATTAGAAACTAGGGCATTTTCCCCCATCTGTTACATAGGAGATTTTCCATCTGTTGCATCCAAGTGTCAAGAACAATGTAGCTCTCAATTTCATCTGAATTCAACTAGCACAATCTTTCTAGTTTGATACCTAGCTGAAGACTCTTTAGAAATGGAACTTGAGACAGGTAAGATTTTTGTTTGCAGGCAAGGGGAAAATGGAAAGTTAATAAATAAATCCAAAACTGAGGAATTGTCCTATAAAACAATACTGAATTATGGAATCTTTCGTCAATATGAGCTCTGGATTTGGGAAAAGCAAGATATCCCTAAATCATGGACATCGGAGCTGTGGTTTTGGTCTTTTTTTATCCTGTAAAGTATACTACTAGCCTTTATTTGGTGGGCTCATTGTTGAGGAATGACAGAAGCAAAAACATGTCTAAGCATGTCTAAGCATGAAAAACACCAACACTGAACAACCACAAATAAGGTGGTCATCAAACTTACTTCAAGACAACAGTAAAACCCTGTCTTAGGACAACTGGCAACTCCTGAACTCAGGAGAAAGTAGATTTAGGCATTTTCAGAGGAGCATGAAGATGGTAAGAACAATCTCTTCTAGAGCAAACTCTTTGAAGTTGTCTTACCATGTTAGAAAACATCATGAAACTACCCAATCTCCCCTTCTGACTGAGACAAGACTTGAGGATGAAGCCTAGGCTGGAGTGTGCAAGGGCCAGGGACAAGGCACACGAATGATCAGGGCTAAGTCTCAGCTTATAGAGCAAGAGAGAACTATGTTTCCATCATAAAAAATAGAGATAGCTTTAGTGAGATCATCTGTAACTGTCAAGATCCCAGAAGAAAAAATATCCAACTCATACGGCACAAGAAATTTTCATGAAAAAATATTCATAGACATTTAGGCACCACTAAAAAACAAAGGTTATTGAGGCACCCAGAGATTACCAATAGCCAGAAGATATTACTGACCAAGACTGAAGGGAATAAAAGGAAGAAACAGTGTTATGAAAGTCATTGGAACTGGGCCCCCACCCAATAGTATACAAGCTACACTGATGAAATGTTACAGCTACTTCTACAAATACAGCTTCATCTAGAAATGAAGGAATACAGCTACTTCCTTCCCCTAGTGGGAAGGAAGCTGTTGGGGAGGGTGAACATTTGACCACTGACTAGACCAGCTAATATTAATCATCATTGGCATGGACACAGAGCCTACTCAAGCCTCATGGACTTTCCTTCTCAAATTTCCTTCTCAAAATTCTCAAAGGAGACCTCTACACATGCTATTCTCTCTGCCTCCACACACCCTAGAGGAAGTGAATTGTGGGCTTGCTGCCCACAACTCTTTTTTTCAACTCTTTTTTCAAGCTCAACTAAATACCTCAGGGAACCCTTGACCTCCCTGATGAAATCATCTTCACGCTAACACATGCTCTTCTAGAACCATATACTTTATCTTCACAGCACTTCTCACTTTTCACATTTGTAATTTAATATTTAATTTTGTGAATCTTCAGTTAATGTTTGTCTTCCCCATCATACAATAAATCTGTGAGAACAGAAATCACTTCAATTTTTCCTCATCATTGCATCTCTAGTGCTTAATATATGGCAGGAACTCAGGAGATATTTTTTGAGCAAATAACATTTTTTAAAAATCAGAAATAAATATCCCTAACTCATGCAGTTGGGTTTTTTCCATAAGTGAACAAATAATATCTAAGCTGTGCATTTTTATATTGTGCACCATGTGAAAAAGAAATTGAATTCGACACCTGTTAAAAATGCCAAGACAGATTTTATACAAACTACTGCAGTAGGAGAAAGATACTTTAGTACAAATTTGAGCTAAAGTCCAAGTTAAGGAAGACTATTCAAGGATATTTCAGTAGGGAGTCAGGATTAATTCAGAAGGGGAAAGATATTGAACTCAAATCTGTTAAAACAAAAGTCAGGAGGGGACTTTGTGTGGCTCAGTTGTTAAGTGTCTGCCTTCAGCTCAGGTCATGATCCCAGGGTCCTGCGATTAAGCCCAGCATCGGGCTGCCTGCTCAGCGGGAGGCCTGCTTCTCACTCTCCCACTCCCTCTGCTTGTGTTCCTTCTCTTGCTGTGTCTCTCTGTCAAATAAATAAATAAAATCTTTTTTAAAAAATGCTTAAAAAAACCACAAAAGTCAAGAGAACTTTTAAGGACTGGGGTGAGGTAGTGAGAAGGTACTAGAGGATATGGGGTGGGGTAGGGGTGACGTTCAATGTGATTAGTCATCAGTGTTTGCTAGTTGTCACTAATCAAAGTTAAGCTTCTACCTTCCCACAAGGAGTAGGAGACAGGGACATTGTGTGTCTTGATTACATTTCAAAGGGCTAGCTCCCAGACCCTGGAGAAAGATATTTCTGCATTATAGAAGATTAACATCTCAAAGGGGCAGAGAAAGAATTTATGATTGCAAGTTTTTGAAAGTGAATTTTCTAAGAAAACAGTGGTGAGGGGCCTCTAGTCACGTGTTTTGCAGGTTGTAAGCAAAATAACCTATAAGCAGAAAGACTCTCAGAAGTAGTACATGCTCTCATTCAGTGTGAGAAGTACCTGGTACAAGTGAGTGGGAGGAAAAGATTATATGATGATAGCAAAAAGCCCCTTAAAGAAAGAAAATAATTTTTCTCTGTGGTTTCCAATTACATCCTTTTAGCTATTGCACTGAAAATAGAATCATGCTTGGTAATTATGGAAGAGATATCTTGGAAGCAGGAGGTACTTACACTAAATGCCAAGTCAGCAGGCGATGGCATAGGAAAATTAATCCACCCCCTTGTGCTGACCTCCACCCTGGAGTCAGACATGCTAACTGCACACCTCCCTGCTCCCCAGCCTGGGAATCCCGGGGACTGCAGGGGGTCTGCAGCAAGCCCACAATTCACTGCAGATGGAGAACACAGAGAGAAAACATCACATCAGGTAACAAAACAGGAAAAGCTTTAAAGAAACCAAGTGCAACTGACAATATAGGTCATTAGCTGCTCAGACCCTTGTGAAATCCTTGCTGCAGTTAAAGTTTCCTGTAAAAAGTAACCATTGGGATAAATAAAGTAGCATATAGGGAATGAGCACGGGTTAGCAAAACTGGTGGGGATTGAGTCTAAAGCCCGCATTGAGTCCATAGACCGCATTGCTGTTCTAGCCATCTAGAATGTTCGCTCAGATATGGGGACTCCAAGGAGGGCCACTCCCTCTGCTGCCCCCTCACTCCTCCCGGGACAGGCCACCCCACCCTCAGCACCAGCCCTTCTGCACTTGCAGCTGTTCACCAGATTCCCGCTTTCCACTTGGAGAGAGCAAGCCTGCTCATTAGTCTCGGTGCTCCGAGCCTCTGCTTATTTCAACTAATTAGCTCCCTGCCTCTGGTGAGAAAAGGGCATGAGGCCCAGGCTCACCCCTCTCTTCTTCCCTCTCCCTTTTTGGGAAAATGGACATCTAATCTCTTTTCTTTTGTTCCCTTTTGCTGTCCACAGAAGCATAGAGATTGACATGGCTGAAGATTCAGCATTTTGATGTCCTGGGAAATTTAATGAAGAGGAGAGGGAGACAATGCTATTCATTAAGGTGACTTCAGCTTCGTAAAACTTGAGGGTCTGCAAGGCAAGATTCATTTGGTTGCTTAAATGACCACCAGCCTCAAAGCGGAGCTGGGGCTCTGGAAGGTCTGCGTCTCCCTCGCCTCTCAGGGAGGCCTTTCCTCCCACCTCCTCTTCCTGCAATAGACAGTGAGTTTTCCTCCTGTCTCTGTGTTTGCCCTCCATTCCTCCGGCTCTGGATGAAGCCCATTAACCGCTTTGACTCTTAGGCCATTCAGCGAGTTCGTGATTGAGCTGCAGGGAACCCTGGTTGCCTCGAGCCTCACCACCACCGAGGGGGGTAGGGCATGCCCTAGCACACGATAAACCCTGCAGTTCCAGGACGGCCGGTTCATCTTCATGCTTTAGAACTTCCAAAGATTTTAAAGAGACTGCATCAGCATCTCCTAAAAATCCCTTTTGTTTCACTGACAGCTTTAAAAGATTGTCTTCCCTGGCTGCAAAATTACGGATGTCATTTTTAATGATCGATGTTATTTGTCATCCCAGAGGATGATCTCTGGTGAGAATTACAAAGATGCCTTTATGAGACAGGGCCAGGAGCCCAGAGTAAATCAGCGGATGGTTTTATGGCGACCCAAGTGACAGAGCTGAAGTAATCGCGTGGAAAGTGACACCAGACTCTAAATAACACTCCCTTCCACATCGCCTCTGACCTACAGCTCATTTGTTCGCGTTGCCTCTAACCAAATCTGTCTGCAGCCCAAAGAGTGGGAGAACACCCCGTGAATCATTATCTGATGGACAATGGCCTTCAGCCGCTGCTATATCAGTAACCAGCTGTGTGGCTTATTCCACATCATTCAACCACTCTGAGCCTCAGTTTCCACAAGTGCACAATGAACTCTATTTTAGTGCGAAGGTTCTGTGTTGCTGTGGTATGTCCTTCCTGAGACGAGTGTGTATGGTTCCCTAACCATAAGGCTAGCCGAGCACCTCAGATGCTGCAAAGCTACATGTCGCAAACTATGCGGGAGTACTCTCTGGAAAACATCACCCCATGATCGGTTTAAGCAACTATTTCTGCCTAGTTAAGGAAGTCTGACAAACATTAATTATCCTCATTACATTAATTTGGTGGCCCAGACCTTCTCTGATACCCAGAAATCAAAGGTTAACCCCCCAGCCAGAGTGTTTTTTGGAGGAAACACACAAAGTTTCTAGGGCCCAACTTCACCTAGCTATCAAAATAATGGTTTTTGACTTTCCTTTTATACGATGAGAAAGTACAATGGGGTATGAGGAAATGGGTTAGACTTATCACATCCCTGTGCAGGCCTGCCCGTGACATTTGTGGGGCCCGGAACAAAGGTACAAACGAAGATCCACCTACTATTCTGTCAGTGTTTATGCTCCTCGGAGCCCTGTATAGCTTCGGGGGCCCAGCTGGGGCCTCTCCACCAGACCCAACGGCTGCCTTGTGTCTGTGTGACTGGCACGATCCTTGGTGGACCAAGGAAGCTAGAGCTCAAGCCCAGAGGGTGCTTCATATTAGTCTGTGTCCTCCAAGAAATAAAGAGATGTCAAGACAGGACTTACGGTGTAAGAAGGTTATTCGTGGAAATTCCTGGAAGAAAAAAATGGGGAGAAATCAGGAGAGGCCGGAAGAACTTCTGGACAGCCATGCACATCTGACTCCAAGCAAAGAACGAGGGGAGGAAAGAAAGTTGGACGCAAGTGTCTCACACAACAGGGCAATTCTAAGCACAGCCAGGGTGAGGCCACTCAGTGGAGCTTAAAGTATTCTCTGTCAAAGATCAGCCTCCCCCAGGGGCACACCTGCCTGACTATTCCTACTGTACTTAGTCCCTGGCTGGGAGCAGCATGGGAAGTGTGCCAGAGGGGGAAGGATTTCAGAGAGCAGCACCTGGAGCTGAAGTTCAAGTCTGTCCTCTGAAGTCACAGGTCCGAGGGGCTGCCATAGTCTGTTTTATTCACATGGACCTTCCCTATGTGCTAACTGCAGGAGAGGGTATGTCTCAGGATTGCCAAGCAAGCTACTAGTAATGTGCAGACACACTCTTTTAGCCTTCGAAAGTCAGCAATGCAACCACGTGGCTACGTGCCTGTGTTTCCAGAAGATGGCCTACCCCTATTTATGTTACAGGTTTATCTATCCTAGGAATAAAAATATGAAGAAGGAATGCCATTGGCCACATTGACCAGAGTCCCCCTGCCCCACTCGCCTCTCTGTCCTGTGGTGACCCGGTGGCTCTCCTTTGGTGAGGACATGAGCTCATCACCCATACCTCCACCTGCCATGATATGTCGTCAGTGCCCTTGTGAAAATAAGAGCCCTAATGTGGGTACTGAATGAAGTTTCTATTACTGAAAAACCCAAATTACCAGAAACCTAGTGGCTCAAAACAACACCCACCTACTATCTCACAGTTCCTATAGGTCAGCACAGTGTGGTGCTACACAGGGTCTCACAAGGCCAAAATCAAGGTGTCAGTTAAGCTGGGTTCTTAACTAGAGGCTTAGGGGCAGAAGCTCATTCAGAGAATTGGCAGAATTCAGTTCCTTGGAGTTGTAGAGGTGACGTCCCCCATTCCCTTGCCAGGTATCAGTTGGGGGTTACTTTCAGCTCCTAAAGGCTACTTGCATTCCTTAACACATGGACCCCCTCCAACTTCAAAGTCAGCAATTGTGCATCAAATCTTCATGCTTCAAATCTCTGCTTCTCCTTCTGTTGCTTGCCAGAGAAAACTCTCTACTTTTAAAGGTCTCCTGTAATGAGATTAGGTCCGACCAAATAATCTAGGAAAATCTCCCTTTCTTAAGGTCTATTAATCAGTCATCTGAAATACATCTTCAATGTCCCTTTCGACCCACAGCATACCATACTCATGTGTGTGATATTTTATCCTGTTCACAGTCACGGGGATTAAGGCGGAAAATCTTGGGGAAGATGCATTTTTAGAATTCAACCTACAGTAGGTATCTGGACCTAAACATCCTCTAAATTATCTTCCTTGATAAAAACCTTACCGACATAACTTTTCAAAAAGAGATGAGAATATTGGACACTTTGAAGCCTATAGACATGCCTATCGAGGTGATGGATGGGCTGCTCCAATCAGCACATACTCCCAGAGAGGACCAGAATCCCCACCAACTCTGTAACTCCATAAAATGGATGTAGAGGCATCAATAAAACCACTCCACAAGACACTCTGCTAAGCAGAGAAAAATGCAGGAGCAATGATACAGGATTACACTTTCAAGATTGCAACTTTAGGGGAATTTAAAGAAGCCAGTCAATTTGACAAATAAGGAAAAATCGTGACAATTCAGGAATATGGAAAAGAGTGCAATGCCAGCATATCCCCACAGCATTGACAGCACACAGACGCAAAAGAAAGCTACTAAAGATGGAGCAGACTCACATAGAACCTACTTAGACAAAAATAAAAGGCAATTCAGTGTCACAAAATAATGTTATAGATTTAAGGGCTAAATAGTGGAAAAATGTATCTAATAAAATAACAGATAAAATGTAAGTGATGTTTATCTTTTATCAAGTTGACTAAAGGCTTTTTAAGATCAAAAGCAGAGAAGGAAGTCAGAAAGGAGCATGATGTATTTACTACATACATTTTAAGACTCCTGTACAGCTAAAAACAACTACAAAGAAAATTAAAATGCAATGGGAATTATGGGGAAATAAAATATATGTATTTAATGTGCAATATATAACAAAGAGTGGCTAATAAGTTCATATAGATTAATAATCAAATTAATAAAATAATAGGAAAATGATCAGAGCACCCAGACTAGCAATATGCAAAGGAAGGAATACAAACAACTATAAATCATCTGAAAAAAAATCTATTTCATCAGTAACCAAAGTAAATATGAAAATAATATAAACAATAAAATGCCATTTACTACCTATCAAATTGGTAATTAAGTATGTAGATATACACACATATATATATACACACACATGAACACACATACATATATAGTTACCAAATTAAGTATATATATATATATATACACACACACATACATATATAGTTACCAAAGTTAACCAGGGTGTAAGGAAGTAAATGCTTTTATGTGATGCTAAAGTGAATGTATATCGATTCAAATTTCCTATAAAACGTCTTTGAAATAAAACCTTAAATGTGTACATACTCCTTCTTCCAAAACATTTATACCCAGAAGTTTATTATAAGGAAATAATCAAGGATGTGCATAAATATTTATCTACAGAAGTCCTCATCCAAGCATTACTCATTACACTAAAAAATTTGGCATAATCTCAGTGTCAGAAAATAGGGAATTGGTTAGTAAATTATGGTGCATTTCATGTAGCCAGGAAAAATCAAGCTCTGGAAGAATATTAAATCTTGTGGGAATGTTGTGGTTCATTATGTATCTTAGAAGGAAAATGAGCAACATGCAAGAAAAAAAGGACGTACCACATAATACCATTTTGTAAAGAAAGATACAGTATATGTAATAATAATGTTCCATATGGAAAATAGTTTAAAAAACGTAACACTGTGATAATAGTTTCCATTGTTGGAGTTGGGATTATGGAAGTTCTTTGTGTTTTTGTGGCATTTTTCCAAGTTCTCTATAATGAATATATTATCAAAATAAAAAACTAATTTTAAAAACAGTTAAAAATAATGCCCAGAATACTCTAAACTTCAGTGTCTCAATATAATTGGAAATGAAGACAAATCATAGGACAGAGAGGAAGATATAAATTCTCAACAAGTGACCCGTGGAGGCTAGTTTCTGGGCATTTGCCCAAAAGCAACAGGTATGGTCATGGTGTCCAAGAGGAAGCAATAGTGATCCATCAACCCCTAAAGCTGCCTGCTGGCCTGGCTGCCCCACAGGAATTTATTCTGGTCATTTTATGGACATCCTACTTTAGTAAGCTGTTCCTTGTCCAACTTCTGTCTTTGGAAAATTCTGGTTCTTCTAAATTCTTTTCCCTGCCTCTGTCTCACTATAATCATTAAAAGACAATAAATTAGCGGCACTTGGGAAATAGGCAATATCAAGAACTCAGGGCATTCATACTAAACTTTGAAATAATCTGAAAATAAGGGGTCCAGGGAAAAGCATGGGGTTGAGAATGTCTGAGTCCATGTAATTGCCTTTAAGTCAAGTTCCAACACTCACCTGAGCCACATTTTTTCCTTTGAAGAGACTTTGCCTGGAAACAGTGTCTCCAAACTGCCTGTGGATAAGGTTTTGACAGGGGCTCTAGCTATCTGCTGAGAGTCAGTTTGAACTACACGGGCACCGATTTCATTACGAATGTTAACAGTAGTATATAATAAAA
Organism: Procyon lotor; assembly: GCA_028646535.1. Classification (NCBI taxonomy): domain Eukaryota; kingdom Metazoa; phylum Chordata; class Mammalia; order Carnivora; family Procyonidae; genus Procyon; species Procyon lotor. The sequence goes on from CM053610.1 coordinate 62,075,267, forward strand.
ATAAAAATTAGCTTTAACTGAACATCTCCAAGTCCAGGAATTTCGCTTAGCTCATCATAGGTATGATATAATTTAATTCTCCTAAAATGGAAAATTAAATGCTATTATTATCCAACTTCAAAAATGAAGACATTGAATTCTGAAAAGCTCAAATCTAACCAGCACCAGTTTTCTTACGTGCAAATCCTCTAGAAAAAATACTAAGTCTTTGTTATCGGACAGTTTTCTACTACCTGGTTTGTGCTTCCTTGTTTGTCTTCGGACCCTGCAAGCTCCGAGCCTATGGAATAAATGAAATCACATCAGGCATTTTTCAAAGTGTATCTGGCTTTGTCATCCCTACAAACTCAACAGGGGTGTCTCTGTAGTCTCACCTGATGACTTCTGGGAGACTCGAGTGTCCCAGCAGGGGCTCACTCTGAAGTCTGCTCACCCTGCCGTCTTTCTCAGCTTCCTTTTGTCTCTCTGTGGATGTCTGCTGCCCTCAGAGCTACAGGAGGTCAGAGCTCTGCCCCTGCAGCTGCTCTGCCCACAATTTCTATGTGTTCCCCAAGTTGAAAGACCTTCCGTGCTGCCTTCACTTCAAGCCTAAAGGGGCTAAGTCATAGTGCATTTTGCACAAATACGGAAGAAAGTGTTCTCTTGTTAAGGCTCAGATGTAGGCTTTAGGAGTTCCTGCACTGAGAGAGGCAGCTGCTCACGCCCCCCTCCACTTTCCCCCGTATAATACTCCTTCCCGCCATGTTCCTTCCCACCCACCTGCCAAGCTGACGAGCTTCTGCAGAGTAGCCCGAGCGCTGCTAGAGCTCCAGGTCATCAGACATGGCCAGACCGAACGTTGGCTCATGTTCAGCTACAGCCCTTCTCGTCAAAAGTTAAAATACCTATCTCTTTAAAGCCAAAGGTATACCATTATATAGATGAAAATACCTGGAGAAAAGGACTGGCTCAAGTACCAAATTCTTGCTGGCAATTAAAAGTAAAGACCATATGAGACCTAGTGTATTTTACCAATGCCACCTGATTTCCTTATGGACAATTTCTGTTTTACTAGTCTTCTCACTTTGTATTCCATTCACTTTCATTGACATTTATTTCATATTCAAAGGTGTTATGAAAAAGGTAAAAGGACTCTGCAGGAAGGGCATTATATAAACGTTGTGAATTCATTAATTTGACTCTTCTAAGCAGTAGGTGGCATTGAAAATGGTACTATAATTAAATTTTAATCATTGAAGTATTTCCACCTAATGCCTTTTTCCTTTTTACAACTGAAGAGCAAATGTAATGTTGTGTTTAAGAGAAATCATGTCTTCAATTCAGAATTCATGTAATTGGTGAGTTAGGGATTTCAAAACACATCCAAGAGTATTTGGAACTTTAAGAAAAATTGAGAAAATCAAAACCATCCTGGAACTTACAGATTATTGGTTTGACTCAGAGTCAAAAACTAGGATTCACAGGTCAAACTGGGCCCACTGCCTATTTTTGTACAATCCATGAACTAAGAGTAATTTTTACTTTTCATTTTTAAATATTTATTATTTTACATTTTTATTATTTTATTTATAATTTTCATTTTTAAATATCTAGGTAAAATCAAAGATTGTTGTGGAGCAGCTGGATGATGTAGTCAATCAAGCGTTGGACTCATGGTTGTGGCTCAGTTTGTGATCAGGCCCCTGAAATCAAGGCCTCCATGGGCCTCTATGCTCAATGCCAAGTCTGCTCAAGATTCTCTGTCCCTCTCCCTCTGCCCCTTCCACTCATGCTCTCTCTCTCTCTCTCTCTCTCTAAAATTTATTAGTAAATCTTAAAAAAAAAGTAAAGATTGTTTCATGACACATGATAATTTATAAAAATTGAAATTTTGGTATCAATAAAGTTTTATGAAACACAGAAAAGCTCATTTGTTCAAATATTATCTATGACAGCTTTTTCAATACAGCAGCAGAATGGAATATAAATAACTAAATATTTACAGAAATATTTACTATCTGACCCTTTACAGAAAAGTTGGTCAATCCCTGATCTGTTTGATTGGTTTTGATGCTTGTAATTAGGCATAAAGGAATAGAAAATAAAAACATGTGGAAAAAATAGCCTTCAAAATATTTCAGCTTCAAAATGAGGTAAAAAAGAGTATATATTTTTAGTATAACATTTACACAGATAACTATTAAGTTCTAAATGTTTAGGGGTACCTGGGTGGCAAGTTGGTTGAGCATCTGACTCTTGATTTCAGTTCAGGTCATGATCTCAGGGTTGTGGGATAGAGTCCCATATTGGGCTCCATGCTCAACAAGGAGTTGGCTTGAGATTCTCTTTCTCTTTCTCTCCCTCTGCCCGTTCCCCCTGCTCTCTTGCTCTCTCAAAAACATGAATAAATAATTTTTTAAAAATTTTAAATTTTTAGGGGCACCTGGGTAGCTCGGTGGGTTGGGGCCTCTGCCTTCGGCTCAGGTCGTGATCTCAGGGTCCTGGGATTGAGCCCTGCGTTGGGCTCTCTGCTCAGCGGAGAGCCTGCTTCCTCCTCTCTCTCTGCCTGCCTCTCTGCCTACTTGTGATCTCTCTCTCTCTCTGTCAAATAAATAAAATAAAATAAAAATCTTTAAAAAAATAATTTTAAATTTTTAGGGGTGCCTGGTTGGCTCAGCGGGTTAAAGCCTCTGCCTTCGGCTCGGGTCATGATCTCAGGGTCCTGGGATCGAGCCTCACATCGGGCTGTCTGCTCAGCAGGGAGCCTGTTTCCCCTCTCTCTGCCTGCCTCTCTGTCTACTTGTGATCTCTCTCACTGTCAAATAAATAAATAAAATCTTTTTAAAAAATTTAAATTTTTAGAAAACTTTGACAGATAGATAGAATAAAGGGAAAATATATAACAGTGTTAGAAAGAATGTCAACTTTGGATCTTGACAAAAACTGGGAGTAAAACCTAGCTTTAGTACTAGCTATGCAACTTTAAACACATCACAGCCTCTTTGAGTCTGATTTCTCAACTGTGAAATAGAAACTGAAATACCCACCTCGTTAAAGTCAGAGTAAGGATTATTAATAATGTAAGCAAAGTGCCCTGTTCCCATGACTGGAATCTACTAGACTTCCAGTAAATAATATATACAGTGCTGTGGTTTTGGTCAGTCCTCTTCAGTGACACGTGCTCCTGGGAGAGGTCTTCAAAAAAGAAGCTCAGATTAAAAGTGTAAACTTCTGAGTTGCATACTTGCAAAAACTTCCAAGACCTTTTAGTACCACCATCCACCCACATGTACAGTCATATATTCTGCTTGGGGAAGGCACCTTGAAGATATAGGAAGAAATCTTTCAAGAATTTTAGAATCTAAAGAGAAGAGCAAAGTCAAGAAAGAATAAACAACGCAAAGCAATGCCTCCCAAAGTGGCAGACGGGGAGAGCCTTACAATGACTAAGACTCTCAGCTCTGGAATTAAAAAGACCAGGTTTGAGGCTTCATCTTTGTTATCAACGAGTCATGTGTCATTGAGGAGGTCACTTAAGCTGCTTTACTCTCTTCCCTCTTCTACAAACCAAGAGTCCTATCAGTGGCTATCTCATCGAAACTTTGGAGGATTGAGAAAGATACTATGAAGTGCTTGAGATGGTGGTTGGCATATAGGAAGCATTTCATTCTGTCATTCATTCAACATGCAGCGGGGGACACACCTGTGTACCAGACACTGTGGCCACTGCTAGGGAGAAACCAGTGAACAAGAGTTGTGGTATCTTTTGTAACTGCTAGGGAAACAAGGCAGTATACAAGTAATTGGACAAGTCAGTCAGTCATAAGTAATTCTATGAGAAAACAAATAGTGCTAGAATTCAGAATAAAAGAGGGGTATGTATTAGCTGAAATGTTCAATTAAGGCTTCTCTAAGAAGATGACATCCTTCTGAAGCTAGGTAACTGGCTAGAGTACGGTTAGCAAGGGAGAAAGTAACAGAAGATCAAGTCAGAGGGATGGGCAGGAGCTAGATGATACAGGATCTTTGAAACCAACTTGACGAGGTTGATTTTGTTCCTACTTCAAAGGAAAATATTTAAATGACTTTAAACAGAGGAGTAATATGACGGGGTTTATACTTTTAAAGAACTGCTAAGTGGATGGAGGATGGCAAGCGGGAAAGCTGGGAGCCATTTTGGGAGCCTGTACAGGGTGCCAGGAAAGAGATTTGTCACTGTCATCTAGAGAGTTCCAGAGCAGAGGAGAGAGAGCGGAGATCATCTGAGCAGGTGGAATAGGTAGGATACGCTGGTGTATTAGGTATGAAAGAGAGGGTGGATCAAGAAAAAATCCAGGCTTGAGAGAGTGGGTTCCCCTGCCATTTCCCCAAATTTGGAAGGCTATGGGGAGAAACAGCTTTGAGGTGAAAGTAAGGAGTTCCATTCAGGACATATTCCTGAAGTTCACCATGTAGAAGCGGGGTGGAAGAAGAGATACCAGTTAAGGGGGCTGAAATGGAAGGAAATTCAAAGAAGTGTGAAACTAGGAAGTCAAAAAAGGAGAGCAGAGAACTTCAAGAAGAAGATGGTGGCAAGTTGCATAAAACACCACCAGCATCGTTATTCTTATTATGAAGGAAACATTGGTATGGAGGCTTACGTGTACTCTCCTCTAAGCAGTCATCTGACTATGACAGTTAGCCCCCTCAATTGGGCTCTATCACATCACCATACTCATTGCATCCAAATAATGTATCACAGCTGGTAAATGCCCTATTTATGTGTTTACAGTGTGGATCTTCTACTTAGAATTTAGTTCTACGAAGACAGGGACCTTGTCCTTTTCGTCCTCACTATATCCTCAGTGCCTAGAAGAGAGCTTGGCACATAGTAAATGTCTGGTTAATACATGCTGAATGAGTGAATGAGGGAATGGATGTTGGCTTCCTATTCCTACCTCTTTCTCTATCTCTGCTCTTTCCTCGATGGTCTCCTCAAGTTCACTTGTCAGGCTCACTTAACACATTATATTCAAAATATACTTTAAAACATTTATAAAATTTGTCTCTTCTTCTGCCTTATGAGGGTGGGAGGAGAGATATCCCACCTCCATTTTACAAAGAAGGCAGCAGAATAGTGGAAAGAAAACTAAACTTAGACAGGAATCCTGACCTCGCATATAGGGTTACACTCTCATTATCCATGTAATTCTAACCAATTGCCTAGTGGTTCTTAACCTCAATTTCCTCACCTGTAAAATGGAGGTGATAATCCTATACCAACCTCAAAACTTTATTATAAGTAAAATGAGATTATATATACATAGCATGGTCCAAGGCATACAACAGTGTTAAAGAACAGGTGTGTGTGTGTGAGTAATAGTGGTAGTAATAGCAGCAGCAATAGTACTAGTAATATTTGAATACAATGTGAAGCAATTTCACATTCTGGTGAAAGAGAAATTCAACCCTTGAAATTGGTATATTGGCCAAATCCTTCAACAACAAACATTATTAAAAATGAAAATCCCCATAAAATGAAGATCTCAAGCCTCAGTCAGTCACTTGCTTATTGTCTGAATTTTGTTCATCACAGTGGGGTTGTAGTATCACAAGAGGCTTTGGATACTACTCCCTGGAAGTCTACTTGACCTAGTTCCATGGATTAGAGAGAAGCCACGCTATCTGGCATATTATTAGGAAACTGAGCCATATTTGGAATAAACTTGGTGTTTATGCTGAACTATTATGAGGATCAAAACAAAGACCTCATAGGTTAATTTAAAGTGTTTTATATTCTTTCAAAAAAGAATTTGCTGTAGCACTTCAAATACTTTAAGCAAGCTCATGAGGAAAGTCTCCAGATCTTGAGGTCTAATTTAAACTGGAGAGAGCAGGGCTCAGTTCATGAAACTTCTAGGCTCAAGAGACCTGGGTCCCAACTCTGAAATTATGCCCATGAGCACCACTTGGTTTCAAGAATATTACTAAATGCACACTAAGTTACACTTAATAATGAGACATACTCTCATGTTCCTTTCTGTTAGGGTATTTCTTTCCCTTCTGACACTGTAAAAAAAAGGAATAAATCCTTCCCCAACTTGTACACTTCCTCAGTTTGGTCACGCCTAACAACCTGTCCCTTAAACATCACATCAGGAAAATACTATGGCTTTATTTTGTCTTCTGAGGAGTTATGGTGGTTTGTTTTGTTTTTGTTTTTGTCTTTTTTTTTTTTTTTTTGTAAACCTGAGTTTGGCCTCTCCAACTATAGGATTCTAAGCTTCCTGAGGTCAGGAACTCTAGATCAGTTTACTCTTACTGCATAATAAACCATACCAAGACATAGAAGCTTAAAACAACAGCCCTTAATTCTACAAGCCACCAGACCATTCTTCTGATCTCGGTTGGACTTCTTTAGGGATTTGCACTCAGTAGCTTTGCTCTGAAAGTTCACTGGCCGTGGGCTGGGGTCCCTTGTTTCTCCCCATATGCTCTGTCATCCTTCAGCACAGAGCACCCAGATAAGATTCCAAGGGAGCAAGGGAGAGGTGCAAGGCTTCTGGAGTCCTAGCTTTGAGACTAACTAGCATATCATCACTTTGCTGCATTCTGTTGGCCTAAATAAGTCCCAAGACCAAGATTCAAGGGATAGAAAAGTATTCTCTGCTTCAGGAAGCAGCCAGCTCTAAGTTCCCATTTCAAAAGGTGTGGATTAAAAAAAAAAAGTGTGGATAAAGGGAGAAGTGGAAAATGGGGTCAATTTAGCAATAAATCTACCGCAAACCATGACTTTTTTGTGACTATAGCTCCAGTGCCAAGCCCACCCAGTGTTTAGCTCATAGGAAGCACTCAATAAGAAATTACTAAAGGAGTAATGGAATGTTGTATTTGGCCTGAGCCCTGAACATTCTCTTATTTCTCTGTGATCCCTGCTTTTTTCGTAGATTAAACTGCTTGGTCTTCTCTTCCCATTGTTCTCTGGTCTTAACTAGGCCTGATGTCAGCTAAAAAAAACCATCAACATAACTGGGGCAATACTGAGTCAACATATCACTACTGAAGAACAAATCTAATGAAAATATTTCCATTCTGAGCAGTTTGGGAACACTTAAACTGTTTCTTTACTTTGCATTTGAAAATGGGTAAGAGAATGAATTTCCACAAATTGATGTTTTACAAGGATAGAAGGAAAAAATGTGGTCTACACATACAAATCAAACGTATTTCTAGGTGCTTTATGTATATTATCTAGTTTAATCCTCATAATATCATAGATATTATTATCCCCATTGTAAAGATTCAGAGATGCAAAATAACATCCCAAAGGCAGAACTGCCTTTAGGTCATATCCTTCCTTTTATAGCACATGTCCTCTCAGATCTAATAAAAAGTAGTCTTGAGTTTTAATTTCCAAGCAGATTAAAACAAAGAAGGCCATGAGACCTGAGATGGGGCTGTTAAATTACAAATCCTTGCTCTTGAGGAATGCCAATCCCAACTCTCTGCACTGGACAGAGTCCCTGACAATTTTGCAGCAAAAGGGGGAGGAAGATATCCTCTGCAGATAAGATAGGAGTAGAGCTGATGAAGGATGGGCCCTAAAGATCCAGATTGGCCAGCAATGAGTTAGGGACAAAGTGGTGGTCTGAAGATAAACCTGGGCCCACATGTGAATCCAGTCATAGAGCCATGAGGAGAGTAAACACACTTCCCTTTGTTCACTGTGTAACTATTTTGTTAATGACATTGATGAAATTCTCTTTCCATTAAATTTAGCCCCAGGAATGCCTGGGTGGCTCAGTCCATTGAGCGTCTGCCTTCAGCTCAGGTCTTGATTCCAGGGTCCTGGGAGTGAGTCCTGTCTCTGGCTCCTTGCTCAGCAGGGAGCCTGCTTCTACCTCTGTCTGCAGCTCCCCCTGCTTGTGCTCTCTCTCTGTCTCTGACAGATAAATAATTAAAATCTTAAAAAAAAAATTTAGCACCAAACACCAACAACTAAAAAAAAAT
>CM053610.1:62083734-62098971 GCA_028646535.1 Procyon lotor
AAAATAAGTCAGTCAGAGAAAGACAAGTATCACATGATCTCTCTGATATGAAGAACTTGAGAGGCAAGGCAGGAGTTTGGGGGAGGTGGGGGAGAGAAATGAAACAGGAAGGGATGGGGAGGGAGACAAACCATAAGAGACTCCTAGACTCAAGAAATGAACTAAGGGTGGCCGGGGGGGGTGGGTTTGGGGGTTTGTGGGGGGGTGGGTAGGGATAGGGTGGCTGGGTTGTGGACATTGGGGAGGGTATGTGCTGTTAAGTGCTGTGAAATGTGTAAGCCTGAAGATTCACAGACATGTACCCTGGGGCAAATAATACATTATATGTTAATAAAAATTAATAAAAAAAAAAAGAAAAGGTAGGCCAATTATGGTCCATGAGTCAAAAAAAAAAAAAAAAAAGGGCAGACAAAAATATGGCAAGAAATACACTGGGGCAAGCCTATAATTCCAAGAAGAAAGTGAGGAATTAAAAAAATATCTGTATATTTCCTTCTAAGGTGGGTGCACAATTCTCCTCTCACTTACTAGATGAAGCCTTTGTGAAGACACCTAAGACTTTAGTTTACTTTGCCCTCAACTGCCATAGATGGATTTAAATCTCTAGATTTGAGGACTCTGTTCTTTCCCCACAGTGATTCTCATACCACAAGTGCTTTCGAAGTCCTGATCTAAAGCTGGGTACAGTATTGTTCCCCAGAAGCAAACTATGGATGGAAAGAGATCTTGCCAGGAGTGGAATGAGGTCCTTGGAGATTCCTGTGCTTGTTTCATTATTCATTTGATATACAAAGTTATGTTTTTCTATAGCAACTAGAGGCAACCTTAAATTCTGATTCTGTTACAGGTAACAAGATGAATTAGACATCGATCTTTACTACACAAGGTTAAGGTTAAGTTACTATACATCATGATTCATTTATTGGAAAAACATTTTTACACTGTCCTCAGAGAGTACTGAAAAGGGGGCCAGTAGAGATGGTGATCAAGTTGGATCTTTGTTAGGATTTTATTAAGACATAAATGAAATAGAACCTGTTAGATACAATTACAGACCATTTTCCCTCTTCTAATTCTCAGGCATCTCTCTATGTAGAGAAAAATGAGTCTTAGAGGACAAGTTAGGGTTAGTCGAACGCACCAGTGGAACCAAGTATTCCAGTCTGAGGAAATGGGATTTATCAGGCATGGAAGTGTGAGGCTCACCTGCAAAATGCCACTCAGGTCAGTATGGCAGTCTGGTGGGGAAGTGGAGGACGTATAGCTGGGGAGATGGATAATGAATATCAATATTTGGGATATAATGGGAGCCATAGAAACATATTAAAATTGAGGAAATATCAAAAACCAGATTTTTGTTTTAGAAAGATTCTCTAGCAGTAGGGCAAAGGAGGAAGTGGGGACAGGCACTATTACATTCTGGATAGAGCTATGAAGACTCTGACATAGTGATTCTCTCCCCTGGTTGCATATTTGTATCACCTTTGTATCACCTACGGAACTTTTCAAATCCTGATACTCACCCAAGACCAGATGGTTTTACTGGTAAATTCAACCAAACCTTCCAAGAAAAATTAATGCCAGTCCTTCTCAAACTCTTATAAAAAACTGAAGAGGAGGGAATACTCCCATACTTATTTTACTAGGCCAGAGTTACCCCAATAGAACAGTCAAATAAGACAAAGTCAAAACTACAGGGCCAATATCCCTGATGAATACAGATGCAAAAATTCTCAACACAATGTTAGCAAACCAAATTAACAGTACATTGAAAGGATCATACACCATGATCAAGTGGGATTCATTATTGAGATGCAAAGATGATTCAACATATATAAATCAATATGTGTGATACATCACAGTGATAGAATAAAAGATAAAACTTATATGATCAACCCCAATAGATGCAGAAAAAGCATTTAACAAAATTTAATATCCTTTCCTGATAAAAAAAACTCTTGCTAAACTGGATATAGAGGGAATATTCCCTGACATATGTGATATGTGATAAGTTACAGCTAACATCATACTCAGTGGTGAAAGATTGAAATATTTCCTCAATATCAGGAACAAGACAAGGATGCCCACTCTCATCACTTCTATTCAACATAATATTAGAAGTCTCAGCCAGAACAAGCAAGCAAGAAAAAGAAAGAAAAGGCATTTAAATCAGAGAGGAAGAAGTAAAATTATCTCTATTATGAGATGACATGATTTTATATATAGAAAATCCTAGAGTCAACCAAAAAATAGCTAGAACTAATAAATGAATTCAGTAAAGTTGTAGGATACAAACAGAGAAAGACAAATGCTGTATGAACTCACTTGTATGTGGAGTAAAAAAAAAATGAACCCACAGAAACAGTTTGGTGATTGCCAGTAAGAGTTGGAGAGTGGGGTAGGTCAAATGGGTGAAGGTGGTCAAAACATACAAACTTCCAGTTATAAGTGAATATGTTTCTGGAAATCTATGTATGGCATGGTAATTTTAGTTGACAATACTGTGCCAACTACTATGACAATACGTGAAAGTTGCTGAGAGTAGATCTTAAAAATTCCCACTACACACACACACACACACACACACACACACACACACACACCCCTATTCAACATAGCACTAGAAGTCCCATCTAGAGCAACCAAGCAAAATAAAGAAATATGAAATATATAAAATATATAATTATATATATATTTTTATATATATACTTTATATACTTTAATTATATATATATAATTATAAATATATACTATATATTTATATATATAAAAAATATATAAATATATATTTATTTAAATAAATAAATTGATCAAAAAATATAAATCAAATAATATAAATCAATATAAATATAAATATAAATCAAATAAAAAAATATAAATATATATTTTTTATATATATAATATATATATAATATATATTATATACATATAAAATATATAAAATATATAAAGAAAAGTTCCTGGATATAAAATCAATATAACAAAAATCAATTGTATTTCTCTACACTAACAACAATCTGAAAAAGACATAAAGAGAATAGTATCATTCACAGACCATCAAAAATATAATAAAGAAAAGAATAAACAGGGATAAATTTAATCAAGAATTGTCAGATTTGTACAAAGCAAATGATAAGACTTTGATGAAAGAAACTGAAGAAGATACAAACAAATGGAAAGATAACCTGTGTTCATAGGTCAGAAGAATTAATATTATTAAAATCCCCATACTACCCAAGGCCATCTATAGATTCAATGTAATCCCTATCAGAATACCAATGGTTATTTTGCACAGAAATAAGAAAAACAAATTTGTATGAAACCTAAATTTGTATGAAAGCACAGAAGGCCCCAAACAGACAAAGAAACCCTAAGAAAGAAAAACATAGGTGGAAGCATCATACTTCTGGTTTCAAATTATACTACAGAGCTATAGTAATCAAAACACTGTGATATTGGCATAAAAAGAGACACATAAACCAATGGAACAGAATAGGTGCTCGAAATAAACCCCCACCTATACAGTCAACAAATATCTGACAAGGAAGCCAAGAATACTCAGTGGGGAAAGGATAGTTTCTTCAATAAATGGTGTTGGGAAAACTAGAAATTCACATGCAAAAGAATAAAATTGGACCCCTAATTTATACCACTCACAAAAATGAATTTGAAATAGATTAGGGACCTAAATGTAAGACCTGAAAGTATAAAACTCCTAGTAGAAAACAGAGAAAATACTCTTTGACATTGGTCTTGGCAATAATTTTTTGAATATGACACCAAAGTATTAGCAACAAAGGTAAAAATCAACAAGTGGCATTATCTCAAACCAAAAAGCTTCTATGTACAGCAAAAGAAACAATGAACAAATGACAAGACAACCTATTGTCTGGGAGAAAATATTTGCACAATCATATATCTGATAGGGAGTTAATATCCAAAATATAGCAAGAATTCATTCAACAAGAATTCATACAGCCCAATAACAAAAATATCTGGTTTAAAAAATGTGTAGAGTGAATAAAAAGACATATCCAAAGACGTACAAATGGCCAACAGGTATATGAAAAGATGCTCACGCTCATTAATCATGAGGGAAACACAAATCAAAACCATAATGAGGGACGCCTGGGTGGCTCAGTTGGTTCAGTATCTGCCTTTGGCTCAGATCATGATCCCAGGGTCCTGGGATTGTGTCCCAATTGGCTCCTTGTTCAGCAGGGAACCTACTTTTGCCTCTGCCTGCTGCTCCCCCTGCTTGTGCTCTCTCTCTCTCTTTCTCTCTCTCTGACAAATAAACAAAATCTTAAAAAATAAATTTAAAAAATGATGAGATATAACTTCACACCTGTTGGAATGGTTATTATCAAAAAGACATGAGAAAATAAGTGTTAGTGAGGATTTCCATCTGTTGGTGGAAACTTCGGAAAACAGTATGGAGGTTCCTCAAAAAATTAAAAATAAAGCTACCATATTATCCATATTATCCAGCAATATCATTTATATCCAAAGGATATAAAGAGGATATCGAAAAGGTATCCACACTCTTATGTTTATTGCAACATTATTCACAATAGCCAAGATATAGAAACAATCTAACTCGCCATCAATGGGTAAATGGATAAAGAAGATGTGGCTTGTGTATACATACACAATGAAATATTATTCAGCCGCATGAGAGAAATCCTGCCATTTGCAGAAACATGGGTGAATTCTAAAGGCATTATGCTTAGTCCGAGAAGGACAAATACTGTGTGATTTCTCTCATATGTGCAATCTAAAAAAGCTGAACTCTTAGGAACAGTACAATATGTATCTATATATATACATACCATGTCTTCTGTAACTATTCATCTGTTGTTGGACACGGGTTGTTTCCATGCGTTGGCTAAGAAATACCCCTTTCATACTCTTTTACTCCATTTGGAATATTCTAGGTGAACCAATGCATCTCAAAACTTCTCCCTCCCTAGAGGACTGCAGAGAACTGGCTACGGAGTGCTGGCAGACGGAAACTTTTCTCAGAGGGCAGTTAGTCAAGTTGCAGGCTGCATGGCAATGGGATTGATTTCCCAGTGATGCAGACAGGCTTTATCTGAGATGCAGTCCACAGACTCCTGTGAGGAGCTATTGATCTGTTTTTTGGAATCTTGAAGCTCATACTTTCAACCAACACCAAGTAATACAAATGACACAGATATTCATACTCACGCTAATACATACAAAAATTTGTTGAGAAATTATTATGTCCTAGGCTCTAGGATAAGCAGTTTGCATACATACTCTCATCGAATCATCAAAATAACTCTATGGGGAAGAGTATTGTATTACCACAGTATTATAGCTCAGCAAGCTGAGGTGTTGAAAGGTTAGACAGTTGCTCAAGGTCATAAAGTCAGGGAGCTAGGATTTAATCCAGTATGATTTCAGAGTTGGTACTCTTCATTTCCTACCTCTGCAAACATCACAGGGTTTTCTTTCTTAGAAATCCAAATACCTGAGTTTACTTCCTTTTACTCCAGGTCAAAGTATTTAAACTTGCTTGACTGGTCCCCCTTGGGATTGAGCTAATCTTGCTAGGACCTCAGTGTGGACTTGTGGGCAGTCAGGCCAGCACTGAGAGACATTCTGACTTCCCTTTAGTAGATTCACAAGTTCAAGTCAAAGAAGGGAACCTCAGACCACATAGAGAACTCCTTGCGGTTAGGCTGGAGTTGCACCCAGGACCCCTTAGGCTTTGAGGGGGCAGAAGGGTTGAAATTAACCTAGCCTAGAGGTTTGCTTTAGCCCCAAAGCACAACATTGCAAGGATAGCCTCATTCTCACAACTTTAGGTGGTTTGATATCTTCTAAGCAGTTCTAAAATGGTAATTTACAGAGTCTTATAAAGCCTGGTAAAGGATCAATGAAGAGAGGCATGGATCACTCTTAGTTTGTTGAGTGTTGTGACAACTCCTGTCAATCCCTAACCTGACAACCTGCAAGGGAGCTATAAGGTAGACTCCAGGTGATGACAGAGATCTTCAGACCTCTGCACGACACTTGCAACCTTTTCCTTCTAACACCATTTGGGTATTTCACTACCTCTTTCCTTCACCACTCTCTGGAGGTCTGAGTTCTTGCAGGGAAATTGGGAAGGCACACATGCTCACTGGGCTCATCCGCTTGGCTCAGATTTGCAATTTGTCCAATTTGAAGGGAGAAGATGAAGTAGGACGGGGAGAGGTTCTAGGGATGAGAAAAACTCAGATTTAGGACATAGGAGTGGCTAGGTGCACAGGAGTGCAACATATTAACAATTTTCCTCATTCATGATTTTATGCCACTGACCATGTATCTCTCAGATAATGAACTTTGTATTGATTTTTAAGTGCAGCTCTATTTTAATAGTCATAGGAGGAAAGTCTCTGAAAGAAATAAATATTACGAACCTATTGTAGGTGCAAGAGAAGCATACATCAGTGAAATGTTTAGAGTGGAAATAAAGGCGCTTTTATTTTTATCACAGTGAATCTATAGAACCCTTGGCAGTCACTTGCTTTGTATTGACTTAGGCACAAAGCATTGATCTGAGTGACTTGCTTTCCCTCTGCATTGCTTCTGTCATCTCTCCAAGGAATGGGGGTGGTATGAGAATGAATAAATAGCACGATAAGCAAGAACTCTGGAAGCAGCATTCAACTTCAGACTTGAAGATCTGATATTATGTCACTAGGTCCATGACACTTAGTTAATCACTTTTAATATTATCTGAGCACAATGTAATAGCTTATCCGTGTCAATGGTGTAACTCCATGAGAGTGAGTTAAAAATAGCACATAGGCTATTTATTATGCAGCCTGCACTGGACTGTGCATATCATCCTCAGATTGGCGTGACAGCATACTGTCCTGGAACAATTCCAAAGAAGTTATTTTTTTAAGCTCTCTGCTATCAGAACATCCCAGAAAAGCAGAATTTCAGGTTCTGGTAACAGGATGCTGCTACTCTTAGACAAAGCTCAGTATTGGTGGAACTTCAAGATAAGGTGATCGAAACAAACTCACAGAATGTCTAAGGTTCACAAAAAGGTGAATCTGTCTTGAATATTCTGGGGATTTACTTTTACATTACTCAGCTTCAAGAGAAAATGTACCAAAAACACTTATGTCCATGTTATGGATGAATAATGGTATCAAGCAATTCATGTATCTGTTTCCAATTTCATAAATTCAGAGAAGTTCTTAAGCCTCAAGTAGAATGAACTGATATTCACTCCAATTTTTCAGCCCAGGGAGCTGGAGGCCACAAATAGCTCAGGATTCTCTCTGGCCCAGTGAGCTGCTTACATTTAATAAAATGTTCAGTATTAAAAACATCCAAATGTGTGCTGATTTGAAACAAACCTAGAACGGCTGCCTCTAATCTTTGCCTTGTGCTTCTCACAGCGATTCTTTCTTTGGCTTTCTCTGTCAGATAATGCTGGCACTGACCAAGACCTCACTGAAACAATTTCACACACAAAGGATTCTCCCAGAGTCTTCCTCAATTTCTCAATCTGAAATGAGACATGCATTTGAATATAGGATTTTAACTAACAAAAGTCTAAAACCTCTAATCCTCTTTTCTCTACCCTTAAAAAAATAATAAATTATGCATTGTCTTTTTAGTGTAAATGGAATATTTGTATATTTGAATTCAATCAGTTGATTTTTAAATATCTTTATTGAGAACAAGTTGCGTACCAAAATATACCCATTTTAAGTGTACAATTCAATGACTCTTAGTAATGTTACAGTTATTCAACCATCCCCACAATTTTAGAATGTTTTCATTAAATCTGAAAAGATTCCTCAAGCCTATTTGTGTTGTCTTGCTATCCTTGCAGAAAATCAGTTGAACATAATGTAAGGGTTCATTTCTGGACTCCCTATTAGATTTCACTGATATACATGTCTATCCTCAGGCTGCTGCTACAGATCATGATTGTAATAGCTTTGTAGTAAGTTTTGAAGTGAGGAAGTATGAATTCTCTTTGTTCTTCATTTTTATTGGCTATTCAGGGTTGCAGTTTCATATAAATATCAGGATCAGTTTGTCAACTTTGCAACAACAAAAAAAGCTGAGATTTTGAAAGGGATTGCATTGAAGTTACAGATCATTGTAGGGAGTGTTTTCATGTTAATAGTAAGCCTTCCATTCCATGAATATTGGATGTCTTTTTATTTATTTAGATCTTCTTTAATTTTTTTGTATGATACTTTATACCTTTCAGTGTACGCCTGACATTTCTTTTGTTAAATTTGTTCCTAAATATTTTTTGATGCTATTGTGAATGAGATTGACATCTTGATATCATTGCCAGATTGTTTATTGGTAGTATATAGAAATACAATTATGTTTGTGCATTGCTTTTGTATCTTGCAGTATGCTGAACTACTTTATTAGTTATAATATTGTTTGTGGACTTCTTACAATTTTCTATATACAAAATTATATCATCTCCAAAGAGAAATATTTTTACTTTTCCCTTTCCAATCAGGATAATTTTACTGCCTTTTCTTGCCTAATGGCCCTGGGTAGAACCTTTAGTTCTCTGCTGAATAGAAGTGGCAAGACTGAACATCTTTGTCTCGTTGCTAATTTTAAGAGGAAACATTTTAGTCTTTCATTGTTATGGATGATTTTAACTGTAGTTATTTTGTAGAAATGCTTTATTAGGTTGAGAATGTTTCTTTCTATTTCTAATTTTTTAGTATGTTTTTAATGAAGGGGTGTTCAGTTTTTGTCAAATGTTTTTTTCTGCATCTATCAAGATGATGATGTGTCTCTTGTCTTTTATTCTATCAATATATTGTATTACATTGATTGATTTTTGTATGTTAAATCAACTTTGCATTTCTGGAATAAATCCATTTTGTTGTGGTGTATAATCTTTTTAGACATTGCTAGATTCAGTTTGTTGGTATTTTGTTGAAGACTTTTCCATCTATTTTCATAAGAGTTATCAGTCTATGATTTTCTTTTATTCCAATGTCTTTAGTTTTGGTAATTCAGTCCTCAGGTAATGCATTGGAAAATGTTTCCTCCAATTTTATTTTTTGGAAGAATTTGTGAAGTATGGTATTAATTCCTCTTTTTGTATTTGCTAGAATTCACCAGTGAAGGCTTATGGACCTGGGCTTTCTTTGTGGTAAATTTTTAAATTACAGATTTAGTCTCTTTATTTTGTTATAGGTCGATACAGATTTTCTATTTCGTCTTGAGTTAGTTTTGGCTGAGGGAGTCTTACTTGACATCAAGCTGTGCCGCTTTGGAGGAAGAGCACTTATAGGTAAAGTAAAATGGTTCTTTTACATTCTTCAGTAAACCTGCTCTTTGACCATTTTACTCCAGTGATGTGCTAGAACTTCTCTACTGACCGTCTCCCACAAAGACATTTACATCCAGGGGTGCTTGTCAAAACTGGTGCACTGTGAGGAGATGACAATATAAAATTCTTACTCTGCCATATTGCTGACATCATCTGTAATAGTTTTTAAAGATTTTACCAGCCTTTAAGGTGATAAAAATATAGTCTTTGGAATTACTACTATTTAACCCTGCGTTCAGCTTTCTTACTTCTTTTCAGATAATTTTTTCATGTTTTTTCCCTCTTCTGCTATGTAGTAAGCCTAATAGTTAGGCTTGACTTAATCCAAAACTATGCCTGAAATCTGATAAAATATTATTTGCCTTAAGCCAGGGATTCTTCTCTGCTACCCAAAGAGTGCCAAAGTCCTACCTTCTTCCAATTGCTCCTATTTGTGAAGGACAATACAACTTCATAGGAGGTGTTAACAATTCTAAACATAGTGCTAAAGAAATTCATTTTACTCCTCTGTTGGGAGGTTCTGGTGGGGGTAGGGAACCAATTAACAAGGAGAAAGGGGGTAATTATTAAGTGCATAAAAGTTTCCCAAATCAAATTAGCACTTAAACACAGAGGCACATGGACCTTCTCATCTTTACACATATCACATATTCTCTTTTTAAAATGCTGCGATGTCTCTATATTGAGATTTAATTTGTAATTGCAAGTGATTCTTGTTCTTACTAGAAAAGTAAAGCCCTATTAGTAAATTCAGTAAATTTGGTAAGTTATTACATTCAATCCTGGAATTTATCCTTTTATTGTGTTTTCTTTCCTATTTTTCTGTTTGCATTAAAAAAAAAAAAAGGTTTATAGGTTCTCCTCTTGGCTATTTCACTCTTTCTCTGGTTTTGAAAAATTCCTCCGCAGGATATTGTAACACAAAGGTAATAATTTTATCTTGAGCCATCATTATGGAGTCCCTTAAGAATTTTCCTTCCTTCTTTAATTTCTGCTTTTTGCTGGATGTTCCTAAAGCCTGCACTACAGAGTAACTTCCCTACCTATCCCCAGGCTACTTTGTTATAGTTGGAAGATGCTTCCCAAATAATTGGTAGAGGACTGTTCGTAGTGCGGCAATTGTAATTAATCTCTGTTGCTGACATACTTTCTTCCATGCTCATAACTAATGACTTCCTGTTGGATTCTAATAAATCCATGACTAGATCTTTATTTGCTTCTTGAGTTTTGCAAAATAAGTGTTCCCCTCTGTAGTTCACATGCTTTCTGTAGACTGTAGGACTGTGTCAATGACAAAAAATGAGGTTACCTAAAGTCTCAAAAAATTGGATATTTAGATCCTGTTGTCTTCTTTAGATATTTTTTTAAAGATTTTATTTATTTGACAGAGAGAAAGAGAGAGAGATCACAAGTAGGCAGAGGCAGGCAGAGAGAGAGGGAAGCAGCCTCCCTGTTGAGCAGAGAGTCTGATGCAGGGCTCGATCCCAGGACCCTGAGATCATGATCTGAGCTGAAGGCAGAGGCTTTAACCCACTGAGCCACCCTGGCGCCCCTTCTTTAAATATTTAAGATATTTAGATATTTAAATCATCTTGAGCAAAGAGCTCTTTTTTGTAACTTGACCATCTAATAGGGTTACACATATGCCTTTTTTTTTCTTTTGGTCTTTGAGTTACCAATGATCTATTTCTATGCACCCCTATTATAAAAATATCTGCAAAGGATAGAGCTGCAAGAGGCACTTTTCTTACCATTCTTCATCCACTCTACTGCTGTAGCTGCAAACTTTGTCTCAGTGTTTGCAGAAAACCCCTGTTACTCTTGCTTACAGAGTAGTGATTCCTGAACTAGTCCTGTTCTCTTTTCCTTCCAGTGTCAGTTTTTCCTGGGAAATCCCAGTGGTAAAAAGGGGGAAAGAGAGGGATGTATGATAAGGAAACACTACGTATCACTAAGTGCAACTTTCCTAGCTCCTGTTGCTCCTCTTTCCTGCCTCCAAGGGTGAGGGTGAAGGCTGAATTAATGGGTGACCATTATACTGCTCTTCCTCCTTGTACCATCCCTCTTCTTCAGCCCAGCATAAGCTCCCACCCAGTTCCTTACAGTCCTAGGACCTCCTGTATTCCTCCGGAGACTTTCAACTGCAAATTAAGTGACTCAGAGCAAACTGAGAAAAAAAAGCTGGGTATTTAATTTACTATCACAGGACTGAAATGTACAAAAACAGTAGCTTCTGGCCATTTTAATCCAGGTGCTCACAATCTGTCATTTAAAATCTGCCTTTCTCTGGGGTGCCTGGGTGACTCAGTGGGTTAAAGCCCTGCCTTTGGCTCTGGTCATGATCTCAGGGTCCTGGGATCGAGCCCCATGTCAGGCTCTCTGCTCAGCGGGGAGCTTCCTCCTCTCTCTCTGCCTACTTGGAATCTCTCTGTGTCTAATAAATAAATAAAATCTTTAAAAAAATAAAATCTGCCTTTCTCCAATTCTATGCTCTTATTGGGATCTTAATATTTGACTGTAGAACTTGGCTAAGCAGGCTGTTTTCCTCTACTTAACATACAAAGGCAAACGATTTCACTTTCCCTTCTGTCATTGCCCTACGAGCTTATCTACCCTCTCCCATGAGCAGGAAAATCTCCAGACTGACTGCTTAAAAAGATGGGCGGCAAATGTGTTTGGAGCATCACTGAGTTGGATTCCCCGAAACATTTTCCCACAGAAATCTTTTACTTATTTATACTTACTTAAGTCCTGTTTTGTTCCAAAAATGATTTAAGGTGAAAAGAAAGACTTGTTGTAATGGCAGTAAATGTCAAAGTGCTTCCGAAACTGAATTTCAAATACTTCTGTATAAGTTAAATAGATTTCTGTAGACGGCCTGGCCCAATATCCAATCACCATTTTGAGTGTTTTCTTTAAGGGATATGCTTCCCAAGCGAAAAGTGATTTATAGATGGAATTTTTTGAGCGCAGTCTGGTCAGACTTGCAGTGGACTGCCTTACTCCTTTTCATGCTGATGGCTAAGTGAAATCCACTAGATAGTCTGTTAGATTCTCTCATTACGTTTGTTTCAAATGCTTGATCGAATAAGCACTTGGTCGCATTTCTTTCAAGCCAAATCCTTAGTCTAGATGATTCATATTGTTTGATTTTCTACCTAGCCTGCTACTCAGTACTGAAATTTTTAACATGTGCATCAGTATTAACTAATTTCTGCCAATGTCTAAATGCTTTCTTCCCCCAGAATATAAAATAAATGAAATATGTATTGTCCAAATACCCCAAGGCCTCATTAGTCTGTGGAAATAATGAATTTACATTAGAATGTTTGCTCAACTCCCGCTGGGACATTGTCCTATCTGCCCAGGAAGTCAGCATCCCAGAAACTTCCCTTACCACAGCCACTTCACTACCCCTGAAAGCACTCTTGGGAATTCTTAGGGAGTATTTTTATGTGGAATCATAAAATCCATGTCTACCAAGGATCCATTCTCCCTCCAGAGCTCCCTTTTAAGGAGAGCTGGCTCTGGAACTAGACTATCTGGGTTCAAATCCTGGTGCCACTATTTACTAGCCATGTGACCTTGGACAAGTTATTTAACTTTTCTAAACTTTAGCTTGTTATCTGGGAAGTAAGGATTGTTTCTTTTCTTTTTTTTCATGGCATGTTAAGTTTAATTCTGGTTGCCACATACTACAGTACAAACAAAACAAAATCAATTTTTCTATAATAAACTTTAAAAGTTATACACACATATTCCAAAATGTTATCACTGATTATCTCTAGATTGTAGGATTCTGGTATGTTTTTTTCTGCCTTTTGCTCTTTAGCATTTCTTAAACTTTTAATAATATATATGCATTATTTAATAACCATTGGAAATCAGAGCACATGATTTATTTAAAATAATCCAACTGAAGACATTTTGGATACCGAAGGGGAAAGGAAGTAAAAGAGTATTGATTAGGAGACCAGTTTTGCTTTAGAAAGTCTTGTGGTTCATTCATTCTTTCTTTTTTTTTAACATTTTATTTTTATTTTATTTTATTTACTTTTTATTATAATGACCAATTAGCTAGCATATAGTACATCGTAAGTTTTGCATGTAGTACATCATAAGTTTTTGGTGTAATGTTCAACAATGAATTTGTCGCATGTAACACCCACTGCTCATCACCACACATGCCCTCCTTAATACCCATCACCCTGTTATCTCATCCCCTAAACCCCCTCCCATCTGTAACCCTCAGTTTGGTTCCCGGAGTCCAGAGTCTGTCATGGTTTATCTCCCTCTCTGATTTCTTCCCGTTCAGTTTTCCCTCCCTTCCCCTGTGGTCCTCTGCTCTATTCCTTAGGTTCCACATATGAGTGAAACTATATGATAATTGTCTTTCTCTGCTTGACTTATTTCACTTAGCATGATCCTCTCCAGTTCCATCCATGTCAATGCAAATGGAGGGTATTCATCCTTTCTGATGGCTGAGTAATATTCCATTGTATATATGAACTACATCTTCTTTAGCCATTGTTTCAAGATTCAGTGAGAGAATGCATCTGGAGTAGTTGGAGAACTTAATACATGACATGAATTAAGTGTTCCATAAACATTAATCACTACTATTATCCATAGCATCTTCTGTTTCTTCTCTTTTTAAAGGCTCTTGCCCTAACTGAAGGACATGATCCTCAAAATCTGCCAATCCAGGGGGCATGAGAAGAGTCCTCAGTGTGCCATATGTATTCAGCACAAAAATGGAGAGAAAGCCCCTGCTCATCTTTGGCCCATGCTTTTGGGCATGGTTGGGGTTAAGGTAGCACAAGGTCTTCTGTTTCTCATCTCTTCCACGCTCTAGTGCATCCAAAGCTATCTTTTTGCAGACACCCTTCACCTCACGGAAATTAACCTGTAGGACCCAAAGCTTCAGTCCAGATAAGGGTGGGGACTAAAATCTAATTCAGCCACATAACTTCAGTAACCATGCTTTACTGTCTGCCACGACCTCTGCACACAATTTTCACAATTGCACTTTCTACCTGTAATTTATCTTAATTTCAATTAATTAGTGAACTGAATCCATGTAATTCAGGTCAAAAACCTCTTATGTTCCTTCTCACTTCTGTAGATATGTCAGCGCATTTTATTTCCTTAGTCCTACGACGCATTCTGCTTTTGTTTGTCTTTTGAAAATGATATGTAAAATGTATGTAAAAACAATTTAGTAAAGCAAAAATAACTTGATTATTCTTAGGACAAAACAAAAGTCAAAATGATTTTAGTAAATACCATTAAAAAACTATTCAAACATTTTAAATTTCAAAAAACTACTTTCGACTGATTTAATATTTTATTTATTTTAAGCCAGTTAGCTGCAGGGTATATAATGTCCCATTTTTAAATTATATTAAGATGGCAGGAACAAATTGGACCCACATGAAATCTTTTTAATGGGTAACAATCTACTATTGAAAATATTTGGAATCTGCTTTAATTTTTGATCTTATCAATTCAGAGAGGTAATGTAATGTCGTGATTATAGGAGAAGCCTGGGGGGCAGTTTGCCTACTTTAAATCCTGGCTCCACCTAAATGGGAGGTGTGCATCCTGAGCAAGTTTCTTAACCTCTCTGTACTTTAGTGTTCCCATCTGTAAAATGGGGATAATAATGGACCAGCTGTTATAGGACTGTGAATTAAAATAGTTAATACCTATTAAGTGTTCACAGTGCCTGGCACATGACAAACCCTCAATAATTGTTGGCTATTATAATCCATTATGTCAAAAACATTGGACAAAAAGAACATCATTTTGACTCATTTACTTAAAAAATGTTTTTTGAGCATCCAATTCCATGCCAGGAACCATGCTAGATGATGGACTAAAGC
>CM053610.1:62099471-62125264 GCA_028646535.1 Procyon lotor
GTGCTTGAGCTCTGACATTCCAGGAAGAGCTCTCTGCCTGCATATTAAGAAGTCGTTTGGCAATGTACATGATATTCAGCAACCATTGACTCCTGCCCTCTCATTTCAACTAAATGGAATAATCAATGTTCAACATAAGGCCTTGCACACGGTGGGTTCTTGAAAAATATTTGTTGAACAAAACAAATGGTGTTCTTTGATGTGGTAGAGAGCTTTAATTCTCTAAATGAGTTGGTGAAAAGCAATGACAAGTCAGTGGCACAGAGTTAATTTTGGCTTCCTATCCACTCTAGAGAGTGTATTGGATTTCACCCCATGGGATGGCTGCCAAAGATACAATTTTCCCAGCTATGTTTGTGCTTGTAGCCTGGGCAGAAGCTGGGGTAGCTGTGGCAGCAGAAACATGAGACACAGACCTGGGGCCAACTTGATTCAGTCAATATCTTTCTGCTCAGCACCTCAGAAAATGTTTCCTGTGCTAATCTCTTTGGACAGTAATGAGGGAAGGCAGGATATTTTTAAGAGAGTAACTTATCAATGTGAAACAGATGCCCAAGTGTGTTCTGGATTGGACAGTTTACACCAGAACTTTCAAAACTGATTTTCTTTTCTTTTCCTGGCTTTGTATAGTTGTGGGGAGATGACGACAAGACGTTATGGATTTTGGATATTGAAAAGTCAATCTACCATTGAATGTGTGGATTTGGAGGGCAGTAATTTTCTTGGGTTCACTGACTCTTAGGAACTTGACAAATGCTTTTAGAACTTTTGAGGAAGTTCTAAAGGAACTTATGAGGAATGGTGTCTTTACAGACAAAAAGATATTTTGCAATCCCCTTCTCCCTGCTCTACCCCCATGAAATGTGTTTTTGTGGCGCTTTCTTCAGCATTTTTTCTTTTCTTTATTTTATCACGCAAATAGCATGAAATAACGAGTCATACATAAAGAAAAAAGGAAGAAGTTGTCCAAAATATCATTGCTCAATTATAGAAAATGTTTTAATTTTTAGGTGTTTCATATAGATGCTGAGTTCATACAAATACTATAAAGTGCTAACCAAGATGTAGATAGAATTATGTTTTCCATTTTATGCCAAAATTGACGTTATGTGTATTTTCTATGTTGAATAATTTTCATAAGTCATCAGATTAGTAGCTATATTCTTTTGGTGGGTGTGTTACATCTAAAACTTGTTCGATTGTTTGATGCTTATTTGCAGGGTTTTCTGCTATTAAAACAACTGAAACGAGTAAGGTAACATATGATTTTTTCCTTCTTCTAAAAGCACCACAGCATAGATGATTCCTTGTCTAAAGAAATTTATATTTTAGTGGGGTTGGACATGAAAAAAACAAGTGGTTAACAGTTGCTATAGCAGCTGAGTAGGGTGAGGAAATGACAGGAATGGTGAATTCCTGATGGCTCAGAAGTTTTTCCAATATATGAAAGAAGTAATGCTGTTACAAAGTCTTGAGAGTGTGTAGATTATAGCCAAGTGTGTGAAAGCAAAAGGAATTACAATCAAGGGGAAGATTAGGTGCAAAGGCCTGGAGGTCTGGTCACTCCTGGGAAATGCTGGTCATAGGGAACAACTAGAAGTCAGTGTGAAGGAGGCTCAGGATGGGGCAGATAATGAAGGGCCTTCGGTGCCCAGTTTAAGAACTAGATTTTGTCGTGGAGGCAATCATTGTGTCACTGAAGGGTTTCAATCAGATGTGAAATGCAATGCGATTTCTACTTTAGAAAAAATCTTTTGTTAGCCTTAAGGAAGAGAGATTTGAGAGTGATAGATTACTGGAGGTAGAGAAACCTACACTTATGATGATAATTCAGGGAGGAAGTGAAAGGAACTTTGGCCATATTGAGTTTTACATGTTGGCAGACTTAGGAGAGAACTAATGACTTTAAAGTCACTTATATATATGGCATTTGAAATATTTGAATGGATGGCATCACCAAGGGAGATTGTATAGAATGAGAGAGGGCTAAAAACAGAGGGTTGAGAAGTAAGGCAGGAAGAGAAGGAAGAGGCAGATGGGGGGAAATGGAAAGGCAAAGGACAGCTAGTGAAGTAGAGATGAATCAGCGTTGAAGAGTCAAAATATTTATTGGATAAGTGCATTTAGGTAAAAAAAAATGTGTGTGTATGTGTCTGTGTGTGTGTGTGTATCCTTGAATTTTGTCCATTTAGTTCTGTGTGTATGTATTGGGGGGTGTGTGTGTGTGTGTGTATCCTTGAATTTTGTCCATTTAGTTCTCCCTGGATTAAAACTCTTTTATTATTAATCTATCCGAATCTCCATATCATGTAGATATTATCTCATTGTAGAAGTTGTATTTGACATTTATTCTTCCTCGTGCATTTTTCTACTTTTAAGTTCTCAGTTATATCTATCATGAGTTCAACAACTTTTTAAGATAATTGAATTTTGATGCTTTTCCTTCTGATCTTTTTCTTTTGCATTGAAGTCCAGGCCGATTTATTAAGATGAATTAAAGGCAAGAGGTAGGGAGTCTAGTTAGGAAGCTATTATGACACAGGGATGATATCCTGAGGACCTAGAATAAGGGAAAGATCAGTAGGAGTAGAAAAGAGGAAGTGGATGCATGCGTTATTACACAGGTAAAATTTATATGTCTTCATAACTAACTGTAAATATTAGGTAAGATATTTGGCAGATGAAGTATTAGACAATGGGGGAAGGGGAAAGAAACAGAATTTTAAGCTTTTACTATTTTTTAGGAAATTTCTAGATGTTTTATTTCTAGGTGTTCAATAATTTATTTTATTTATTAATTTTCCTTTTATTTGTTTAGTAACACCTCAATCTCCTCCATTCAATTATACCATTAGTTTTCTATCACCCCTGGCTTGTGTTAACTGAAAAAGATTAAAAAAGAAAAAAAAATAGGGCATGCTAAGGGAAATCAGTATTTTCAGCAGTGAGAGGATAATTTGCAGTATTAAATAGGATGGGTAGTTGGGTTTCACTAAAAAAATGAGACATTTAAGCAAAAACTGGAATGAGATGAAAGCATTATTCAAGTGGATATTTGGGATAGGATCATTTCAGGCTTACTACAGGTAAGGTGCTAAGGTTGGTGTGTCCTATTATGTTCAAGAAAACAAAAGGACAGTGTGATTGGAACACAGTGAGTAAGTTGGGTAGTAGTAGTAGAATATCAAAGACCATGCAGAAATTAGAAGCTATTGTAAATGATTTGGTTTTTATTATGAAACAAGGAGTCACTGAAGAGTATTGAACAGAGGAATGCTGTGATCTGACATATTTCAACAGGAGAGTTTTGCATACAAAGTTAAGAGCAGCTATAGGTAGGGAAGAGGGGACTAAAGATTGAATTTGGTCACAGTCATCTTCTTGAAAGATGATGGTGACTCTAAACCCTAGTGATATTAGAGACTGGTGCAAAGTGGTCACAGCCTAGATATACTTTGGGGTATGAGAGAACAGGAAGAAGAAGATGACTCCAAAGTTTGTGTCTTGGCTTACTGGAATGTGGACTTGTATCACTTCAGATGGAGTGAGAGGGTAGATTATTTCAGTTTTGGACATGCGAAATTTGAGATGTATATTTGATATTTCCAACTGGAAATCTCAAGTAGGCTGACAGATATATGATCTGAAACAATATATTGGGAGGCATTATGTAGATCTGCACTGTCCAACACATCAGCGTCTTGCCATGCACACTGGCATATTTAAAGGGCTCGAGCAGCCTCATGTGGTTAGTGGTTGCTGTATTGGATAATACACATATAGAATATTTCCACCATGGAAGAAAATTCTGTTGGACAGTGCTGATCTAGGTGGTATTTCAAATAATTATACTGGGTGAAATCACCAAGGGAATAATAAGAGAAGAAAAGACTGAACTCTGGGACAATCCAATATTAAGGAATTGGAGAGAGAAGATAGGAGCAATTAAGACTTGAAAAGGAATGAACAATGAAGTATAAGGCAAACCAAAAGTATCTGATGAGAGTGTATCATTTTATCCTCATGACAAAATTAAGAGGCTTTAATTATTTTCATCATTATTTAGGTGAGGAACAGAGGCTCAGAGAGTAAAAGCACGTGTCTTTTGTCACACAGCTAGTATTGGAAGAGTTGGGATTTGAGACAAGAAAGTATGGAAATCCTTATTTGGGATGGATCTAGTTGGCTGTGGATGTGATGATGGTGATTTCTCTTTGGCCTTGACAGCTTGTGTGTCCTCAGCAATGACATCTATTCAGGGGAATTCAGGGATTTGATTCAGGGTATACTGACAAAAATGATGTCTGGTTATGACCAAACTTCCATCCTAAACTGTAAAGCTTAACTAAAAGATAGTGTTTGCTTTTTTATTGCCAGTTTTATTGACATAACATTGCATTAGTTTTAGGTGTTCATCATAATGATTTGACATATGTATATGCCAATACATATAAGATGCCAATAAGTCTAAATATTGTGAAGTGATCACAATGGGCTTAGTTAACATCTACCGCCTAACATAGCTATAGATATTTTTTCTTGTGATGAGAACTTTCAAAATGTAGTCTTAGTAACTTTCAAGTATACAGGACAGTATTATTAACTATGGTCACAATCCTGCACATTCTATCCCCAGAACATCGTGTAATGGGAAGTTTGTATCTTTTGATTACATTCACCCATTTCCCCTCAACACAACCCCCACCCCTGCCACCAGCAACCACCAATCTGTTTTCTGTATCTATGAGTTTGCTCTTTTCATATTCTACATATATGTGAAATCATGTAGTATTTGTCTTTCTCTGTCTTATTTCACTTAGCATAATGCCCTCAAGGTCTATCCATGTTGTCACAAATGACAGTATTTCCTTCCTTTTTATGACTAAAAAATATTCTGTTGTACA
This sequence comes from Procyon lotor, assembly GCA_028646535.1. Taxonomy (NCBI): domain Eukaryota; kingdom Metazoa; phylum Chordata; class Mammalia; order Carnivora; family Procyonidae; genus Procyon; species Procyon lotor. Next base: position 62,104,376 of record CM053610.1, read on the forward strand.
GATACACCGCATTTTCCTTATCCACTCATCTACTGATAGATACTTAGGTTGTTTCCATGTCTTGGCTGCTGTGAATAATGCTGCATTGAATATGGGGATGCAGGTATCTTTTCAAGATCATGATTTTATTATCCTCAAATACCCAGCAGTAGAATTGCTAGATTATATGGTAGTTTTTACTTTTAAATTTTGAGGATCCTCTATACTGTTTTCCATAGTGGCTGCACCAATTTACATTCCCACCAATAGTATGTACGAATTACCTTTCTCCACATCCTCACCAACACTTGTTATTTTTTGTCTTTATGATAATAGTCATTCTAACAGATGTGAGGTGGTATTTCATTGTAGTTTTTTTTTTTTTTTAAGATTTTATTTATTTATTTGATAGGGAGAGAGATCACAAGTAGGCAGAGAGGTAAGCAGAGAGAGGGTAGCGAGATCCCTGCTGAGCAGAGAGCCCGATGCGGGGCTTGATCCCAGGACCCTGAGATCCTGACCTGAGCCGAAGGCAGAGACTCAACCCACTGAACCACCCAGGCACCCCTCATTGTAGTTTTGATTTGCAGTTTCCTGATGATGGTGAGTGATCTTGAGCAATTTTACATGTACCTCTTGGCCATTTATATGTATTTCTTTGGAAGAATGTCTATTCAATACGCCTGCATTTTTTAAAAAAGATGTATGTATGTATGTATGTATGTATTTATTTATTTATTTTAGAGAGAGAGAGAGAGAGAGTGCAAGGTGAGGGGCAGAGGAAGAAGAAGAGGGAGAGAATCTCAGGCAGACTCCCCATTGATCGCAGACCCGACGTGGGGCTCCATCCCACCACCCTGAGATCATGACCTGAGCTGAAACCAAGAGTCAGACGCTCAACTGACTGAGCCACACAGGCACCCTTGTTTCTTTCTTTTTGAGTGCAAACTAGAGACAGATGCTGATTGGTGTCAACAGTGTAAAAATGGGATAAAAGTGATATGAAAGTCCATCAGATTAAATAAAGAACATTGGCTTTCATGAAAAACCTTGGCATTTACGTTAAGGTGAAATGAAAATTTTTGAACAAAGAAAACTATCAATTTTTTTGTCAATTTCTTACTAAAACTCATGTGTGGCCTAGTTTTCCTTTCCATGAGATTTGAAAAGATGCAAGGTGAAAACCAATCTATTTCTACTTTAGCTTATTGCAATGGGCATTTTGCTGATTATAAGTTGTGAATTTTCTGTTAAATATCTTATCTGCCTTGCTGTATTGCACACTGTATTGCTCATTGTTTTTGTTTACAGTCTTATTATCTAGAGATGAAGGGCAAGAAGAGATGCCAATAAGTCTAAATATTGAAAGGTCAGGGTATTCACACACACATTATTTTACTTTTCAGAATGCATTAACCATTTAACTCTGATATCTCTTTCAACTTTAAGATGTCAAACTGATACTATGCCATTTTCTCTTCTGAAGGCAATTTTTGAGATCATAAAAGTGTGCAAGGGACATGAAAATGGGACCTGGATGATGTGGTATTGGCAGAATTTTCAGCTCATGGGTACTGAGAAAGAACAAAAGTTGCTGGTTTCACTGGCTGTTTGTTTTTGTAACCCTTCAAGTAATAAAAGCAGCAACATAAATTTTGGGTTGGTTTTGTTCCCCCTTGAAGTTTTGCTCTAGGAACTGAGAAATCTCTTTGTACAGCTGTGTAAATACTATCTTGCCATTTGGCACAAATGGGAGGTTGGTCTTAGAAACCTTCATTTGTGAAAAATGAAATAAGCACAGGGACTAGAATGGGTGTGGGTTAGAAGGGAAGAGAGAAGCAGGAGCTCCCCAGTCTGGGATTATTCTGCATGGATATTTGCTGCTATTGTCTATCCAGCATATTTTTATTTGGGTACTTGCTCTTTTTCTACCTACCAGTTTTGATTAAGCTATCAAGGATAGTACCCTGTGTTCTGTGCAACACAGTATATGCTAGTGGTCCAACAATTGTAAAATGACAGGCAATAAGAAAATAAAGGCTAAATTTGACTATACAAAATGTTTTTAAATGCATGAAAAAAATTGTAAACAAAATCAAAGACAGTGGATAAGCTTGGAGGAAAAAAAATTTTTTTAAGATTTTATTTATTTGACATAGAGAGAGAGATCACAAGTAGGCAGAGAGGCAGGCAGAGAGAGGGAGAAGCAGGCTCCCTGCTGAGCAGAGAGCCCGATGTGGGGCTCCATCCCAGGACCCTGAGATCATGACCCGAGCCGAAGGCAGAGGCTTTAACTCACTGAGCCACCCAGGTGCCCCTGGAGAAAATATTTTTAAGATATACTGCATATAAAGGATAAATATACCTAACACATAATAAATTCTTAAAATTAGAAATTTTAAAAAATCTACTAGAAATTAAGAACAAAATGTAAATAGATAATTCATAATAAAAATAGCCCTTAAACATGAAAAGGGTTCCAGTTTCTTCACATCCTTACTAACACTTGCTATCTTTTTTTGTTTTAGTAATAACCATCCTAACTGATATGAGCTCACTGTGGTTTTGATTTGTCTTTCCCTGATGATTAGTAATGTTGAGCATCCTTTCATAGACCTATTGGTCATCTCTGTGTCTTTTTTTGGAGAAATATCTATTCAAGGACTTATTTTATTTTTATTTATTTTATTTTTATAAATAAAATATTTTATCATATATAAATATAATATTTATTTTATTTTTTTATTTTTTTGCTATAGGGTTTTAGCAGTGAACCTGGAGGAGATTATGCTAAGTGAAACAAACCAGTCACAATAGGACAAACACTGCATAATTCCACTTACATGAGATGCCTAAAATAGTCAGACTCATAGAAGCAGAGAATAAAACTGGTTACAGAGATGCCTAAAATAGTCAGACTCATAGAAGCAGAGAATAAAACTGGTTACCAGGGGCAAAGGGGAGGGAGAAATAAGCAGTTCTTCAATTGGCATAAAGTTTCAGACATGCAAGATGAATTAGTTTTAGAGATTTGCTGTGGAGCATGATACCCATGACCCAGAGTCAACAAAATTGTGATATACACTTAAAAATTTAAGAGGATAGTTATTATATTAAGTAGTCTTAGCACAAAAAGCAATACAACACAAAACCAAATACCCAAAGGGGTACAAAGAAAATTTTGGAGATGGCTATTACCTTGATTATGGTGATGGTTTCATGGTTATATGGGTATGCCCAAACTCATCAAAGCGTATCCATTAAATAGGTGCAGTTTTTTGGTATCTCAAACTCAATGAAGTTGTTTAAAACAATAACAATAAAACAAAAAAATACATATAAAAAGGCATCCAACTTCAACAGAGTAATATGGCCTAGCTGTGAGTGCTGTGCCCTCTTTTGTAGATTAGAACTGGAGGAATTGGCATGAACTCATGATTCATTGCACATCAATATATATTTCTTAGCTCTGTCACCGAAAGGATCTAGAAGCAATAACGCACCATTGTGAATGAGCACATCTCTCAACCTCATCTCAGTTGCTAAACATTGGTCTCCAACAAAAGAAACAAGAACTCCTTGGAGAAATAGCTGATCTGTGGCTGAAACAGAAAAATTGCATGATGAAACTAGAACCTGTTGTGGTGCCAGAAAGTAAGGAAGTGTTTAGAAAATGGGACATATCGAAAAGACACAAGAGCCAACCTTGATGGGATTAACAATGGCCAAATCAGTGGTAATGTAGGCAAACAACGAGTAACGTTAGTAAAGGCTTTTAATCCAAACAAGGAAGTATGAATACTTACTGATATAAAAAAATAATTGAATAAATAAATCAAGAGAGAAGAGAAACTTCTTTCTACAGTTTAGTATATAAGCACCATAAACATTTGTGTGAAGTTGTTTGGGTGTGGATTCTGATGACGGTCAAGTATGCTTTAAAGTTTTCACTTTCCTTGTTAGTTAACCTTCATTTAGGGCTCCACCTCCTTCCCTGCCCTTTGTCCTCTCATCAGCCAGGGCTCTTCATCAGCCCAGTTTGCCTGCCAGAAAATAAGTAAAAGTATTCCATTATTGTATGATCCCTTACTGTGAATTGGTTTATCAGAGTGCCTCAAAATCCTTTCAGGAATACTGTAAACACTATAGATTACAAATTATAGGCAGTATTTTATCCCATTCTATCATCTCCACTACCTTTTGTCTCAGTAACATATTCATCTTCCTATTCCTTTTAGAAACCTTAGAGTTAGCTCTCATTCAAACTCCTCTTAATATTGTCTAATAAGTTACTATATGATAAGTGCTATAGTCTCTTATTTTAGCCTCATCATTTGCCTATAGATTCATAGTCTGCATTTGCCTCCTGCTCCATGTTTCTGGCGCTATTCAGTAAGATAACTGCAATGACCTGGGCCTTGTCTCTGCGGTATCAACCTAGTCTAGTCCATGACTTAGTTAAATAAAGATCTCCTCATTACACATCTATAAACAAGCTCCTGACAGTTCCCTGATGCCCAATAGATAAAGGGAAAACTCCTAATCATGGTATGCAAAGATCTTCCCCACAAGACCCAGCCATCATTCCATTCTTAACTCTTGCTGGTGCAATCAACATATTCACATAACAATACAGCTATTTTCAGGACTTCTAGTGCTTTTGGTCTTTGCACCTGCATGACTTTACATGTATGATACTTTCTCTTTTCTTTATAACTGGAGAACACTCACTCATCTTTTATAATCTGTCTTAAAAAGACTCCCTGATATTTTTTTCTCTATGTTTCCTGTTTCCAGCCTGGGCAGGTTAAAACACTCTCTATTTTCTCCATAACTTCTCACATATTTTGTTACTATTGAATTCATCAAATTATATTGTGATTATTATGTCATTGTTCCTCCAGTAGATGCCTAGCATAATTACGGGGCCCAATAAATATTAAGTTGATTGAATATAAATTAATGAATGCATGAGATATAAGGGAAGTATTTTAGCTAGAGAAGCAAATACCTTCTTTTTTCCCCCAAATATGTTTATTTTATTTTTTCAGTGTTACAAGATTAATTGTTCATGCACCACACCCAATGCTCCATGCAATATGTGCCCTCCCCAATACCCATCACTATACCTTCTGCTGTCACTCAAATATGCACCATTACCAAATAGTCTACTCTGGTAGACTATTGTTCTTAGGTAGTTCTTATGACTTCTGTCTTGTAAATCTGACTTCGTTCTGGGTATACATTTTGCCAAGAACACTCTGGCTTAAGAAAATTCTAAATTCTAAATTTCAAACCACATTCCTATCACCTAATCTATAACAGTGATAGAAAACGGCCACAGGAAACCATACATTGAAATATTAACTTATGTCAGATGGTAAAACAAGAAACTTTATTTTAGAGGTCCAATTAATTTTTTTAAAAAATATTTTATTTATTTATTTGACACAGAGAGAGAGGGAGAGAGAGCATACAAGCAGGGGGAGGGGCAGAGGCAGAGGGAAGAACAGAGCCTGAGGTGGGACTCCATCCCAGGAGTGATCATGACCGGAGCTGAAGACAATTGTTCAACCAACTGAGCCACCCAGGTGCCCAATATATTGGTCCAATTAATTTAATAAGCTTTTTAGTTTCTATAGTATATCATGTAAAATTTTATTATATATATAGTTTTTAATAATATATACTACATAACATTTCATTTTAAACATCAGTGATGCTTTGAGTATAAGCTACTATGAAACTGGAAAAAATCAACATCCATCAGACTCTAAGTGTTGACAATCATTTTTCTTTATATAGAAACTTCATTCCTATATTAGAAATAGATGACACCATTTTCCAGTCTGAAATTATAAGCCAGTATACCTACAGACATTTCTCAATGGATGAACTGAAAGTTAATCACATTTGTACAATTTTATGTGCTGTAAGCTTGACAGATTTGGGTGGACTGTTTTGTTTTTTAAGAAATGATTGTACTCTTATCTTTAGGATATGGAGCTCTTTACTCTGAGCTGTTTTTTAAGGGATTTGCACTGAACAGCAACTGCATCTGTAAAATGTATAAGGAGGAAAGCCATGTTTGTTTAATATCTTATATGCTCTTCAGCTACTTAGAAAGGCAGAGAATGCATTTTTCCATATGTCTTTTTGTTTATGAATGTCCCACCATTGTGACTTCACATAGGGCTGTTTATAAACATTTTCGTGTGTGTGTGGATGTATATATTTAAGACAACACAGATGTTTGCGTGTTGCTAGAGAAACATAATGTTAAGTGTTGTCTTACATTATTAGCCCTTAGCCTCTGCATTTGCTTTCTTATTTGCACAGTTGAACTTGTGATAGAGAAGAGTTGCATGAGGCTGGAGGGACATGATGGATCTCTGTCCAAAAGGAAGAAATGGTAAAATTGCAAAGGCCTAAACTGATGTTAACAACACTTAATTCTTTTGGCTCTAGATCTGGGTTGTAAATTTCTCATACTTGAAGAGTTTGAAAATACTTAATATACCCTTTTTCCCCTTCCCATGTATAGTTTGAACTTGACATTAGCTGAAAAATAAACCAAAATAAGCTAAGGGAAAATATAGCTGTTGTTGTCTTTGTCAAAGTGTCCTTACATCCTCTCTCTAAGAGGGTATTAAACCTAATTGCTTTGTACAAAGCAATGATCACCACACTGTAATATAAAACACCTGAGTCCTAATAGCCCAGTGATATGCTGCAAAGGGAATTTTATATACTTGAAATTTTCTTCCCATTCTGAAGAATGTATCTCAGTGCGGTTGAAGAGATGAGATCAAAACCGCCTCCAGGCCATCTGAAAGTTTTAGTGACCAGAGAAGTTTCCTTAACTTTTCTGGTGGTATTAGTATTTCAGCAACCTGATGCTTGGAATCTTCACTGACCCCGAGGCCTAGGAGGCCAGGTCCAGGGATTATATTTTCATTTTATTAAAAGTACTCTATTTTTTTCAGAGTCTATCTGAATCTTTATATGCTGGAAAATTGCAGCAGACTCAAGCTTTCTAGAAGGGTTTCACTGAGGAAGACGGTTCAGATGTATATTTTCACCACAATCAGTGTTTGCAAAGATGCTGATTTTCTTCTGAAGCCTTAACAGGCATCTCTACTTAGTGCGAAGAAAATACCACCACCACATCCCTAGTGCAGAAATTAATTTCATATGGGAAAACTTTCTCTTCTATAATGAGAAAAGAGAATTAAACATAAATGTTTCTGGGACAAGGACCATTTTGATTCAAATTCATGCCAAGATAGAAAAGATCTTTTCCCAAGAGCAGTTTCTGATGGTTGGAGGAAGAGTAAAGAGAAGAGCAGGACATTTGACGGGAGAAGGACAAAGTGTCACAAAATTGGGAGAAATAGAGAGAAATGGGCTGAGAGGCTGGAGTGCTCACAAGACAGCTTCGATGACAGTTTGATCTATGGATAGCGTGGTCTTGCCACACTGCTTACCCTTAAAGCTGGCAATCAGCTTTGTGGCTGTAGCTGTGGCTGTTTTTTAAATATTAGCCTCATAGATGTTTTGGTGTAGTTGTTAAATAGTGCTAGATTGGGTTTTTTTTTTCTCCCCCACATAGACACTGGACACATTTTTAAATAATCATGATTGAGGACATTCTTCTAAGTACTTCTTTCAGCTTGAATTTGCCCTTCATAGGACAATAACATATACAATGCCTAGAAAATTCGTGTTTCAGCTGCCGTGGCAATTGACTAATTATACTTAAAGATGGGGATCATGATTCTTTTAGACCCCCGAGAGCTACTTGGACAGAATGGAAAATTCCAGGAATCAATGTGTATGAGAAACGTAAGAATAAAAAACATATTTTTGAATTGTTGCATAAAATACAATGGGCTTCGTCCCATTAGTGAGCGAGTCTTTATTCACAAACAGTGTCATTTAAATGTGGTGATTAACCTTACACCATTTACAATTCTGTTCTTAGAGACTTTTCTATAATTAAGCAGTCAACTGACTTTTCCTTTTAGGGAACTAGAAATCCTAGAGCCTTGAGCCTGTGCTAGAGTTTCTCACCAGCTTTCCTTGAAGCCTTCAGTCAGTCCCCTTCTTTTCCTTCCAGTCACTTCAACAGAGGATCCGCTACTGTCTATATGGAGCCACTCTCCGTGAATTTGTACTCTTTTTAAAGTGCAAAAGGCACTGCTCACTGATCAGCTTTATCCATCTTCCCAGGAGTCCTTAGCCTGCTGCTTAAGATGCTGATAATGGAGGGAAGTCTTCATTCCACATTTTTTTTTGAGTGTTTGCTATTTTTAAGGCACTGCGCTACATGTCCAAAAAATAGAATATTCTTATTTTCTGAAAGTTGGGAGGGAAGGTTAATTAAAATATTCATAAATAAATTGAATCTATAAGTTTAACATGACACAGAAAAAAAGAGATATTTCCTGAGCATCTACTATGTACTATACACTCTGCTATGTGCTGTATGTGATAAAAAAAGAGTGGAGTCCATGACCTAACTAGGAAGGTGTTGCATGCATTGCGAAACACAGACTGATAAGAACCAAAATGAGTGAGTAGAATCTAAGGAGAGGACCTAAAAGAGCTTGATATATGGGAAGTATTTAACAAATGTTTAGAGATTGTTTATAGATGACTAGGGAGTAATCAAAGACTATGGAGAAGTTTAGGCCCGCGTGTTAAGAAAGATAGTCTGGTAGAGTAGAAAAGGAGGAACACTCTGGTTAGGGCAGGGATATGAGCAAAGGTAAGGAATTTGGTATGTGCTGGCATGACTAAAAAGGAGAGGTTAAGGGAAAAATAAAAAAAAAAGTTGAGGGCAAGAATGAGACTTAGAAGTCAGATGACACATTCACAGTTGTTCATCTAAAAATAAATGGGGTTGGGATTTGAACTTGGGATGTCTGACCCTGACTCCCCAGGATGGGAGGTAAGATTGCACACATCAGGACTGTAGTAGCCTTGAATCTGGGCACAGTGATTTGACTTTCATTTTATAGACACCAGGGGATTTATTAGGTATTATTTTCTTATATTTCTGCTATGAATATTAACAGCTGCTTTACTATTAGAACAGAAAACTCCAAATGGAGAGAACTCAATTTTCTGAAATAATGTCTTATATATGAACCCAGGTATTGTAAAGTAAATTTTTAACTTTTGAAATTCTAATACTTTGATATATGATAATATACAATTCTGTGCTATTATTTCATTTCTGCTGAAGATTCTACAGGCTTATAAAAGGGATGTTTTCAAGCTAGAGATAACTTGTTTGAGATTCTTAATATGTGAAGAACTTATCTCTAAATTTTTAGATTTTTAAATAAACCTAGTAAGTATTATGGATTGATTTGTATCCCCCACCAAAGTCCATATGTTGAATTCCTGACTCCTAGTATGATATAATTGGACATAGGGTGTTAAGGAGACAATTAAGGCTGAATGAGGTCATAAGGATGGGGCCCTGATTCAGTAGGATTTGGTGTCTTTATAAGAAGAGGAAAAGACATCAGAGCTTACTCCCTTTCACTTGTTGCACATGGGAGAAAGGGAAAGTGTGAAGGTGGCTGTCCGCAAGCCAGGAAAATCACTCTCACTAGAAACCAACCCTGATGTTGCCTTGGTCTTGGTCTTGTGGCCTCCAGACCTGCAAGAAAAATAAATGTCTGTTATATCTGCTACTCAGTCTGCAGTATTTTGTTATGGCAGGCCTTACTTGACTAAGGCAGAAAGTATTTGTATGGGGAAAAATGTTTGAGGAAGAAAACAGAATCCTACCCCCAAAATTAATAGAGGGAAACTGAGTGGTATATAGTGTATATAGAAATACCTTATCATCTAAGGAGGACTTGTGAGGTCGTAAATGGAAAGTACATCTTCATAGGCTGTCTAGAGTGACATACTGTGAAATATCAGGAAGTGAGTAGGTCTTCTTGGAAAGAGAAACCAATATGAAAATTATGGATGGTGTCACTGGAGTTACCTATGTTTAAAAATAAATGTAATTGCTGCCAATGAGAAATACTGAAGACTATTGGCCATATTTTGTTTCACTCCACTGTAGTTTATTAACACAACCTTTAATTAACTCCATTGACAGTATTATTTTTCTCTTGCAGCAGCTGACTAAAAATCTAGGGCAAATTCTAGCAATAATTGTGTTGAATCTCTTCAGGGAAAAAGTGAGAGCAGTAATACTTATTAAACTTTCCAATGGTTTGCGTTAGCAGATTTTTTTTTAAGAGTGACTATTTTCACTTTTTGTTCATTTGAAAGCAAGCAAACTAGAGTTTTCTGAACTGGAAGAAAAGTTTCACTTCTCACAGGGAGAATTTCTTAAAAAGAAATTATTTTGAAGAAGATGCAAATTTTTGGGAATCTCTGTGTCTAAGCTTACTTAGTAGCTCAGTGTTGATGATGCGGCATCTTTTCTGTTCCTGTATTCATAAATACTGAAACTGCATGTGATGCATAGGGCAAGGTATGGGAAAGGCCTACAAAGCTTCAATGACTTCTGTTTTCCATGCTTCCTTCCTAGCATCTGGATGTTTCACCGATCCAGAAGTTCTGTGAACTTTGTCATCTAGATTTTTTTCTTCATATTTGTATATATTTTTAAATTTTAATTTCAATATAGTTAACATATGCCATTTAGGGTTTCTTACGGAGCTTCTATTATATAGGTGTGACCTAATAAATTACTGGCCATCCATCTCCAGCCCTCTTTTCCTCCCCAGAGGTCTGAGGGTAGGGTTGAAAGTTACAATCCCCTAAACACAAGATTGGGTTCTCTGGCAACCATCCCCCTCCTAAAGCTATCTAGGGGAGGGGGCTACCAAGAGTTACCTCAGTAACTGATTGAAAGGGGCTTGTTATGAATAACAAAAGATGTTCTTATCACCCTCATCATTCAGTAAATTCCAAGAATTTCAGAAACTCTGTCAGGACCTGGGGACTAGGAGATTTTTGTGTTGGCTACGGGTCAGCCACCTTTAAGGAAATATTTCTTTAAGTATTACTTTGGACACCCATTGTCCCTGCTTTATTGATGCCTATGTATCAAGGAAAAGGAAAACTTTTTAACATTCCTATACAAGGATATTTAGTACTTCTATAATTTAAAATTTAAAATAATGGGAAATATGCATCAGGACATATCATATTTATCCTAAATATCCTTCTTGCTGAAATGCAATCTAATGCTTTCTCTAGTACCATATGCTTGTTTAACGGGATACAATAAAACAACTTCAAAATTATGTTAAGATTTCAGCTGCTTTACATTAGCTAGTTCTCTTTATGGAATTAATGTCAGTGCCAATTAAATTAGAGAAGATGTCTCAAAATTATGAAGGTCAAAAGTCGCCAGAGGAAATGAAGATGGCCAAAAACATTCATAAAACATGAAGGGTGGTTTGATTTAACTATATATACATTAATGGTCATTGAATGTTAGTGCTTTTCAATAATGGCATAGGAAATTAACTTACAAATTCTTCCTACAAATGAGAGAACTGGCATATATTTTAATTGTAGAAATAGGTAAGTTTTTATTTTAAGAATGAGGAATGTATAGAAATAAAGGCAATCATACACTTATGAATAAAGAGTACCTTAAATACTTCTAATAAAGGAATGCATTTGCCAATGCTAATGATTTTAGTCAATTTGAGAAACTATGATACTGTGTTCACCACATTGAAAATGAAACATAATGTGCATTATCTATAGCACATATTCACTGATATGCCGCAAAGATGATTTAATGTGTGCTATGGTAAGTGCTGTGAAATGTGTAAGCCTGATGATCACAGACATACATATACCCTGGGCCAAATAATACATTATATGTTAATTAAAAAAATGAAAAAAAAAAGAAAAGAAAAACAGGTAAATAAGTTATGGAGCATTTCTAGCATGGTGGTCTAGAGCATCTGAAAGCGGATGCCTGCGAGTGCTGTTTAATTGCTGGTGCCTCAGTTTCCCCATATGTGAAATTAGCACAATAAAAAAAAAAAAGCCTGCCTTGTAAACAAACAAAAAAAAGATTTGTTACACTTGTAGAACATTTAAGAATTTATGAAAGAAACAAGTGAGAGGGTTTCGAAGTGAGGCAGAATAGCTATGAGGAGTCTCTTCCTAAGGATAATAAAGCCCTAAAGAGAAGAACCTCACCGGGAGTCGATGCACTGCTACTTTTCACTTGCTGGAGCTGAGGGGCGGAGCAGGCGAGACGGTGGGGCTAGAGAGGCCGGTCCCGGAGCCGCAGGGTTGAAATTGCCCAGCTGGGAGCTGGCGGGGCCAACTTCCCACCCAGGTCTCCTACTGCCGGCTGGGGTCCTGACACTGTGGGAGTCGAGCCCGGCTGATCAGCAAGATGGCAGAGGAGTCGCTTGCTGTCTTCGCCAGTGTGCTGGGCTTGTCGCTCTTCCGGCCTGTCTCCTCTATCACTAAGCCGACGGCCAAAGAAGCGGGAGAGGAAGTGGCACTTTTGCCATGGCAGGTATCCAGGACATAGTCTGAGGCTGAGATTTGGGTATGTCGGCCTGAGGGCATGAGGAGCCTCCACACTTCACCCTTTCCACCTTTTTACAACATACAGGCCGACTACACCTGGATTTTCCTGAACAACTTATTTCCTCTAAGTCTTATTTACCTCTGTGGAACGGGAAGTGGCCACTGAGTAGGGCCAAGTATAGAGGCCGCTGCTTTCTTTTCTTCTCTCCTCCTTCCAATATGAAATTGTAGATTTATATTTTTGTGTGGGTAAAAAGTACCTGTAATTCTTTATCTATTTAATAGGCAATAAAAGCTTGGTTATAAGGAGCGGAATAAAGGGTGAATGTGCTTAAGAGGTCAGGCTCTGGAGTCTTGACTGCTGGGGTTTCAATCATGGTTCTACAGTTTATTAACTGTGTAACTTTGGGGAATGTCCCAGACTGAATGTTTGTTCCCTCTCAAAACACCTATGTTAAAGCCTTAATTCCCCTTGTGGCTGTATTTGAAGATGGGACCTCTAAGAAAGTAATTAAATTTAAATGAAGTCAGAAGGGTGAGGGTCTGATCCAGCAGGATTAGTGTCCATATGAGAAGAGACACCAGTTTCCTTTTCTTCTTTCTTGACCCATTCTTTTCCCTTCACAGAGCAAAGGCCAAGGGAGGATGCCACGTCAGGAAGAGAGCCCTACCCGAAACTGAATCAGCTGGAAACTTGATCTTGGACTTCTGGCTTCCAAAACTGTAAGAAAATAAATTTCTGTTGTATAATTCATCCAATCTGTGGCATTTGTTATAGCAGCCTGAGAAGACTAATACAGGGAAATTACTTAATTCTCTGTACTTTAGTTTTCTTAATGTACACTGAAGATAACTAGGCCCACTCCCTACTGTTGCTTTGATGAGCTGAGTGTAATAATCTCAATTAATGTTAGTTACTCATATTCTAATTATCAAAAATATAATTTATTGTTCTCTATACGTACCTAGAGTAGAATCAGCTAATTTTATTTGGGGAATGAAACTTTTTAAAAAGAACTAATTAAGAGCATTACATGTGTTTATATTTATACTGTGTGTAGAAGAATCAGTGTGAGCCTGAGACATATTTAAAGTTACGGCAAAGAATGCTAAATACAGAAGTCTGTGAAATATAACTGGAATAAATTAAACAAAAATTTTTTTATATGAATTTTGGCTTTTTTTGAAGGTGTGACTCAAATGGGACCAGATTTTGAGCAATGACTATTGTTTTTAAGCTCCTCGGAATGTACTCCAAATTACTAAATGCAAATTGTTAATCTGAGATCATATTTCAAACAATAACAACAATGAGAAAAAACAAAAAGCATTCAGAGTATATGGTTGACTTGATTATTTTAGCCCCAAACTTCAACGTTAAGTTTTGACTGCATGAAACTATTTGCAACCAGTTTGATTTTTTTCTTTTCTTTTTTTCTTTTGGATGAGTTGTTATTTCAGTGTTTTGGAGACACAGAGCCACTCAATTTAGTAAAGTAAAGGTCACGTTGATTATTTGTTGTTATAAAAGAGGAAACAAACGCGTAACTGGTTTAGTGAATTTTGTATTTTTTAAACTGGTAATCCTTGTGAGTTTTAGACAAAACCTTAATGAAATCAGAATTTCTTTTTCTACTAGTTAATACCTTAGCACAGTGACCTATAACATTATGTAGCAAGTTGCTTACTGCATTAGGTGCCTTAATAAAATCTTTGGGACCCAGAATTGAAAATAGATGTGCTAGTGTGGCAATGGGTGGGAATGGTGGGTGAGGAGGATTGTGGAGGTGAAACCAATTAGCTTCAATTATTTGACTGATTGACCGAACAAATTTCCTACTATGCCTAAAAAAATTTCTAGTTTGTTGCTGATGCCTTTAAGGGTAGGATGCAATTCTTATAAGAAAATAAGAAACCAAGGATGGGAAAGAATATTGATCAAAAATGAGAGATAAAGTAGGGAAAACAGATTTTTTGGGAAAAAAAAATCTTCTTAAAATCATTCTTCTCCCTCTTAATTAGCAAGTGTAATTAGAAGAAAGGAGAGGATGAATACAGAATTTCAGTGTCATCTATAAAGTTTGCCTGCATTTGAATGTCTTACTGTAATTCTGTAAAACTGGGTCTTAGTAGCAGAAAACTCCATAATTGATCATAAATATAATAGTATTTTCTTAGTATAAATTATATTCTCATGGTGCTTATAATAGAATAATAAAGTCTTTTAATAAGCAATAGAAAAATCATAAATGTAAAACCAAGTAATGAAAAACTATAGTTTAAAATAAAACACTTTACAGTACTCTAATTTGTTTGGTATCTTAATTAAATTATCTGAACTTAGTATTGTAAATTCAGCGTGTAATTAGATAATTCCTTTGCCTGAGAAAAAGGGACTTCTTAAAAAGTTTTTTCTCACTGAAGTTATGAAAAAGAAAATATTAATGGCTTCATATGCATTTTATTAAGTGGTGCATAGGCAGGGGCAGAGAGGAAAATAGAAAACATTAACAAGAATGCATGCTAAAAAGTGATATAACAGTTGTTTGTATTAAATTCCCACCTAAAAATTTCAGATAATACAACCAGTATATCCAGTTTTTAAATACTACATTAGGAGTAGTTTTATTTGATATAAAGTAATGAAAAGACAACATTTTTTGGTAACTTAAGAGAGTATATTTGATTGCAAGGTTTCAGTATCTGTAAGTGCTGTTTGCAGATGATATTGTTTCCTAGGCAAAGCAAAACATATCAATGGGAAAACTATTAAAATTAAGAACACTGTTAAAGTGGCCACTTTCAAGATAAATATTATAAATGGTTTTATTAATAATAAACATTAAAAAGAACAAAAAGTTACACTAAAATGGTAACAAGAAATTTCTCGGAATAATCTCAGTAAAAATGTGTAAGACCATATGAACAAATTTAAAACCTCATCGAGGAAATAACTAAAAGACTATTTTTTGAGGAAATAATTAAAGACTATTTTTTACCTTTTTGTATCTCTAATGGTTTAAATTTGCTGGACACATAGTAGGCCATGAAATACTTGTTGAACAGCTAATGAATCAACCTTGTGGAGTATATAGAATATAGTTTGGGGAATGCTTTCATGGTGTAAAAATATTGCAGTGTTGGGGCGCCTGGGTGGCTGAGTCATTAAGCGTCTGCCTTCGGCTCAGGTCATGATCCCAGAGTCCTGGGATCCAGCCCCGCATCGGGCTCCCTGCTCAGCAGGAAGCCTGCTTCTCCCGCTACCATTCCCTCTGCTTGTTCCCTCTCTCGCTGTGTTTCTAGCTGTCAAATAAATAAAATCTTTAAAAAAAGAAAAAATTGCAGTGTTGACATTCAATGTGTGTGCATATATATAAAATATGTATGCATATATATGTTCATTTAATGTACATATCCTGAATGTCAACATGGCAATATTTTATAATTATATGTTCTATACAGATGTTTATTTAATATAAAAATGAATATTCTTCTCAACATCACATCTTGCATCCTACATAACAGACATAATAGAAGCTTGTCATTCTAGTATTTCATCAGAATGTCAAGGGTTACAGATTTATTCTTTTATATTTACTTATTTTACTCCTAAATTTTAATCCCTAATTGTTATGTATACTCTGTTTTCTGTATATATAAGGCCAAAATGCTCTATTGCTAAAACCAAACACAACACAAACACTTGCATATACATGCATGCTCACGTTCATAAACACACTCAGTAGTTAACCAGCCAAACAGAGAATTAAACCTAGTGTCCCAGTTCAAATCAGTATCTTGTTTCACTCATCTACCTACCCATCCATTAATCCATCAGTCTATTGATCCATTGGTGCATCCATCCTTCTGTGCATACATATAATAAAGTTTATTGATCTTATAAACTGCTGTCATTAACCTGTTTCAGCCAAAGAAGCATAAAAAGTAATCAGAGAGAGTTAGAAAAATGGAAGAGTATTGCCACATAAGTCTAGGAAAGGCAGAGTTTCAAGGAATTGGGAAGAGTCCATTGGGATCATATAGAGAGATTATGTTTGATAGTATTCTCTTGGGTTCATCACTTAGGATGCTACTGATGAATTTAAGATAGCAATTTCGGTAGTTCATCAAGTACAAGCCAAATTCACTTGTACTGAAGGTAAGTGGGATGAGGTGGAAGTAGGTCGATGAAGACGTATCATCCTTAATCAGTACTATCCTTGTAAATGGGAAACTCGCCCTCTGCCTTCAGAACTGTACTATAAAAGAACATATGTATCCCAAGCACACACTCTCACAAGCTTATTAAAGGATGTGTGGGCAGTGCCATTAATCAGGGATCTGGAACTTAGTGCTCTCATAGCACAGGCAGTGAACCTCAACATCGTCTTTTCTGATAGGCCATTCAGTTTCCAGAGCAATGTTTCTCTTCATCTCTTATACCATGTCATTGAAACAGAAAGTGACAGTATCTGAATGCCATGACGATTTGTGTGTCAGGCCATTGTCAAAATCACAGATGGATGTACCTTCAAAGTCCAGGACTTATCTGAGGAAGTGGTTAGGTAAAAGAAAATAAAAAGGTCCTAACTAACTTGTCACATTCTTTCTCTCACATGGAAAAATATCATAGATTGTTGCATGACAAAGTATCATTCCCAACAGTTCTGAGCATGTATAGTCTCTGTTCCTCTATGTTCTAATACCTGGTTCTGGAGGCACTCAAAAATAGTACACAATTTGTAGCATTTGCATGGCAGCTAAGAATTGGTTTATAATATTAAAGAAACTACATTACTATAATGATTAATTTTTTTTGCTTTAATATATATATTTGATGAAAATACATTGAAAATTTGGATGCTTTGACTATAACGTCATTTTATATTTTAACTCTTAGGTCATTCCAATCAGTAGAACAAAAATAACATTCTAATATTGCCTATAAAAATAATTTGTGGGGCACCTGGGTGGTTCAATAGTTAAGTGTCTGCCTTCGGCTCTGGTCCCAGAGTCCTGGAATCGAGTCCCACATTGGGTTCCCTGCCCAGGGGGAAGCCTGCTTCTCCTTTCCTGCTCCCCCTGCTTGTGTTCCCTCTCTCTCTCTCTCTCTTTCTGTCAAATAAATAAATAAGAAATCTTTTTAAAAAATTGTGATTTTGATGAGATAAAGGCAAAAATAATTTGTGAGTTAGGTATGCCTCTCTTTATTACATGGCCAAACACTGCTGTCTCAAAAGAGAACACTCAGATACATGCAATATTGATGAAATTCAATCATCTTTGATATTTTACCTAATTTCAGTCACATAAATATATGGTTTTATACATATTTTTCCATTTCTAAAAAATTATGAAGGTAGATTTATCAAAGCAGAAGAAAAAATGTGGTATGTGGGCTTCATTTGTATTCTTGCTTTGGGCCTTGCAAATTGTAGGGATGGGTCTAATGTGATTACATTCTTGAGCATTTGTCCACTTACATAGTTTCTTAAGATAAATTTATAGAAACACAATCACAAAGTCAAAGAGAAAGCACTGTTTTATGAGCATTTAGATCTGTGATGCTTTCCTAGCAAAGGCACCTTTAATAAATGAAAATACTGTTTATTGAGTACCTCTCACTCTCCTTCTAGCAGAACATCCCTCTTAATTTTGTTACTAAATGTGTAAGTTACTGTAGTGCTAAAAAATTTTGCAGAGCTCTTCCACAGACTCTGAAGAGATGGAGAGGAAATGAGAGCAGACCTGGGAAGGGGGCAGGACAACTGGAAGATGCTTTCTTGGGACTCTGGTTTTATCAGTGGTCTCTGTGCTGCAGTTTAGTTGAGATCCAAGAATCCCTGAGCCTGGAAGTTTGGTTGCGGGCCAAAAATTTTTTTCAAAGCAAATAGCATTTTTAAAACCTATACCAAAATGTTTTTGTGACAAAATATAGATTAGAAAATTTATGAAAGTGTGGAGAGATGATATTTACTTATAGTCCTATACCTAGAGAAATTTGCTGTAGTACTTTTGTGTGTGTGTGTGTGTGTGTGTGTATATTTCAGACTTATGTAATGTGTATTTGTGTGTGTATGTGTATATACATATATATATTTAAATTTAACCCCCCACTTAATATACTGTGAAAATCTATCCATGTCAAACATATCTACAGTTGCATTTCATTGGTGTATCCATATACCTTAATATATTCATTTATGATTTATATCACATTCTTAGATATCTAAGATGTTTTATTTCCATAAATAATGTCAAGATATACATCTTTGTACATAAATCTTTAGAATCATCCATTTATTACCTTAAAGCATTTTCAGCAAAGTGGAATTACTGATGTTAAAAAAAATGTACATTAAAGCTTTAGATAGACATTGTCAAATAACTCTCCACAAAGGGTATATGTATTTTACCTTGCAGTATGTGAAGGAAATTAATTAGCTAATTCACTGTGATCATTCTTTTTTGACTTTTTACCAATCTCAGTGGCAATCCAAAATAATTTTTGTTTTATCCAAAATCCAAAAAATAAATCCAAAATTTATTTTTGTTTTTGTATAGTTACAAATAATTTTAGATAAACTTTCTTATATTTATGGGCAAATACATTTATTTATGACTTGTTTGTTCATATAATTTCCCTATTATTATTTAATGTCTTCAACCCATCCTTCCTTATGAATGCATCTTACCAGAAAAAATATTAAAACTTCATCTCAATTTAATAACAATTAGAAAATTACTTATTGACCATTGTTCTATTTGAGATTACATGGAGGGTGCTAAATAGACAAGATGAACAAAATAGATGTGACAACTGAGATAGAAGAAAAAGAAAGAGGGTTTTTATACCCGAAATGCTGTTTTAACCAAGTCAAGTTGTGATTAAATTTTCATTGCTTTAGAGCAAGAAATTTGGCTCTAGAATTCATATGGTTATATTTTCCAATTTTGTTATTTTATATTGGTTTATTACAAGTATAAATTTAATATATTTTTAGAATTCAGATAGTTTGAAGTAGCTTATAAGAAAAAGCAGCAGCGTATCCTGCCCTGTTCCTCCTCGCCTATACTCCCACTATATAAATGCAGCCGCCCTCATGGCTTTAAGTTATTGAGACAAGTATTTGCCTGCATATTTCTAAATAATATATTTAAATGTCTTTTAATGTTAGCTAGTATGAACTGATTTGATGTTAAGAAAGATGAGCTTTCACTCTGTGATACTGTCATACATGCACATATGTACATATACACATACATATGCACACACACATCAAGCACCTAGATTTTATTTTCTCAAAATTACAATGTTTGTTTAAATCATTTTTGTGAGTTTCTAATGTACAACCATTACCCAGGGCTTCTGAGTCTCAGCACTGTCGACACTTTGGGCTGGATAATTCTTTATTGTGAGAGGCTGTCCTGTCCACAGTAGGATGTTTAGCAGCATCCCTGCGTCTACTTCCCAGATGCCAGTAATACATCCTAGTTGTAATAACCAAAAATATCTACAAGCATTGCGAAATACCCCCTGGAGGGCAGAATTTCCTCCAGTAGAGAACTACTAATTTCATCTTATAAGTGGTGAATTTTGCTTTTAAATATTATTTACCACTGATATTACACATCATTCAATTATTTTACTCTTTCTATAAAAGTTTTGTTTTTATTGGGGGTTAATGGTTGCATTGTGTGTATACGTATGAGTTTGCTTCGTTCTTTGTGTAAATTCACTGACAGAGTTAGAAAACCTCTCTTAATATGTCAAAGACCTCAGCTAATCTGTCAGCTCCATTTTCTCTGGGAGGTGTACCTCTGTCCTCCTGCTCCAGTATGGACTGATTGCTCTCTTGGATATAAAGCTGTCATTATGGAGCTTCTTGTCATACTAAGAATTTCCTTTTCCCTAGTAATCTGGTAAAACCCATTTCTTGTGTTCATGTGTATTGGCTATAACTTGCATTTGGCTTCTCGTAACAGATACCAAAACATCAGTGACTTAAACAGGCAACAAATTGACTTTTTCCTGAAGTAAAAGTAGTAGAGAGCTCGTTCTCTGCAGTTATAATAGCTCCAAAAGTCATCAGATACTGTCTCCAAATCTTTTTGTGACATCAGGATTATGCACGGCTTGCCTTCTGATGTTCAAAAAAATGTCTGCTAGATCTGATGTCTCTGTACTTAAAGCAGGAAACAGGAGGAAAGGAGGGGAGAAGACAAAAAAAAATCTTGGGTAAAATTTGTTTTTGTTTGTATAAAATTCTATGTTGGAAATCATGTTCTCTTAGATTAAGATGTTGAAACTATTCCTTCATTGTCTTCTGGCTTTTAGAATTGCTGCTAAAAAGTCTTATTATCATT
>CM053610.1:62125364-62153554 GCA_028646535.1 Procyon lotor
GAGGCAGGCGGGGGGGGGGGGTGGGGAGAAGAGTAGACTCCCTGCTGAGCAGAGAGCCTGATGTGGGGCTCCATCCCAGGATCCTGAGATCTTGACCTGAGCAGAAGGCAGAGGCTTTAACCCACTGAGCCACCCAGGCACCCCTTATCTCTATATCTAACATGGGGCTTGAATTTACAACCCCGAGATCAAGAGTCACATAATCTACTGACTGACCCCTCTTATAGTATTTCTTTGATAATTCACTCCTCTTTACTTTTTCTGTGATTTGATTCTGGATGTTAGGACTCTAAACAGTTGAATGTTGGAACACTTGAATTGATTCTATGATTTTTTTTTCTTCCATTTTTAAATTTTCTTTTTGGTTCTGTGTTTCTGATAAGTTTTTCAATTTTAACTTCAAAACCTTCTCTTCAATTCTTATTTCTGCTCTCCAGTTTTATTTTCTTTCTTGTTTTCTGTTTCTGTTTTACAATCCTTATACATCATGATTTCAATAACTTATCATTTCTCTGAGCACATGAATGATAACATTTTAGCATTTTCTTCACTTCTCCAGGGTGCCTTTTCCCTGTTTCTCTTTTCTTTTTCATTAAGAGACAGTCCTAAAATATTTTGTAATGCTTTGATCATCTGTTACTCTTTAAGAATGAGGTGTTTAGAAGGTAATTAGAAGATCTTTGTACAGAGCTTGTCATCTTTCTTTAGCACTATTTGGTAGGGACTTGACCACCATTTCATTGGGAAAAGCCCAAAGTCGGTATCTGTAGATATGATTTTTTCCCCCAGTTTTATTGAGATATAATTAACATGTAACATTACATAAGTTTAAGATGTGCAATGTAATGATTTGATATATGTATTGTGTTTTCTAGTTCTCATCAGACTCCTTGTGGATGGCTGCTCTAACCGCCCTATTCAGGAGAGACATATAATCTTGGCTGTTAGCGTTCTGGAAGTAAAGTATGAGAAATAGAATGCAAGCTTCTTTTTTTAGGATGTATAATTCGGTTACTTTTCCTGTTTCAGAATGGCAAAGTATTCCTGTCCTCATCTGTGCAGCCTCAAATCCACAGGTTCTTAAATGCAAATTTTCCAGAAACTTAACTCCACATTTCTGTGTGGTAGGGGAGCTGATATGAGGGTCTTAACTTCCTTTATAAAGATTTTCAACAAATTCTCCCTTTTCAGACTCATCTTCTATTTCTGCCTACATATCTGCCCATACAAGTTCCTGTTCATTCAATTACCAAGTCTCTAGGCTTCTATGGCTGGAATTGGTTTCAAGTGTCTCCCTCTACTAGGACAGTAGAATCTTATTTTTGTCTTCTTTGTCTTTACTGATAGATCTTATGAGCTCTAGTTAACTCTTTCATTTGCTTTGCCCTTGTGCTTTGTCCATTTTTGTTGATTTTTTTCTTGTTATTCTTGGAGGCTGAAGATAAATAATTATGTTCAATCTGCTGTTTATCAGAGTTTTCATTAATTTGTTTTGATTTCCCAGGGTAATATTTAAATGGCCTCAAATGTGTAAAGAAAAAGGGCATTTTAATGTAGTTAGGTAAAGATAATGGAAAAAACTAGTTACCCTGAGTTGACTTCAGGGGCTGGTCTAGCTGATGGGGCTTTGACAGTGCCATGAATTATTTGGCCAACAAAACGTAGCAAGATTGTATAATTTAATCCCCATTTTAGGTATTTCTTATCATAATAACTTGTACAGCTGCTACCTCTGTTAGGGTGAATAAGTCAAATGTGCCAAGATTTGAAAGATGCTCATGTGGTTATCTGATAAAATGTAACTTGGAGCCAGTGTATTTTCGTGTCACTTCCACCCTTCACTTCCAAACTGATTTTCACATTAGCTGTCATGAATAAAGGATCTATGAGTCATCTTATCTCATACCCAATCTTGAGTTGAAATTCAATGAGAGCAATTGGGGATCTTCCACATAGCTCCCTTAAGTTGAGAAGTTTGAGCTCAACAGGTTATGCCTCCCTGGCACAGCATGGCATTGGTAGAAAGATGCAGGAGTAGGAATAGAAGAAGTAGGGAGGAGGAGATCTGTAGTGGTCAGAGTATATTTCTAATTCTCTAGTTTATGACTGATGTGGAGGATTCCTACTCAACTGATTTTTGGCAGTTACATTGCCTGACTTGTGAAGCACTATTCACTATGCCTTCACTCATAAATTTAGTGAAATGGCCTTATTATTTGGATTTGTACTGAATCCCTAGTGCATTTTATACTTGCCTCAATTTAGCTCAATATTTGCCTGATAAGCACAAGTCACTTCTCAGATGACATAGTCTTTGAAATGCCATATGGGAATAAATGGTTGCATTTGACTTTTGATTATTTTCAGAATGCAGCAGTGAAAAGCTGTGGTAAAATATAATAAGGTTTAATCCCCGGACAAAGGAAATTACTTTGTTTCAGCTGCCGTATCCTGTGTCTTACAGAAATGCTAACTCATATTATTAAGAAGTACATTGCATTGTATGTCTCAAGAATAGAAAGTTTTTTGCACTCAAATTAAATAGATTATATGTCTTGGGTTAAGCAAAACCAAGAAAACAGCAGTGAGGTTTGGCTTTAAGTTTTTAGATGTTAAGGAAAAAAAAAATAAAAATGCAGAGTTTAACAATTTTTGTTTAAAAATTTGTTTTTTAACAATAGGAAGATGTGAGGATAACTTTTGCATGTGTGTGCAAAGAAAATGTAAATTTGTTTTGTGGTTCTTTATATAGAAGCATATTCAAATAAAATCTTCAAACATAAAAAAACCCCAAAAAACATTGCACGAACGAATGGTTCCTGTATCGACCTTCAATGGAGGCAGAGAACATTACATTAAGTTGTGCTGCAGTGAAAACAATTCTTTGAAGGGCTGAGATAATGTGGTAAATGTGCTTTACTGTCTGATGGTTTAATAGAGGAATGGATTTTGGGGAATCAGACAAATGGATGTCAGCACATCCATTAGGCTCTCTGCAGTATCATGAGTAGAAGGAACCTTAAGGTTCTGAAGAATTTCTATAGGAAATTCAGTTCTTCCTTAGCCATTCAGGAGTATGGAAGTGTTACTTATCTCTGAAGTCATCATGATTATATCCTTGTAAATGAAATTCTTTAGGGTATTCATATCTTGTAATGTACACTCAGGTTCATTTCTCTATTTTCCTTGGTATGAGTAAAGATGTCTTTTTATTTGATTGCACATATGGAAAATTTTGTTCTTGTTGCTATCCATAGGTAGCTAAATATTCAGAAAGTAGATGAATGGACTGGAAGCATACTTTTATTCTCTTTAAGTAAGCTCCCAATTCAAACATATGAATTTAAAGTTTTATGGCTCAGCAGTTCGTGGCATAGTTATTATTTTCTTCCAAATTTAATGCTAAAAAATTTAAACAATCCCATTCATGTACTTGGGCTGCCATTATAAAATACCATAGACTGGATGGCTTAAATTTATTTTCTCACAGTTGTGGAGTCTGAAAGTCTGAGATCAGGATGGTAGCATGGTCAGATTCTGGTGAGACATCTCTTCCTGGCATACAGAAGGCCACCTTTTCTCTGTGTCCTCACATAGCAGAGGGAGCAAGTGCTCTGGTGTCTTTCCTGTAAGGACAGAAATTTGATCATGAAGGCCCTGACCTCACCTAAACCTAATACATCCCAAAGGTCCTATCTCCAAATAGATACACTGGGGGCTAAGGTTTCAACATATAAATGTGGAGGGGACACAATTTAGTCCATAGGAACAACATTACCTGGATTTTAATGTTGAGTATTCTGGTTGACTTCTCTAGATTTCCCTGCAGCCAGTATATGCAAATCACAGTGTGTGACCATCTTTCTGACTAAAGTACTAAGGCTATGGGGCGCCTGGGTGGCTCAGTGGGTTAAAGCCTCTACCTTCGGCTCAGGTCCTGGGATGGAGCCCTGCATTGGGCTCTCTGCTCAGCAGGGAGCCTGCTTACCCCTCTCTCTCTGCCTGCCTCTCTGCCTGATCTCTCTGTTGAATAACTAAAATCTTGAAAGAAAGAAAAAAAGAAAGAAAGAAAAGAAAAGAAAAGAAAGAACTAGGGCTCATTCAAGAGAACTTGTAACTTTGATTTTGGCTGCCCCTCCCCTTACTTTTAAAGACATGGTCAGCAGACTCAGTTTTGTGGAAATCCAGGAATTTTTAGTTAAATGATTGGTAGATCTGTTGAAAAAGGAAGGGAAAAGAAAAAATTCAGAAGCAATGCGGAATTTTTAAACAGACCCCATATCAAGTATGATTTTATGCCCACTTAACATCAAACATAAAACATAAACTCATAATTCTAATTGCTTGGTACAACTTAGTCATTTGCCTAAACATACATACATATATATATATAATGCAATATATGTAAAATAATGTCTCTGATCCTTTGACTTTGCAGATTTCATGTGAACCCATACAGTCTAAAAATTAACACATTCATTTAAACAAACGGTTCATATGGTAATTCTGTTTGAATTATCACAGTGCACCAGTTTCCATTCCCACCAACACAGTGCACAAAGGTTCCTTTTTCTGCACATCCTTGCCAAAATTTCTTTTTCACGTTAAGGCATTCTGACTAGGTGTAAGGTGAAATCTCATCGTGGTTTTGATTTGCATTTCCCCGATTAGTAGTGATGTTGAGCATCATTTCATGTGTCTGTTGGTTATCTGTTTGTCTTCTTAGGAAAAATGTCTATTCAGGTTCTCTACCCATTTTTTAAATTGGATTATTTGTGTTTTCCTTGGTGTTAGTTGTAGAAGTTCTTTATACATTTTGGGTATTAATCTTCTCAAATATGTCATTTGCAAATATCTCCTCACTCAGTAGGTTGCCTTTTTGTTTTGCTGATGGTTTCCTTCACAGTGAAAAAGTTTTTTCATTTTGCTGCATTCCGAAATTAATTTTCCTTTTGTTTCCCTTGCCTGAGGAGACATATCTAGAGAATGTTTCTACTGCAAATGCCAGAGAAATTATTGCCTATGTTTTCTTCTGGGAGTTTTATGGTTTTAGGTCTCACATTCAGGTGTTTGATCCATTTTTGGGTTTATTTTGTATATGGTATCAGAAATGGTTCAGTTTTATTTTTTTGCATGTAGCTATCTAGTTTTTGCAACACCATTTGTTGAATTTGTTGAGGAGGGTGGCTTTTCCCCATCGTATGTTCTCGTCTCCTATATTATAAATTAACTGACCATATAGGCATGTGTTTATTTCTCGGCTCTGTATTCAGTTCCATTGATCCATGTGTCTCCTGTGCCAGTACCATACTGTTTTATTATTACAGCTTTGTAGTATATCTTGAAATCTGGGATTGTGATATTTCCAGCTTTGTTCTTCTTTCTCAGGCTAGCTTTGGCTATTCAGTCTTTTGTGGTTCCATATAGATTATAAGATTATTTGATCTGATTCTATGAAAAATGTTATTTTGATAGATATTGCATTAAATCTGTAGATTGCTTTGGGTAGTATGGACATTGTAATAATATTAATTCTTCTAATCCATGAGCATGGAATATTTTTCCATTTTTTTGGTGTGTCATCTTCAGTATTTTTCATCAGTGTCTCATAATTTTTAGAGTATAAATCTTTCACTTCCTCTGTTAAATTTAGTCTTAGGAATTTTATTACTTTTGGTGTAAATGGGGTTGTTTTCTTAATTTCTCTTTCTGCTACTTCATTATTAGTGCATAGATATGTAACAGGTATTTGTATATTAATCTTGTATCTGCAACTTTACTGAATTTCTCAGTTCTGATAGTGTTTTGGTGGAGTCTTTAGGGCTTTCTATATATAATATCATGTCATCTATAAATAGTGATAGTGTTATTTCTTCCTTACCAATTTTTATTTCTTTTTGTTTTCTGATTGCTATGGTTAGTGCTTCCAGTCCTATGTTGAATAAAACTGGTGAGAGTGGGCATCTTTGTCTTATATCACTTTACACTTTTTGAAATACATTTTTTAAAAGTTTTTGAGACCAACCAAGCATATATGAAAGAATGTGAGTAGTTTTAATTCTATGTGTGCTATTCGCAGACTAAAGGAACATTGTTTTATTGATCATAATAATCTTAGAATTTATATACCTGATTTTATTTGTGTTTTTTTTTTTTAATTTTTTTTTTTTTTTAAAGATTCCACTTATTTATTTGACAGAGAGGAGAGAGGTCACAAGCAGGCAGGGAGGCAGGCAGAGAGAGAGGGGGAAGCAGGCTCCCTGCTGAGCAGAGAGCCCGATGTGGGGCTCGATCCCAGGACCCTGAGATCATGACCTGAGCCGAAGGCAGAGGCTTTAACCCACTGAGCCACCCAGGCACCCCAATTTTATTTGTGTTTTTAAGATATAGACAGTTGGGTTCAGAAACGAGAAGCTTGAGCCATATTCATATGTATGTGTCTCATTGGACTTTGAGCTCTTTGAGGGCAGGTTCTATAACATACTTGACTGTGGTACCCAGAACAGTATTTGCATAGTATAGGGACTCCGTAAGTGCTTACTGACTGATTGAACAAACACTCCACAAACTATCTTGGACACAGCATAATTAATTCAGTATTTTAATTTGATTTAATGACCAATAGAGATAGCTCATGGTTATATAAATTCATGTGTATCAAGTTTACAACAAAAATGGTGAAGCAACTTATTTCAGTAACAACTATTTATAAGGCTTTCTATTCATCTTACTGAAAGGTTAAACCTATATTTCAAACAAAGTATTAATTATGAAGCTTTATTTTCTTTTTACTAGTTTATTTTCTCTTCTATTACTTTAATTTTGAAGATTACTCTGAACTCAAAAAAATATTTCCTACCTCATCAAATATTCTGGATGACAAGTCTTTGATTGAAAAATGCCAACAAGTAGTTAGTTTTGGTTATGTCGGGTGCACTTGCAGATTGTTGGAAACCTCAGGTTAAATAAATTTCAAGTACATTTTCACAAAAACTCTTAAAGATAGACCAGGATGATTACAAAGTCAAGGTCATTTTGCAAGGGTAAAATTCCTTATTCAATTCTAGTTAACCTAAGGATTCTGGTCAAATGCCAAGTCAGATAATTGCTTTATACTGTAGAAAATTTCCTTCTTGGGTTAGAATGTATTTGCTTAATTTTATGATTTCTTCTGGGGATGGATAATTGGTGAATATTGGGTGATGCTAAAAAAAAAAAAAAAAAAAAAAAAAATATTGGGTGATGCTTCATCACAGACGTGGTTGTAATATGGGTTCTGGGAAGTGATATGTACTAGGTCGCAGAATTTTATGTCTTTTTATATTTACTATCTGGGAGTTGATGAATTCATAGCACTGTGCTTTCATCTGTGAAGCAGAAACCATAGAGAAATACCTTGATGCTTTTCTTAAAAAGAATTGGGACACCTTAAGATGAAATAAGATAATATATGATAGCGGTGCCATCATAGCAGTTGTGTATAAACAAAGACAAAATCAACAGTCTGTGCAGATGTTAGTTGTAGCATTGTTAGGAATGGATAAGGAGAATTTCCTATCAGTTTATTAGGTAACTAAATAGTGTAGGCAACATGGCCCTTGTGGTGAGAGTCAAACAGCACTGGTTTTAATTCCCAGTTCTCCCTTTTAGTAGTTGTGTTTAGTCAGGCAAGTTAGTTTTCAATGTCTGCAATATAATAGTTCTACAATAAATGGAAATTACTGTCATTAATAAAAAAAACCTAAGATGTCTTAATGGAATATTCACATTTTTAAAATCAGTTGTTTGTGCTGAACATTTTTGGTTAAAACCATGCTGAGCTTTAACCAAAAATGTTTGGTTGGGGTGAATGGAACCCAATTCAACATTGGGTTGACTGTTTTGTTGGGGTGAAGTTTTTATTTTGCAATGTTCCCTACTCAATTAACCAAATATCCTTTACTCTTGGTTTACAAAGGAGAAACATTAAGGATTAAAGATACAAGCATTTGGATACTGTATCTCATTTTTGTTAGATGTTTTAATAGGATTAACACTAAAACAATCACTTAGCAGTAGAGGCATAGTCATTCCCTCTATATTTTGCTTATATATTCAAGAAGATAGTGATAGTAGCTGATAAGGAAGTTGCGACTTAGTGGTCCCTGAAGTGCTGTTCTGTTGGGACATATTCAGATTAACCTATAAACTATATTTCCTAGCTAATTTTCCCAGGTGGGATTGAGTGTGAGGAGGAGCAGGATCCTGAGGTTTCTTACTTTTTTAGTTTTTGAGGGCTAGGGAGACCATATGTAAATTAATCAAATCTAAAAAATATATGTTTGATCTATTCCTGAGATTATATTGAACTGAACTCTTTGATTATGAGGTCATGAATTCTAGCTTTGCTATTGATTAGCTGTGTGACCTCCTATAGTTACTGAATTTCTCTGAACTTAGTGTCTTCATCTATAAAATGTTAATAATAAGTTCCACATTGTTATCAGGGTTATAAACCCTGACACCCCTCAGGGTTTTATCTAGAACCCTGTTACCTACATAATACAAGGAAATTCTTGGTTCAATTTATGTTGCAAAATATCTGTTCAAAAATGATCAGTGGTCTCTGAGCCACATTTTTTGAGGCTTGAGAATGCAAAAAAGGAACTGATAATTGCTAAGTAGGTACATACATACTGTGTGTGAGGTAAATGTTGTGCATTTAAATGTGTATATAAATGTGTATATAATAACTTATATACACTTATCTCATTTAATCCACATACCAGTCAGGTAGGTCTTATTATCTTCATATACCAGATGAGGGAACTGAGTCTTAGATTGGTTTAGTAATTTGTTAAGTTGCACGGCTGGAGGCTGATAATGTGAAAAGTTTGCTCCATTTGTCTATTACTAGACTCTAAATCCTGTTCTTATGGAATGTATTGTGTTCTTGGGTCTGTGTTCTTTGCTATCATCAAAATATCTTCATCATTTCCTGTTGATTAGTTTGCTGCTTCTTATGGTGAGCTCCTGTGTACTTTAGCCCACATACCTGCTTGATTGGGATTGGTAAATATGTATCTATCCATTTTAAATGCAAGAAATCCATGGTATTGATTTTGTAGTTAGCAGGTATAGTAAAGAGGGATATGATTTATACAGATTTTTATTTTGTAGCATTATTGTTTACCTCCAAAAGCAAACACATTCATTTTATGTGCATTTAATAAGCAAAAAACCAATAGCATTATATTCCTTGATATCCTCTTGAAAAGACATCACATATAACAGAGATTTACTTATATTTTTCTAATTAAGTCACATATGGATTTACTCTTTAGAAAGACAAGGTCTGCATATCTGTGGTAGAATCAGGCATGGTTGAAAGATGAAGTCATTCACAGTTGGCAGGGAATATTAACAATATGACCTCCAAGACTGGAAGTGCTGTTATCTTTGTGTCCACCTGCCCAAACTTGCAGAGAGGGCATGGAAAACCAAAAATACTGCAGCTGCAGCAATATAACAGTTCTAAAATGATTGTAAAATGGAAAAAAAGTATTGATTTTGAGATATTCTGATATGTCAGTTTCAGCCTTGACCAAATCCAATCGTTAATGAAAAATGAATAATTCAGACATGAAATTAATTTGTCATTCTCTTTCCAATTCATAGCTAAATTTATGCTTTCTACTTAAAGATGGTTGGTAGGTAATGCAAAGCAAATATTTAATAAACTTAACTAGACAAGCTTCTATATAAAGAATGCAAGTAAATTTGGGGTTTAACAGTGTTTAAACTTGAAAATCTTGAAACGTTTTAACTACACTACAAGACAAGATAAGCAACACAAAAATAAATTGCTTTTATTTTTGAGGTTATAGATAGCGTGAAGATAAAATTGGTAGTCATTCCAGAGTTACGCTTTTTTTTTTTTTTTTTTTTAGAGAGGGGGAGAGTACACCTGAAGGAGTGGTGTTGAATGGAGTGGAGTGGGTGAGGGAAGGGCATAGGGAGAGGAGAGAGAAAGAGAATCCTGAGCAAGCAGACGCTGTGCAAGGGTGGGGCCTAACCTGGGATTCAGTTCCTTGATCCTGAGATCATGACCTGAGCTGAAACCAAGAGTCATACCCTTAACCAACTGAGCCACCCAGACACCCCTCAGGGTTTTACTTTTAATTCTTCATGGATAGTGTATAGGAATATAATTCCTTAAACTTATGCTTACCTTTCATTTATAGAATTTATGTAATCGAGGAGAACGCGAAAGTGATCTTGACTTTTTGAATGTCCTTTTGACCCCTTCCCATCCTGGCCCAAATCTCAGCAAATGACCCTGTATTAGAAGGAAAATAGGAGTTGCCCAACAAAAATTCTCTCAACTTTTCAAACCTTTCCCTATATATTTATCTGCATCTGTACACTGCAATTATAGAGGAAGGGAATCAAGCCTGATTCATTTTCTAGTGCTCTGTACCCCATCGCCTCCTGCTACCTCTGTTTTCTTATTATATCCATAATAGTGGTCTATTCTGTGTTGTTATTGGGCTCCCTGCTCAGCAGCAGAGACTCTGCTTCTCCTTCTCCCTCTGCCTTCCCACCCCCCGCTTGTGTTATTTCTCTTCCTCTCAAATAAATAAATAAAATCTTAAAAAGAAATGCTCATTAATTCAACAATTATTTATTAAGAATCTGCTTGATGGACAAATTCTTTTTGTACCTGTTCTAGAGGTGCAGTATTAAATGAGGTACAGTATTAAAGAGGTACAGTATTAAATTCTTTTTGTACCTGTTCTAGAGGTACAGTATTAAATGAAATAGACAAAAATGCCTACTTCCATGGAAGTTAGATTCTGGTGATTGGTACTAATGAAGAGTTCATAAAATAAGGTGGTTTGGAAAGGCTTTACTAAGAAGGTGAAATTTGTCTGAAGGAGGTAAGAATGTAGATCTGAGGAAGAGTACTTTTATAGAGAGAACACCATTATATAAAGATCCTGAAAAAGGAGCATTCTTGCCATGTGCAAGAACAAGAAGGAGGCTATGGTGGCTTGAGCAGTTAAAGGCGGTACAGATCATGCAGGGCATTTTTGGCAATTATATGAACTTTGGCTTTTACTTTGAGGAGAGATAGTGTGATCTGAATTGATTTTTATCAATATAATCTAGTTCTTGTGTTATGCAAAGGCCATGGAGAGTAAGGGCAGAAGCAAGAAGATCAATTAGGAAGCCATCACAAAATCTGGATGAGAGATGAATGTGGTTTAGATTAGAGTGGTGACGGTGGACTTGTTAAGCAGTCAAAATAGGGATTTTTTAAAAAAATTTTATTTGAGAGAGAGAGAATCTCTATAAGAAACTCACTTTAAAAATAGAAAAAATATAATAAACTATTATGATTGAAAAATATGTAACATACAGGTAATAAGGAAAAGAAAGCTACAGTAGTTGTATCAATATCAGACAAATAAGACTTTGGAATAAGAAGTAGTACCACACCTTGTCTGAGGAAAGCAGCTACATCCTCGGAACCGATGGGGAAGCAAGGGCTTTGGATGAACCCAAGACCAAATGTTTCCTCTAACCTCCTGCCTCCAAGTCTGGGGCCTGAGCCATGGCCCCCAGCCCAGCCATCCTTCCTGTGGGCCACCTGTCCCCACAGCCCACGTCCTTCAGTCGCGCTCATTTCTCCTGCCTTATGGGCT
Organism: Procyon lotor; assembly: GCA_028646535.1. Taxonomy (NCBI): domain Eukaryota; kingdom Metazoa; phylum Chordata; class Mammalia; order Carnivora; family Procyonidae; genus Procyon; species Procyon lotor. The sequence goes on from CM053610.1 coordinate 62,137,052, forward strand.
TTTGTGCAGTCTGGGGGTTTTTCCACAAAGTGGTCCTCTTAGAGCCTTTAGATTTTAAAACCTGCTCTGTACAACTTTCCCCTCCATTTTTTAAAGATGGGCTTTTACCGTTTACTGGTGTGGCTTTTTGCTGTTCTATTCCTGGGCCCATGTCAACTTTGCATCTCGCTTGGTGAAATCCTTCCCGATAAAGTACAAAGTAAAGTATAAAAAAAAAAAAGTAGTAGTACCACAAATGAAGAAGAGCTTTACATGACACAGAGAGATCAATTCTCCAAGAAACCTGTCAATTATAAATAATTATGCACCTAAAATAAGAACAAAAGCTGGTAGAATTTAAGAGAATAAACAAATACACAATTTAAGTTGAAGATTTCGATATTCCATTAACTGGTACAAGAGTCGGATAGAAAATGAGCATGGATATAGATGAGGAATAGCAAATAAGGTGACCTAATTGACATTTTAGAACAGTCCCCTCCATGCACACCCACACCCTCTCTCGCACATGGGGTGGGGGGTGAGGGAGAGAGAGGAATACACATTTTGTTTGGAAATGTACATGGAATAATTACTAACCTTAAACATATTTTGAGCCATGAAATAAACCTTATAAACTTAAAATAATAAGAATCATACACCACATGTTCTTAGACCCTAATGGAATTAAGCTAGAAACAAATAATAGATTTCCAGAAAGTACCCAGGCCCCACAATTCTCTGTTAACTTACCTGTGGCCTCCTCTACCTGTGCTTCTATCACCCTCACATCCTGTGGCTAATGATCAACAAGGACTATTATTGAAACTTCTTATCCACTCCTTATTGGCTTTAGCTCTTAATTTTCAGACATGCGCCTATATTTTTGACTTGAGATTGGCCTTGATTTCCCTATCTTAATCCTTTGTATTATTTTAGGACTTTAGCTATCTCCTTTTGCTTTCTATTGCTTAGAGTGGTATGCCTATCAAACAATACCCCCAGAACACCTAAATTGTTACCCACATGCTTGGCCAAAACCCATAAGGTACTACTTGGTAGAAGTCTACTCATAAGTGTCAGTTACTTTCTGATTTATACTATTGACTGTAGCTCACCCCCAATTGAGTGAAATATAATATGGAAAAAATTTTTGTAATCCTTGGCATGCAGTAAGTTTGCAATAAATACTAGTTGTTAGTATTAATATAACTATTTTTTTTTCTTTTTCTTGTTTTTGTTATTTATATTGCTGTATTTATTCTATTTTACTTTTTTGGCTTTTTTCCTCAACTTGCATTTACTATTGATAAATATGATCACCATCCCACAAGTTACTCAAATTATAAAACTGGACTTTTATACTGTTTTCAAATTCTCTTTTCTCTGTTTTCCTCTAGTCATTAACTGCTATGGAGTCTACCTCCTCAATATCTATTATATTTTCTCTTCTCTCTTCCCTATTGCTCCTACCTCTATATACCTAATCTAACTAGATTCCTTTTCTTGAAGTCATCCCCTACCATGATTTCAGAAGTGCACTTCCAAGATGCAAATATGATCCCATGTTTAAAACATAGTATTTGTTTTTACTGGGAAATACTTGAAGCCCTTCATTGTATCGTCCTTCCGAGTGACCAGTCTCATTTCTCATTACTTCATCACATACACTCATTAATGCTACATTACTTGCAGTTCTTCCAAATTGTTGATATCTTTTAGCTTTTGTACATATATATATATTTTTTTCCCATAGGAAAGCTCTCAAACTTTCTGTTTGTTGGTGTGGACACAGTTTAAATTCTACCTCATTTCTAAAGCCTTCGCTGATAGCTAACTTCTGTCTTCTCTAGTGACAGGACTCCAGATATCCCATCCAATGTGGTATTCCTTTTGGTACTTACCAAGTGTGTTATTGTTTTAAATTCATCTGTCTTTTTTCTTCACTAGATTAACTTTTTTCCCAAGCCCTAGCCCATCCCTGGACACGAAGTTTTAATGCAAGAATGACTCCATAAATAGAATGAAATAGAATAGGCTGAATTAGGTTGAGTAATCTCCCATGAAACTTTCCAGACTCATGATTCCATAATGCGTTGAAACTCAATAAAGACAAGAATTAACTTTTAAAATGTGTTTAAATTGTCCAGATATAGAAAACATACCAAATATTATGTAGTTTCTTCATTTTCAAAGCATTATATTTATCAATAAATTCTTTGGATTTTCTAATATTGTACCATACATACCAAACACATAGTTTGTAAATGTATGCGCATTTAACTATTTCTAAATTGTATATACACATGATTTATTCTTCTACTCCAAAATAATGGTCAAAATTTTAATTGGCTATCAATCTTTAGCTATAGAAAAATGCCTTCTGTACATAAAATGTGGTTCTGTACTGAGAGTGTAGAATTTCATCTATTATAAAATTTTTTTGGAGATGTGCTGAAAATATGATCCATGATGAAATCCTTAAGCAAGAAATCTTGAACAAAATAGGATAAATTAAGTGCCCAAATATCGTTTGTTGCTCACAGGTTCTATTTAACTTCTTGATTTGATCTTGTCAAGATCCAAAATTGAATCCTGAATGGATGGCTATAAGATGTATCCAAATTACTATATATTACACTTAAGCATATATTTTTTTGCCTTGATATTTTATTGGCTGGGTATATATTTCTTTCTTCTGAAGAGTTGCAATAGCAGTATTACTAGAGTCAATGAATCACCCAACCTTTTTGAGTTATTCCTGCTATATGTAATAAATTTGAGAGTGACTGAGCTCTTGAGGGGCACCTGGGTGGCTCAGTGGGTTAAAGCCTCTGCCTTCGGCTCAGGTCATGATCTCGGGGTCCTGGGATTGAGCCCCACATCAGGCTCTCTGCTCCGTGGAGAGCCTGCTTCTCCCTTTCTTTCTGCCTGCCTCTCTGCCTGCTTGTGATCTCTCTCTCTCTCTGTCAAATAAATAAATAAAATCTTTAAAAAAAAAAAAAAAAGAAAGAGCTCTTGTTTCCAAAATGCTTATAGATTGGTATCAAGACAGTACCAGTATTACTGCTTCTAATTTTGAGACCATCAACAACAATATTATATGTTGATATGTGTGTCTAACACTGTGTCGAGGAATTTATACATTTGTATGCATAACACATATAGAACATTATAGTTTAATCATTACAAAAAACCTTATGTGCTAGATGTAGTTATTATCCATATTTAACCACAAAGCAAATTAAGGCTAAAGATTTTAATGTACTTATCTCAAGTCACCATTGTTAAGTAATAAAGCTGAGATTTCTATTTGGTCATAGTACAGGTTGTTTTCTTTATTGTCACAACCTATTGCTACCCTAAATTTCAGAAACAAAAAATGTGAACAGTTAAAAAGCACATGGACTAAACCATAGTTCAGTGTAACAACCTAGAAATATTGTGGGCAGTACATGATTAATTGACAAAAATGGTAAAGATGGTCTTTGGGTTTATCTTGGTTCTCTAGAGTACTTTTCTTTTTTATTTTTTTTTAAAATTTTTAAATTTTTTTAGATTTTATTTATTTGACAGAGAGAAACACAGCAAGAGAGGGAACACAAACAAAGGGAATGGTAGAGGGAGAAGCAGGCTTCCTGCTGAGCAGAGAGCCCAATGCAGGGCTCAATCCCAGGACCCTGGGATCATGACCTGGTCTGAAGGCAGAGGCTTAACGACTGAGCCACCCAGGCGCCCTGGTTCTCTAGCGTACTTTAAGACTACCTTCTTTCCCTTCTCTTGTACTGTACTTCCTCCTTTAAACATTCCCCTTGCAGCTCCAATTTGATAGCAAAGTCCAAAATTACACAAATTTACTCAAAGTATTTTTCCCATATAGGTTTAAAAAAAATACTGATTACATTTTTGTTCTTTTGAAATACATACGAATACTGATCTCCTGCTTCCATATATAAACCAATTAGTTTTCCCACTTATACATCAGGCTTAAAGGATAGCTTTTATTGAAATTTTGCAAAATGAATTGGACTGAAATATTCTCATATCTACCAAGTATGTGCCAATCAAATAGCCATATGGTAATAGCAGATGTCTGGCTGTGACCTATAAAGGACAGTTTTTAATGTAGGTTCTTAGACTACATCTTTAATTTTTCACTTATTTTAAATCTTCTCTCCACACTATCTTAGAAGTTCACCAAATTCAGAAGTAATTGCATTCAGTCTGAATGTGTAGGACTCTGGAGATTTTGGATGCAGCAACATGACTGTAAAAATAAAGTCACATTTTCTTTGATTGTAAGAAAATGCTTTTTAGAAAATCAGTTGAACATTTTTGCCTCCCCATTTCAATGTAGATCATCACTACTTTAAGTTATAGCTCACATCAGGTTTTGTATAGAAAGAGAAAAGAAAGTTTTGTTTGGGCGTGCTCTACAGCAATTGATTTACTGAAAGAAAAACCTCAGTAGAAGTAATTTTAACCCTATATTTTCCAAAGAATCCTTAATTTTAAAATACAAGTAACTTTAAAACACATATTAATTTAATGTTTATGCTAGTGTAAACTTTTTTAATTGAAGGTGGATCTACCTAGAAGAAACCAAATTCAGATGGTTTTATTTCATAAAGGCTGCATAGAATCTGAATAAGGCAGAGAAGTAGTCTTGGCCTCATAAAATAACTTGTTTGCAACACAGGATTTGCATACTGGTGGCACAGATCTGCAAACAAAAAGTGCATAGTCAGGTTTATGATTTTATGAAACTGCTTGACTGCTGGAGCTTATTTTGAGCATTTCTGATTTGATTTTCCCTTTGTGAATCTGTTTACAGAGGAGCATGAAGTCCTTGATGTAATGAATTTGTTCCTTTCCAAAATATCTTTTGGATGTAGTGGTGATTGATGTAGTGGTGATTGCCTGATTTTTGATGTAGTGGTGATTGCCTGATTGATTCTAGTATCTGCTATAATATGCAATTTAACTTCTCTAGCACCCAGATTATATTAAATATTGAAAAATGTGACATTATTTCTGAATTTTTAAGTGGAAAGGGGCAGCTTATTCATAAGAATTTCTAAAGTCATGTCATTGCCTATTAGGATTTAAGTATAGATGTAAAACCACTGATTTGTGAGTCACATGGCCTGGGTTCTTATCCTGAGGTCTTTGTTTCTTTGAACTTTAAGTAGAAAAACATACCTATGATGTGATTGTTTTGAGTAAATAAGAAAATTAGGTCAGAGTATTACCAGTGACCCTTATTGGGCAAGTGGTCGTCATCATAATTATTTTACAATAAATATGTAATTACTACTCTTTGTTCAACAAGAAAGGCATTTCTATTTTGCTTTTAATATGCAGTTTTCCTCTTGTTTGGCACCTGAGGAAGTTTCTCAGATTTGGTTAATTCATTCCTTTTTGATTAAAAATCAGGTCTTCACAGTGGGTTATTTCTGACTTAATCTGCTGTTTTGGAATTTTGAACTTGATTCATCTACTTCTTAGTAACCTCTGAGTTGAAACCTATGTTTGAGAAAACTGACTCCTTTAAAAGCACAATTTCTTTAAAGATTTGGAAAATCAGAGGGAGAAAAATTAAATATTTGAACTTGTCATCTTTCACAGAGATGCCATCGTTTACTTTAATATTTTGTAGTTGCTCACTTGGTGTATTAAAAGATTCTGTCATATATTAACAAGTCCTAACAATCTTTACAAAAGATTGCTATAAATAGCTTACTAAAAGAATACTACAAAAGACTTTTTTTATTGAATTCTCCTTGATCTGAACATCAATTGGTGTCTATAAAAAGACCTGATATGTGGAAAAAAAAACCAAAAAAAAAAACCAAACCAAAAAAAACCCAACTAGACTGTAGAAGAGTAGATTAACTGTGCACAGAAGGTAATACTCGATTACATGGAGAGTAAAATCAAATCAGAGGTAGCAGCTGAATTTGATAAATTAAGGAGCAGTTGGGAAAAATCACACTTTTAGGGAAACAGTTATCTCAGGTCCTTAAAGCAGACAATTTAATGTTTTAGAAGTGCTTTATTTACTGCATTAAGTCTTATAGAACAAAGTATTTATCAATTTTCTTTCTTAATTAATTGATTCTAAACTATATGCTTTCTAAAGATATAAGGAGAAACCCTACATGGCATTAGCATTTGTGTCAGGAATGAGAAAAGTACTATTTTATTTTATTTATTTATTTTAAAAGATTTATTTATTTTTAGAGAAAGAACGAGAGAGAGAGAGAGAGAGCGCGCGCACCCAAGCGTACAAGCAGGAGGGGCAGAGGGAGAAAACTCCACATGGAGCCAGGTGGGGCTTGATCCCACAACCCTAATATCATGAGCTGAGCCAAAATCAAGAATCTGATGCTTAAGTGACTGCACCACCCAGGCACCCCAAAAAGTGATATTTTAAAATTAGCTAAATTTCATTTACATGTTTTCCAAATTTTTTTATTAACATGTACAATATAATCATGAAGTATTGATAATAAAGGGTTTTAATATCAGCATTTTCAGTGTAATCCACCTTTATGGTTTATTCATCAGTAATGCACCACCAAAATAACATTGACTTATTGGGTCACATAAACAAATTTTGAAGCTTTGAACCCTGTTGTATCTAAATGAGATGGCATCTGTCGAGATGGCTAGGAGAATTCTCCGGATGGTGTTGCTTGGTTGCCTAGTAATTAGTCAGATATGTTTGGGGAATCACACAATGAGCAAGAAGTGTGACAAAAGAGAGAAGCCACAAAATCTTTTACAAAGGCTAATTATGTGTACAGTAGCATCTGTTTTAGCTTCTGTTTGAATGTGTAAAATAATTGAAACTAGGCCAACAGTACCTTTGGATAAGCTTCACTAAGAGGGATCTGGCAACATTTGTATTGAGCTGCTCATATGATTTTTTTTTTCAGAAGACAGGGATCATCTTCTCAGACTTTTAAGAATCCAAGAAGATGTCCAATGTCTAGCATACAAATTATAATGATTTGGGAAATAACATTTTGGAAAGGTGTTCTTTGGCATTGTTTTCAATAGAAAATTTCAGTTCATGTGAATTAATACACTTAGACAAGTAAGTATGTCTTTAGATTAATTCTCATCATATAGAGTCTTTTCCCAAAAATATTGTAACTTCTTGATATAATAAAGTCTTGTGTCAAAACTAGGCAAGTCATCTAACAAGATGTGCCTGTTGTACTATTACTGAGTCTAAATTGGGGTAACGCTAGGATTCTTAGACTAGTTAATAAAGCAGTAAGTATGAACTACAATTTGAAGTCTTCTCTACCAGGATATGGCATATATTTGTGACTTCTCGCTTTTTTCACACTTATTGTTGGATAACTGAATTTGATACAGTAAGGTTTCCTACTCCTTATGAATTTTTGAAACCCTCTTCAGAATAAGGCAGGGTAAAAATAAAAAATAATAATATAAAAATAGAGTGGTAAGTTTCTGTAAGAACTAACTTGAAAAAGTATACATATATAAAGAAGTATTTAGCAAAGCCTCTGATCCAGAATGTGCTACCTTTATGACCATACTACAAAAAGGTTCCAGAACATATGCACTTCCCTATCATTAATATTAGACTTAGCTATTTACACTTAACTTTAATGTTTAATTTTTAAACATAAAGAATATTAAGATTTTAAAAATTGAACTTTTATATAACAAAATACATTATTTTAATAATTTTAAAGTATACAATTCAGTGTTTTTTGGTATATTCACAAAATTGTGCAGCCAATACCACTATATAATTCTAGAATGCTTTCTTCACTCTAAAAAGTATTCTTATACTCACCAGCAGTTCTATTCCCCAAGCGACTTATAAGCACTCATCGACTTTCTGTATAAATGGATTTGCTTATTCTGAATATTTCAAATAAATGAAGTCATACAACATGTAGTATTTTATGTCTGGCTTCTTTCAGTTAGCATAAGGTTTTTAAGATTCCTTGTTGGGGGCGGCTAGCAATCCCCTTACTGATGGATGAAAGATTACTCCATACTTTGCTGTGAAAGAGAGAAGAAAGCAAGGGGGTCACTGCTCAGAGACAAAGACCCTTCGTTCTTCTTTTCTCTCACCTTTATTGCTACTTCAGGTTATTCATAAATCGTTATTACTCTGTTTCTCAAGCAAGGGACGTGTGGCAAGTGGTCACTTGCCATCCTGTGGCAGAGTGGTCACTCAGGCCTTAGCATTCCAAAGCCCTACACCCTCTTCTGAAACCTTCCATTGCCCCTAGCGGCCACCGTGTTACATTTTAGCATGCTAGGTATTATGGATGATTTCATACTCTACATTAATTCTAATAATTCATTCATGTTTCAGCATATATCAGGACTACAGTCCTTTTTAGAGCTGAGTAATATTTCACTGTGTGGATATACCATATCTTCTTTATTTGTTCACTGGTTGGTGGAAACTTGGGTTGTTTTCAACTTGTGGATATTATTAATAATTATATGCTATAATATACTCTGATTACTCATGTACGATTTTTGTGATATATGCTTCCATTTCTCTTAGATATATATCTAGGAATGGAATTGCTCTTAACCCTATGTCTAACTTTTGAGTAATTACCATTTTTTTTCCATAGCAGCTGTGCTGTTTTACATTCCCACCAGCAATGTATGAGGGTTCCAGCTTGTGCTCATTATTACCAACACTTTTTATTTTCTGTTGCTGTTGTTTTTTAAATTATGGCCATTCTAGTAGGTGTGAAATGGTAGCTTCATTGGTTTGATTTTTCATTCCCATATGAATGAAGATACTTTTCATGTACTTATTGGCCTTTTGTATATATTTTTTGGAGAAATGTCTATCAAAAACTCTGCCTGTTTTTAAAGAGGTTGTCTTTTTTTGTACAGCTCTGTTACATATTATGTATTCTAGACCCTTAACAGATGTATTATTTGCAAATACTTTATTCCATCTTGTGGTTTTTTTCTTTTCACTGACTTAATAGTTTCCTTTGATGCACAAAAATTTTTAGTTTTGGTGAAATCCAGTTTATTTTTTCTTTTGCTTATGCTTTTGGTGTCCTGTTTAAGAAACCATTACCTAATCCAAGGTCACGAAGATTTTCCCATGTTTCTTTTTAAGAGTTACACTTTTATCTCTTAATTTGAGTGCTAACATTTGTTTTGAGTTTATTTTTATATGTTGTATGATGTAGCGGTACAGATTCATCCTTTTGCAGGTAGAGATCCAGTTACGCCACATCCATTTTGAAAAAGCTGTTCTTTCCTCATTGAAAGATCTTAGCATCTTTGTTGAAATCGATTGTGTTGGTTTATTTGTGGATTTTCAATTATATTCCATTGATTTATATGTCTGTTCTTATGCCAATACCCTGCTTTTTCAGTTCCAGTAGCTTTATAGAAAATGTTGAAGTTTGGAAATTTGACTCTTTCACCTCTTTGGTATTTGAATATATTTAAGATAGCTTTTTTAGGGGCGCCTGGGTGGTTCAGTGTGTGACCTACCTTCAGCTCAGGTCATGATCTCAGGGTACTGAGATCAAGCCCCTTATCAGGCTCTCTGCTTGGCAGGGGGGCCTGCTTCCCCCTCTCTTTGCTCTGCCTTTCTGCCTACTTGTGATCTCTCTCCTCTCTGTCAAATGGATAAATAAAATCTTTATAAAAAAATAAAATAGCTTTTTTAACTCTTTGTCTAATAATGTCTGAAATTCATCAGGGAGAGTTTTCTATTCATTTCTTTTTCTGCTTTGTATGGGCCACATTTTTTTGTTTTTTTGTCTTGTTTTACATGTCTTGCAGTATATTTTTTTAAAAAAGATAGTATTTATGAGAGAGAGAACATGCACAAGTGGGGAAAAGGGCAGATGAAGAAGCAGACTCCCTGCTGAGCAGGAAACCTGAGGTGGGGCTCTGTCCCAGGATCCTGGGATCATGACCTGAGCTAAAGGCAGCCACATAACCGCACAACTGACTGAGCCACCCAGGAGTGCCATGCCTTGCAGTTTTTGTTAAAGAGTGGACATTTTGCTTAAGAAAACTCAGTCCTCCCAATATTAGGAGCTAAGTTTTATTCACGACTCTGTAACCTTTAAAATCTTCTCTTTAGAAGATTTGCCTTTAAAATCTTCTCTTGTCACTTTGTTAAAGAGATAATTAAATATTATTTACTAATAAAAAAGTGGGCATTTAATGTTATGATCATTGCAAATTTGGAAATCATATTTTCTTTTTTTGCTGGGCTATGTTGCTGCATTTTGTAGCGGTAGTAGTTTGGTGGCTTTTCTAAACTAATTTTGTGAAGTAAGTATTCTTTATCATGTTTGGCCACTGAATTCTGTTCTATTAACTTATTGATCAGCTGGTGATTGGACAAATACTTAATTAAATGACTGGGACTAAAATATAATCTCCCAGTTTTTCAGATGGGCTCTATGAGTGATTTTGGGCATACCTTTAACACTCAGCCAAGCATTTTACAGCTCTTCCTCAGCCTTTACTTCCTACTTGTACAAGCCTGAAAAAAGCCAGAGCTCAGCATATAGGGGCTTCTCGTGTCTTTACTGATTATGTGCACAGTCTGGGTATGAACGCGGCCTCCTGGATTACTAGTAACATCTTGGATCTTTTGAAAACCCTGATTCCTCAAAGCATTTCATTTCTCAACCTTTCTTCTCAAGCTTTTTTGGTTAGTCTGTCATTTTTCCAAACTGTCATCCATTGTCTTTTGACAGATGTGACTGATATATTTCCTTGTAAATTTGACATTTACCATTCCTCAGAGAGCCAACTCAGCACCGTGAACATCCCGAGGTAGGCAAGATAAAGTCCGGCCCTTTGGTCTGAGGAGCACCAGACAGGTCAACAGAAAACCCACATCTCCTTGTAAACGGGAGTCTGTTCTTTTCTCTCTGGTATTGCTTTCTGATTGGGAATGTGAGTTGTTATCTTCAAGGCCAAATCTGAGCCAGTTATTGAGGAATGGGATGAGGGTAAGTTCAAATACCATAAAGCTCTCGTTTTTTACCAACATTCCCAGATTTTCTTGATTATACATTATCTTAGGTTGCTGCAAGTTTCTGGTTATTTCTACAATTCCAAAGATGTCGATGGACATGTTTTGCCAGTGTTTTTATGGACTTCATGGTGAGACAGACTTAGATTTTAATTATATACCATTTTTTGTTAAGAACACTCTTTAGGATTTTAACAAATACTAACATAGAATATTTACTGATAAGAATCCAAATATATTAAGTATTAATATCTTAACACAGTGGGTATATTTTATTACAAAATGAAACAGAAACATATAACCTACATGCTATTCTACACTTTGACCCATTTTAACTCATATATCTTTTTCACTTTCAATAATTGGAAATAGAATTTATATTTTTGTCACATGGTGTAAGAAAACAGGTATTTAAAGTCTTTTTGACCCTGTTTATCATTGTACTCCCCTTTTGCCAAGAATCAGGCAGGGTTGTTAGGAGTTAACTATTTAGCTCCCGTGTATCACACATAAATAAAAACTAAATGTGCTTCTTCTCTCTGGTACTTCCCCAGCAGTATTAATTCTTAGGTATGTTAGGATTGCATAAGACTAGGAGAATTGTGTGGGACATGTGTATTGACTTAAAGTTAAGTGCTTGGCAAAAAAAAAATATATATTTTTTTCAGATATGCAGGGAGATAAAATAATAAACAAGGGTTTTGCTACTTTGAACATTAAATTTGCATATTCTGTGTCTGTGTTTTAGGCATTTATTGATTTCTGTTAAAAACAGACTTCCAAAGTACTGTTTTAACCTGTTTATTTCCAGTAAGGAAGTTTAAAAAAGTTGTTCTTATCTGTTACTTCAGAAAAATATAGCCTAGAAAATGGTAACTAATATTAATATAGAAATTCATAGTTTATAAATTTATGGTTATTGGTTTCTTCATAGTTTGTCCTTTTAGTTCTCACAAAAATACATTCACAAAGGAAAAAAGTGTTGAGAAATATTGAGAAGAACTTGGGGTCACACATCTAGTAATTGAACAAACGGGGACTAATATACTTTTCCCAATACCATGCATTTAAAAATAATGTGTCCAGGCTTGAGTGACAGATGTTTAGTGTGAACCATTTCCCTAACTAAGCAGTCCATGAAATTGATTTAGTGCAATTCTGAAATTTCACCTCAGTCTGTTATCTCAGGAGGCCATCATTAAAATCATTCCTTAATGTAATGGTATAAATGGGTTCTCCAATATTTTAGGTTTTTCTCTGAGGAAGGACTTGCCTGAAGCCTTTGATGTTTTATAGTCAGAAGCCTTTTTGATCTTGCTTGGCAATACCAATTTTGCATGATATTCCCCTGCCAGTAATAATTCTATCATATGAAATTGCTCTGCTTTTTGCTTGATGGTCATCAAAGAATATTTGTTTCAGTCAAATTAATTGCCTGTGGTATAAATGCAAACAAGGGAGTAATTTCTGTAAGAAGTTTAAAAGCTTATTCACTATCTAAATTTTGAGTACTTATTGGGTTAAATTTGTTTAAGCCTTCATTCCCAAACTTGAGGGAGAAAAAAATGTCACATCACTATTCTAAATTATCTTTAATATGTATCGGAGTTTAGAGATAACAAAATAAATAAGAAGTCCAGATGACCAGAGAGAATAGACAGAGAGAATAGAAGTACGCTTGATTTAAAAGTAAGCTTTTGATACTTGAGTTGTATGAGAAATGAAATACTTCTGTCTATGAACCCGAAGAACAGTTACTGAGCAGTTGGTGTTCTGAATCTCAATGAGATCAGTAATCAGAAGCATTATTCTGTGGAAAAGAATGTTGGAATGGATGGATGGTAGGGAAAAATGGGTTTTAAGCCATTCCTTCTGTCTTCGTTTCCTAATAATCTGTTTTAACTGTTTATAGGTGAGTATCTTGGGTGAGTAAGTATGAAAGATGTTTTAAAAACTATAAAGTGAGGAGCACCTGGGTGGCTCAGTGGGTTAAGCCTCTGCCTTCAGCTCAGTTCATGATCTCAACATCCTGGGATCGAGCCCCACATTGGGCTCTCTGCTCACCAGGGAGCCTCCTCTCCCCTCTCCCTCTGCCTGCCTCTCTGCCTACTTGTGATCTCTCTCTCTCTGTCAAATAAATAAATAAATAAAATCTTAAAAAAAAAACCCTGTAAAGTGAATCATAGACATAAAGTGCTTTTATTACCACACATTAATAATTCTTAAGAGAGTGTAGCAGTGTGCAATCTCAACTATAGATATTGGAAGGTGACTCCCTAGTTGCCCCTTCTTAAGATATTTGTGTGCCATCACAGCAACAGTTCCAGCTCTGCCATTAAGTAGGGTAGAGGAAGTCATAATTCTTAGCTCTCTTTCTAATTCAAGGAATATTATCAGTTCGGGTGAGACAAAGTAAGTCACAAGGCCAAATTTCAAGAGCAGTGTTGGCAGTGGCTCTGGATAGCTGGAATCCAGGTTTAGACACTGACAGGATTTCCTCAACATTTGACTCTGATTCTCTCTCTATACTGGTTTCTTCATATTTGCTGTACCCTCAGGACCTTATTCAATCCTAATTACTTCCCAAAGTCTCTACCTCTTAATATTGTCCCAGTGGGGGTAGGATTTCCAAATATGAATTTTGGGAGGAGACAGACATGCAGTCCATAACATTTCATTCCTGGCTTCCAAAATTCCTGTCCTGTTCACATGCAAAATACATTTATCGCATCTTAACAACCTTGAAAGTATAACTTGTTCCAGCATCAACTCTGAAGTCTAAATCCAAAGTCTTACCTAAATATCTGAATAAGATACAAGTGAGACTCAAGATTTGGTTCATCCTGAAGCAAATTCTTCTACAGCTGTGAATTTGTAAAACCAAAAGTGCTTCTAAATTATGGTGGTGGGACAGGCGTAGGGTAGACATTCCCATTCCAAGATGGAGAAAAAGGCAAGAAGAAAGGCATAATGGATCCCAAGTAAATCTAAAACCTAACAGGACAGAGAGTAACAAACTTTAAGGTTCAAGTATGATGCTTTCTGGTTTGATGCTCTACCTTTCAGTCCCACTTGGGTGGCAGTTTCCCCCCATGACTTAGTAGGACAGCCCTACGGTGGCTCTGTAGTGGCTTTACCCCTATAGCAGCTCTCTGCTTGGGCCCTGTGGCTCTTCAGAGCTCTCTACCCTGCACCTCTAGCTCTCTTAGTCTGGGGTCCTAGCTTGTAGCTCCAGTGAGCAGCCACATCCTTTGAAATCTAGGTTGATGTAGCCATGCCACTCATGGCTCTGCTGTGTATAGCCCAAACTAAGCTCATTGCAGATCCCAATCCCTGAGGCACAGGGACATCCTGGCCTGTCTGACTGGATAGGTAGCCCCTTCCTATGAATCCACCTTGTCTCCCAGGCCCTTATACACTGGGCCTGTGATGGGAGCGGCAGCCCTGATGGTGTCTGATTTGATTTGAGTTTTATTCTTCAGTTACCTTGTTATTCTTAAGTTGTCTTGAAATAGTTCCTGGCTTCTGTTCAGATGGCTGATTTACACCAATCTCCTTATCAAAGGTTTGCTTGGCCACAATCATAATGTTCTCAGTTTTTGTAATATGGATAGGCTAATAATTTTCCAAATTTTTAAATTCTGCTTATTTTTAAAGGTACTTTAAAAAAAATTCCAGTAGTTATTGGAATATACAGTTAATATTAGTTTTAGGTGTACAATATAGTGACTCAGCACTTTCATAGAACATATGGTGCTCATCACAAGTGCACTCCTTAATCCCCATCACTTATTTCACCCATACCCCCACGTATCTGTCAAACAAATAAATAAAATCTTTTAAAAAAAAAAAAAAAAGAACTACTCTACAATCCAGGAATTGCACTACTAGGATCTTTTCATGTGTCTGTTGGCCATCTGAATGTCTTCTTTGGAAAAATGTCTAACATGTCTTCTGCCCATTTTCTAATTGGATTATTCATTTTGGGTGTTGAGTTTTGTAAGTATTCTTTATAGATTTTTGATACTACCCCTTTATCAGATACGTTATTTGCAATATATTCTCCTATTCCATAGGATAGCTTTTAATTTTGTTGATTGTTTCCTTCACTGTGCAGAAGGTTTTTATCTTGCTGAAGTCCCCATAGTTCATTTTTGCTTTTGCTTTTCTTGTCTCAGGAGACATATCTAGAAAGAAGTTGTTATAGCCAATGTCGAAGAGATTACTGCCTATGCTTTCCTGCAGGATTTTTATGGTTTCCTGTCTCACGTTTAGGCTTTTCTTCCATTTTGAATTTATTTTTGTGTATGGTGTAAGAAAGTGGGCTAGTTTCATTCTCCTGGATGTTGCTGTCCAGTTTTTCCAACACCATTTGTTAAGAAACTCTCTTTTCCCTTTTGATATTCTTTCCTGCTTTGTTGGAGATTAATTTACCATATAGTTGTGGATTAATTTCTAGATTTTCTATTCTGTTCTCTTCATCTATACATCAGTTTTTGTGCCAGTACCATACTGTTTTGACCACTATAGCTTTATAATATAACTTAAAGTCTGGAATTGTGATGTCTCCAGCTTTGCTTTTCTTTTTCAGGGTTACTTTGTCTATTCAAAGTCTTTTGTGGTTCCATACAAATTTTAGGATTACTTGTTATAGCTCTGTGGAAAATGCTGTTGGTATTTTTATAGGAATTGCATTGAATGTGTAGATTGCTTTGGGTAATATAGGCATATTTTGACAATGTTTATTCTTCCAATCTATGAGAATGGAATGTTTTTCCATTTCTTTGTGTCATCTTCAGTTTTTTTCATAAGTATTTTATAGTTTTCAGAGTACAGGTTCTTCACCTTTTTGGTTAGGTTCATTCCTAGATATCCTATTGTTTTTGGTGCATTTGTAAATGGTATTGCTTTCTTGATTTCTCTTTCTGCTTCTTCATTATTATTATATAGAAATGCAACAGGATACATTTTGATACAAAATGTTGATTTTGTATCCTATGACTTTACTGGGTTTATTTATCACTTCTAGCAGTACTTTTCAAGTGCACATGGAACATTCTCCAGAATAGATCATATATTAGGTCACATATCAGGCCTCTATGAATATAAAAAGATTAAAATCATATCATACACATTTTCTGACCATAATGGTATGAAACTAGAAATCAACCATAAGAGAAATTATGGAAAGACCACAAATACATGGAGGTTAAGCAACATGCTACTTAACAGTGAATGGGTTGGGGTGCCGGGGTGGCTCAGTGGGTTAAAACCTCTGCCTTTGGCTCAGGTCATGATCTCAGGGTCCAGGGATCAAGCCCCGCATCAGGCTCTCTGCTCAGCAGGGAGCCTGCTTCTCCCTCTCTCTCTGCCTACTTGTGATCTCTGTCTCTCTGTCAAATAAATAAATAAAATCTTAAAAAAAAAACAAAAACAGTGAATGGGTCAACCAGAAAAGTCAAAGAAATAAAAAAAATACATAAAAATGA
>CM053610.1:62154054-62249681 GCA_028646535.1 Procyon lotor
AAGAAATGGGCAGAAGATGTGAGCAGACATTTCTCCAAAGAAGACATACAAATGGCTAACAGACACATGAGAAAATGTTCAATATCACTCATCACAAGGGAAGTATAACTCAAAACCACAATGAAGTACCACCTCACACCTGTCAGAATGGCTAAAAATAACTCAGGAAACAATAGATGTCAGTGAGGAAGTGGAGAAAGGGAAACCCTCTCATACTGTTGGTGGGAATGCAAACTGATACAGCTACTCTGGAAAGCAATATGGAGGTTCCTCAAAAGTTCAAAGCAGTACTAGGTATTTATCCAAAGGATAAAAAATGCTGATTTTAAGGGGCACATGCCCCCTGATATTTATAGCAGCAGTATCAACAATAGCCAAATTATGGAAAGAGCCCAAGTGTCCATTGACTGATGAATATAAAAGGAAGTGGTATATACATACAATGGAGTATTCCTCACCCATCAAAAAGAATGAAATCTTGCCATTTGACTGGAATGTATTATGGTAAGCGAAATCAGTCAGTCAGAGAAAGACAAATATGATTTCACTCATATGTGCAGTTTAAGAAACAAAACAGGAGGGGTGCCTCAGTGGCTCAGTCGGTTAAAGCCTCTGCCTTCAGCTCAGGTCACAATCTCAGGGTCCTGGGATTGAGCCCCACATAGGGCTGTCTGCTCAGCATGGAGCCTGCTTCCCCCTCTCTCTCTCTGCCTGCCTCTCTGACTACTTGTGATCTCTCTCTCTCTCTGTCAAATAAATAAAATATTAAAAAAAGAAACAAAACAGGAACATAAGGGCAGAGAAGGAAAAATAAAACAAGATAAAAACAGCGAGGGAGGCAAACCATTAGAGACTCTTAACTACAGAGAACAAACTGAGGGTTACTGGAGGGGAATTGGGTGGGGGGATGGGCTAAATGGGTGATGGGCATTAAGGAGGGCACTTGTTGTGAGGAGCACTGGGTGTTGTATGTAAGTGATAAATCACTTAATTCTACTCCTGAAACCAACACTACACTATATGTTAACTAACTTTAAGTAAAATCTTGGGAGAAAAAAATTAAGGAAAAAAAGAAATGAGAGAAACTAATAGGAGCTCAGGATGGAGATATGCAAGAGCTAAATCTTACAGACTAAGCTAGACCACATTTTCAAAGAATGTTTTTGGGCTTCTGATCAAGATTGCACGTGTGTTTATATACAGTCTTTGAATTCAACACAAATGGTAATGATCTATAAAATATGAAAACAGGAGCAAAACCCGAAAATCATATATTTGGGTTCTAGAACAAGCTAAATATTTCTGCAGAACAAAAACAGAATAGAAATCCAAAGTGGTAGATGAAGCTGAAGCCATGAGTTCTCTGTATATGACACAGGACACTTTCTGTTGGAACAAGAAATGGGCTCCTATAGACTAAAGGGCATTAAATGTGGTGAATTGATAGGGAACCATAGCTAGGTTTACTGGGTGGGGTCAAGGGCTGTTACAAGCCTTTCTGGAAGTCTTATTGCCTAAGTTCCAAAATAAGGGAAAGCATTTGATGGCAAATTAGCCTAACAAATCAACAATATGTTTACTTTCGATTTTTTTTTTTCCAAATCAACGATCTTCAATGTGAATTTTTCTCTAGGGAATAGAAGAAGGACATCAGCAAATCATTCTAATAAGTCTAGTATAATATTGATGTGAAAACTAGGCAATAAAAGGTTAAGAAAAATTTATAGATGAATCTCACCTTGAATTTGGATGCAAAAAAAATTTCCAAAAGATACTAATAGATTTAACTCAGCAGTATATGATAAAAGTTACAGCATGACAAACTACAGTTGATTCTAGGAAAGCTTGAATGCATGAGTATTTGAAAAGCTAATAAAATAATGTATGATTAATGAATCAATGAAAAAAATATGTGATTACCTGTGTAAAAGCAACAAAAACCAATATAATTAAGCTTTGCTTCGTAGGTTAAAAAAAACCTTAGCAGGTGGAAGGCAAATAAAATATGTGGGTTCTATTATTTTTTTGGTCTACCCAGGAGCCATTGCAGAACTCCTTTTCCTTATCCATTTCCTACTATCAAGATGAAAAAAGCCAGGTATTCACTTTCTTTGCCTCTCTACTTCTTCCCTTTTTTTTTTTTAAAGATATTTTTATTTATTTATTTTTTTGAGAGAGAGGGAGAGTGAGTATGCAGGGCGAGAGAGATAGCAATTGCCATGCTGAGGGCAGAGCCCAGCGGGGCATGGTCCCAAAATCCTGAGATCATGACCTGAGTCAAAATCAAAGAGTCAGAGGCCCAACCAACTGAGAGTCACTTGGGTGCCTCTTGGCCTCTCTTCTGTAAGGGTAGCCATATGACCTAGTTCTGGACAATCAAATATGAATAGTATTCTGATGGGCAGCTTCTGGAAATGACTTTCCTCCCTGATAAAAGAGATGTGTGATCCTTAGCTACTCACTGTTTCTTTCCCATGACCATGATTGTTTGTGCATGTGATGCTTGGAATTATGCCACTGCATTCAGGAATGAAAAAGGATGCCAGTTAAAATTTCTTTTATGCAGTGTTATATTGCAGATCCTAGTCAATATAGCAAGCTAGAGAAATAAAGTTAAAAAATTAGAAAGGAAAAAAAAATTTTCCATCGATATGATTGCTTTCATAAAAAACTGGAAAGCATATGTAGACAGGTTATAGAACTAGTAATAGAGTTTTGCAGGTTTTCTAGATTCAAGATCAACTGAAAAAATATTACGTAGCCACTAGCCACCATAAAAAGAAATTAATACCTATAACATTGCATAATAAATTGTAAAGTACTGAGGACTAGCTCTAACAGAATTTTGTAATGCTTTTAAAAAGGGGATAATTTTAAAATGTTTACTGAAATATGTAAGATTTGAATAAAAGGAGACAAGGCTTTGGAATTGAAATATTCATTTTAAAGAGGCATCAGTTTACCTCAAGCTAATTTATATTTTCTATGAAATGTCTACTCAAACCCTAAAAGGGTTTGCTGGGGGTCTTAATAGCTCCTCACAAAATTAATGTGAAATTACAAAGAGAACAGATAAATGTTACGACTTTACAGTAGGATACTGTGAAGTTCAAATGAATGAGCTAGAGCTACAGTTATATCTCAAAAAACCTAACACTGAGCAGAAAAGTCAAGTTTCCCACAGATGTGTAAGTTATGCCTTTTATGTAAAATTTGAAAATGAGGAATACTAATGTTTATTTGTACATACACAGGTGTAATCATAGATTTAAAAAAATGTGGGGTAATGATAAATACCAGATTCAAGACAATGTTACCTCAGAGGAAAAAGAAGGGAAGGGGATAGGAATGAAATCTATTGGGCTTAAATTGCTTGAACCCATCCTCATCTGCCTATTATCTGCCTATCTGAAATATGCAGGACTAGATGGAGAGTAGTTCTATGAGTATTAGGTTATTCTCTTTGATGAATATTTTAAAAATAGAAGTTTCTAAAAGATTATACTTGCTACTGTGTGGATAATGGATCAGAGGAGTTAAGAAGGGGTGCGAGATACCATTGAATCTGATTGCAGTAGCAGATAGAAGAAAATAATGAATCTGAAAATTGTTTTGGAAGTGGAATGGAGGTTTGTGGAAACTGCTTGAAAAGTGTGGGATAAGGCTGATGGGAGGCTGGTTCTCCTGTTTCTGTCATGAGCCGCCTAGTGGACAATAAAGTGACTTCTACTGCTAGAAGATACATGTGGAAAGAGTTTTGTTGATGGCTGGGTCAAGGTGACCCCCTGTTTATTGAATTTTAGTGTTCACACTTTATATTTCTTGCAATATTCTTTGATGTGTCATATATGCTCTTAAGTTCATACTGAAGCATTTGCTACATAGTCCAACAGGTGGAATTTTATGATGTGGCTTGCTTCCTTCTGAAAAGTCCAAGGTAAAATTTTCTGTTTAAAGAAGTAAGATTCCTTCAAAGAGCATATTCACTGTTTATGCTGAACTGGCTGGCATGAGGGGCTGTGGGAGAGAACCAGTACTTGGTCTTGCTTGTGGACAGTATGGGCTTTGGACTGTGGAGATGCCAGCAGGATGGAAAGCATCTTTGCAGCTGAGAATCACCTGTTAGGAAAGGAATGTTGCATAAAGGTGCTGGCTGGAGGTACAGAATGTGCTCACCTGTATATTGGAGAGGGCCCTAAAGCAGGCAATGTGCAAGGCTTTCATTGCTGCTAAGAATTCAGGTGAAAAATGTATGTTACAGGCACTTTTTTTTACGCCAGCACGACCTCTGCAAATGCTGCCAGTTGATCAGAATTTGCTGCCTATTGCTTTGTGTCCATTTTATTTATGCATTATTCTGGATATATGATTTAAATGCTTATAATACTTCAGTCATAGTAGACAGTACAACAGATAGTTCTTTCTCACCTTCAAAACCCAAAGTTATTTAAGATTTTGCCATAGCACTGTTTATTTGTGCCTGATCAGATCCTTGGCCAATAGCAGAAGCCAATGCTTCTATTCTATATTGCTGGTGCTCATTGCTATAACAGGTATGAGAAAACCTATTGGATACCCCTAAGTATCATATTAATAAGTGAGCACATATGGCCCCTTAAGAACAAAGGCTCAGCTTATGAGACATCCTAGGTTCAGCTATGTATCAGTCTTATTGCTAGGACCTGCCACTTTTCTAATGTTGACTTTTTATGACTGCATCCCTTATTCTGAATCATAAAAAGGTGAATGTATGTTTAAAACTACAGTAAGTATAATATTAATTTTAAGCAGTTTTGTAACATCTGTGGAGGAAATAGATAATCCTAGTAACTTGAGGGTTCTTTTCAGTTAAGAATAAAAATTGTATTGGGGCGCCTGGGTGGCTCAGTCATTAAGCGTCTGCCTTCAGCTCAGGTCATGATCCCAGGGTCCTGGGATGGAGCCCCACATCGGGCTCCCTGCTTGGCAGGAAGCCAGCTTCTCCTGCTACCATTCCCTCTGCTTGTGTTCCCTCTCTCGCTGTGTTTCTCTCTGTCAAATAAATAAAATCTTTCAAAAAAAAAAAAGAATAAAAATTGTATTAATATATTTTATTCACTGAGACCAAACATTACATTTTTCTTAGTTAGGTTCCAATAATTCATCAGTGGGGAGCTAGAGAAAAAAAAAACAGAACAAAACAAAAAATGAGATCTTGACAGCAGAAGACGTAAAGATTCAAAGGCCTGTCTATCCTTTCCTTGTAAGAAAATATACCTTCTGTAAGCTTCATACAAATAAAATTTGCAAAATTATCAGACATTTCAGGGTCAAGGTGGTATTTATAATTTGCATTCTCAGCAGTCATGACCAGTGTCTATTTTGTTAAAGGGGAAACTTCAAGAACAGTTTATATTAATATTTCAGGGCTTTGGTCCTAGGTTATGAAGATTGTGAGGGAGCCTTATAGATTTGTTTCTACTCTGTTTATTATTGAAGACTTCTGCTTTTCTCTTCTACTGATTTCACACATTCCCAGGTGCATTCAGATACTCCTAATGTTGCTTGTACTTGTGGAAAAAGTACAACTTTACAAAAAACAATTTCTTGGGCTCCTCCCTATTTCCCTTCTAAAATCATAGTCTTACACCTGCAAGGCTCTTTTGCTCCTTTACCTGTTACGTACAGTTACATACAGTTGGTTCTTCTAGAGCAGTTTTTTAACCTTGGCTCTGTTGATTTGGAGCCGGAGAATTCTTTGGTGTTGAGGGTTGTCCTGTGCATTGTAGGAAGTTTGGCAGCATCCCTGGTGTCAATCTACTAGATGCTGGTAGTACTCACCTATGCAGTTGAGATCACCAAAAATGTCTCCACAGCTTACCAAATGTCCCCTGAGGGCACAATTTTCCCTAGGTAAGAACAACTGTTTTAGAGATGTTTATAGGGGTTTCCCAAGGGGAAACAATGGTGAAAGGCTATAATTCTACAACCTTATTTAAATTTGGATTCGATTTTCATGCAGGTAGAACTTTTGTGAGAGTTACCCTAAAAAATTCATGAAAGTGAACCTCTTTTTAAAGAAGCATCATTTTGTCACCAGACTCACCTTCTGTGTTCTGATTCTGACAGCGGTATCAATTCATGGGTTACTTTTCTGTATTAGGTGCCAAAACATTACTATGGATGAAAACTGATTTCTGCTCTAAAGCAGTAGGCACTTCTGGAACTGTTGGTAAATCCTTGACCAAAATGAAACTTAACATAAATCACCATCAACTGTGGACCCTACCTTTGTAATGAGCTTATTACCACTGCCTTTCATTAATGAAAGACATCACATTACATATATTCATTCCTATGCATAAGAATCTTCCTTACTCTGCTATTCTTGTATCATCATTAAAGGATGAATAATACCCTGAGACATAGTTAAAGCCACTTAATTGGCATATGAATACATGAAATGTTCAATTAAGAGTGCCAAATGCCAGGGATTTAAATTAGTTTAATGTTTTTCTATGACTTGACATGATGTGTTAATGGTGACTAACATTTACAAAATGGTCTGCTTTATAGACACAGGGTTAATTGTTAAGCTTTGGCTTAAAGCACTTAATTCTGTTGTCACTTTATATTTTCTTCTGTTATTCATTGCTTAAATTCATACAGAATAGTCCTGATTTTAGTAAACATATTTCCCATTTTAAGATCTTGTAAGGCTTTATTATTTACCGATGTTCTCATTAGGTGCCATGTATTTTAATATACTGCACAGCTACTAGATTGAGATGATTTCTTAATTGGCATCTTTCGGCTTTCCAGTGGCTGGCACAAATTAAGATTCTCCTCTGCTTACCAGGAGTGAGCTGATAGCATGTGACATCTCTGTAGTTCTTAAAAATTACTGGCCATAAAGTCATTTATTGTCCAATCCAGTAAATTAGACAGCTTCTATCACTGGCTGAATTTTCTGTTTTTCCCCCCAAATAAAATAATAATAATGAATAAAAGAATACTAATAAAAAGCAAGCATACTAATGTATGATACAAATTTTCTTTGCATTTATTTGTTCTGTTGGTCACTTCTCCCACTACCTATTTCAAAAAGTTCTCTAAAATAGAAACCTAGTACTCTGCATATTATGGAAAATACTCCTTTAAAAGAGAAGAGCCTTTATTTTGATGAATATGTATTTAGAATTATTTGAATACTCAAATATAATAATTAGGCGGAATTATATTATTTAGAACAGATAGTGATTTTATGGGTAATTTTGCATAGTGCCTTCATTTTTCGTGTACGGATGCAGAAATTCAGGTAGGTTGAATTATTGACTTGCTCAAGGTCTCTCAGATAGGAAGAGGCAAAGTAAGCATCATAATGTAGATAATAATACAGAATTACTAATTCCAGGTCTAGTGGCATTGGTTTTCTAGCATATGATCTTTCTATATGAACCTCAGAATTATTTTTTTCTGGTTGTAAATATTTAGAAGATATAAAAGGATATCTTCTTTATCCACAGCCAGAAGTTTTGTATATGTTTCAAGGGTTATTTTAATGGTCCCTTGCCATTTGGAGACTCACCATTAACATCACAAGTATAACTGAACACATGTGAGTTGTATGATCTAACCGTTCTATTTGAATCAGATTTCTTTGTTTCTATAGGTTCACCTTTTCGATTTTATATAAAAAGATACCTTTAGCATTGTTCATTTATATAAACACAAAATGTTAAAAAGACAATGCTAAAATGCTAAAAAAACAAAATGTTAAAAAATGACATGCTTTTATGTGCGGGGTTTTTTTTTTTTTTTTATGGGTAGGAACAAAAACGTTCCTAAAAAGCCAGAGTTGCAGAAGTGAATATTGTTTTATTATGACAGATATAGATACTGGTATGATTTCAAGGGATACAAACTTGCTCTAGTGAGCATTCCTATAGAAAAGAATTCGTTTTGTCATAGTTCAGTAACATTAGTGACAATGTAGAGATTATAGCAGATGTGAAAATATCTCACGATAGTTGTGATTTGTATTCCTGTAATGACTAATAATATTAAGCATCTTTTTAGGTGCTTTTGGCCATTTGTATATCTTCTATTCAAATCCTTTGCCTATTTTTAAATTAGGTTATTTCATTCCTATTTACCCAAGAAAAATAAAAACATACACAAAAATTTGTACATGAATGTTCATTATCAATATTATTCATAATAGCAAAAAAATGGAAATGGTCCAGATATCTAGTGATATAGAATATAAGGAGTAAACAAAATGTGGTATATTTTTATAATCAAAAACTATTTGGCAATAAAAGTGAATGAAATACTGATGCATGCTATAATATGGATGAATGTTGAAAACATACTAGATGAAAGCCAATCACAAAATATATATCATATAATTCCATTTATATGAAATGGCTGGAATAGGCAAATCTGGTAGAGACAGGAAATAGAACAGTGGTTGCCTGGGGCTGGGGAGAAAGAGGAATGAGGAGTGAGTGCTAATGGGTCTGTGGTTTCTTTCGGGGCTGATGGGAAGGTTCTAAAATTAGATAGCAGGTGTGGTGCATGAACAATGAATCCTGGAACGCTGAAAAATTAAAAGTTAAAAAAAATAATAAAATTAGATAGCAGGGATGGTTGCTAAGCCCTTTAAGTATACTAAAAATCACTGAATTGTAAACTTGAATAGTAGAGTAATGTTATGGTATATGAATTATATTTTAATTAAGGTATTTGAAAAAAGAAAAAACATAAAAATATAGTTTTACTTTCTAACAGTTTATCAAATAATAGAAATGAGACTCAAAATAAGGCTTTTAGAATCCTTACTATGAGAATAAGTTGATTACCAGCTACTCAGTAAAATAACCATTTGTACTTAAATTGTTAATTAAAATCAGTGTTGTATTACAGTGCTGTGAAATAAGTCAGAGAAAGACAGATACCATATGTGGAATTTAAGAAACAGAACATGAACATAGGGGAAGGGAAAAAATAAAGAGAGGCAAAGCACAAGAGACTTTTAACTATAAAGAACAAATTGAGGGTTACTGGAGGGGAGGTGGGCATTAAGGAGGGCACTTGTCGAGTTGAGCTGTAGGTGTTATATGTGAAAGATGAATCACTAAATTCTACTCCCGAAACCAATATTACACTATATGTTAACTAACTAGAATTTAAATAAAAACTTAAAATTCAAAAATAAATTAAAAAGAATAAAATAAAAGCTCTGTAATACAAACAAGTGTTTTCACTTCCTTTCTCAGTAAATAGGACTATCATCTATTTAATAGCCCAAACCAGATACTTTAAAGTCATTTTCCATTTTCATTACCTCTCACCTGTAGTAAGGAAGAGGTTCTGTTGATTTCACCTTTCATCTCCTGAGCATCATTTGGCATTCTCCTTTCTAATCATGCTGTCTCAATCTTAGTTCAGAATATTTGGCCTACCCTATTTTTATAGCCTTTGATCGGTCTAGTCTTCTGATAGAGATTGTTCTGAAATGTATATATGAACTCACTGATATCAGTGGTACAGTTTTATTTATTTATCAATGGTACAGAATATGGTACAGTTTTATTTATTTATCAGTGGTGCAGAATAAAGACTAAAATTCCTAGTATGATCTGGAAGGCTTAAAGGACCCTGTCAATTTTCCAGTCTTACTTTTTATCTTTCCCACACAGCAAGTTAGAGTTCTATGCATTTGTCATGCCATTTTTTTTCTTGAAATTTCTGCTTTGATTATTTAGAAGTATGTTGTTTAGTTTTTTTTTTTAATTTGGCTATTTAAAAGTGTGTTGTTTACTTTCCAGATATTTGGTGATACCTTTCCATTATTGATTTATAGTTCAATTTCACTGAGGTCTGAAAACATACTTTGTATGGTTTTTGTTCTTTAAAATTTGCTAAGGTATATTCTACAGCCCAGAATATGGTTTATCTTGGTGAACATTCCATATGAGCTTAAAAATATCTCCTGTCTTCAGTGTATAAATTATACTTTGTTTTAAATAAATGTACCTTATTTTTTAAGAACAGCCTTAGGTTTGCAGAATGATTGAGCAGAAGGTACAGAATTTCCATATCCTCCCTCTCCCCACCCTCATCATTTCTTCTGGTATTAATATTTTGCATTGATGTGGTTTGTAACAATTGCTTAACCAATACTGATGTGTTACTATTAACTGAAGTGCATAGTTTACATTAGGGATCATTCTTTGGGTTGTACATTCTGTGAATTTTGACACATGCAGAATATTATGTGTCCACCATTTTAGTATCTTACAGAGTAGTTTTACTTCCCTAAAAATCCCCTATGTTCCACCTGTTTCTCCTTCCCTTTTTTCCCCCACAATCCCTTGCCTTCCACACCACAAATGAACTCCTGGCAACCACCAATCTTTTTACTGTGTCTACAGTTTTGCCCTTTCTGGAATATAATACAGTTGTAATAGGTGTATAATGCTATATCACTGTTGTATTAGATTTCAGTTCTCTAATGACTTATGATAATGAGCATCTTTTCATATACTTATTTACTGTCAGTGCATCTTCTTTGGTGAGGTGTCCATTCAGTTCTTTGGCGAGGTGTCCATTCAGTCCATTCAGTTCCTTCTTGATCCCAGGACCCTGGGATCATTACTGTTATATTTTAAGAATTCTTCGAATATTTTGGATACAAGCAAGTCCTTTACCAGATGTGTTTTGCAGATACTTTTTTTGCAGCCATAACTTGTTTTCATTCTTTTAACATTTATAGAAGAGAAGTTTTTAATTTTAATGAAGCCCAATTTATTTTTTCATGGATCATGCCTTTGGTGTATCCAAAAATTAGTTGCTAAAATCAAGTTTAGTTAGATTTTCTCCCACATTATCTTCTCCCTCCCACCCTCTCTCCCTTCATCTTTTTGGTCTTTTTCCATTGGTCAGGACTTTGAGTACAATGGGGAAAAATGAGTGGTGAGAAGGGACACTCTTGCTTTACTCCCAGTCTTGTGGGGGACAGCATCTGGTTTCTCACCACTAAGTATGGTAGTAGATGTATGGCTGTTTTTTTGATTTTTTAGATTTTTTTTTTTATCAAGTTGAGAAAATTTCCTTTATTCCTAGTTCTCTTAAGAGTTTTTAACATGAATGGATGTTAGATTTTGTCAAATGTATTTTTCTGAATCTCTTAATAAATTATTGTTTCTTCTTTTTAGCCTGTTACTATGATAGATTACATTGATTTTAAAATGTCAAATCAGTTTTGAATGTACCTGGAATAAATCCCATGTGATTGTGATATATAGTTATTTTTTATACATTGTTGGATTTGATTTGCTAATATTTTGTTGAGTATTTGTGCATCTATGTTCATGACACTTTTGTATAAATGCTTTGTGGCTTTAATTTTATATAATTTTAACTATAACCTAAGTCTACTTTCAAATAACACTATACCACTTTGCATTTAGTGGAGGAACCTTATAATTGAGTATTCCCAGTTCCTCCTTTCTGTTGCTGTGACTTTGCTGTAATTCATTTCACATAGCCATATGCTTTCATGACCCAAAACATTGGTATCATTAGTACTTTATATAAACAATTATCTTTTAAGTCAGTTATGAATAACAAAAATATAAGATCTTATTTTACCTCTTCATTTCATTATGTAGATCCAACTCTCTGATCTATATTATTTTTCTTTTGATTGAGCAACTTCTTTTAACATATCTTGCAATGTAAGACTGCTATTAATAAATTCCTCCCAGGGGCACCTGGGTGGCTTCAGTGGATTAAAGCCTCTGCCTCCTGCTCAGGTAATGATCCCAAGGTCCTGGGATTGAGCCCCACATCAAGCTCTCTGCTCAGCAGGGAACCTGCTTCCCCCTCTCTCTCTGCCTATTTGTGATCTCTCTTTCTCTGAAATAAATAAAAAAAAAAATCTTTATAAATAAATAAAATAAAATAAAATAAAATAAAATAAATTCCTTCAGTTTCTGTTTGAGAAAGTCTAGATTTCTTCATTTTTGAAGGACAGTCTTACTGGATATATAATTCTAGGTTGGTGGAGTTTTTTTTCTTTCAATACTCTCTTGCTTACATAGTTGCTGATGAGATATTTTTATTTACTATAGTTGTTATCCTTATTCCTCTGTAGATATAATTCTCTTCCCTTGCTTCTTTCATGATTTTCTGTCTCTGTTTTTTCTAATTTAAATATGGTATGCTCAAGTGACTTTTTTTTTTTAAATCCTACCTTATATTCTTTGAGCTTTTTGATCTTTGGTTTGGTTTCTGCCTGTGATTTTGAAAAATTCTTGGTCATTATTATGTTAAATGTTTTTATCTGCTATATTTTCTCTTTATTCTCCCTCTGGCATTTTATAATATATACATTATACCTTTGATGTTATCTCAGAGTTCTTGGATATTTTGTTCTTGGATATTTTGTTTTTTTTTAATTCTTTTTTTCCCTTTCTATTTTAATTTGAAAAGTTTCTTTTGACTTGTCTCCAAGATAATGTATTTTTTCCTTGTTCCCCTCAAGTCTACTGATGAGCCCATTGAAGCATTTTTTATATTTGTTACACTTTTTTTTTTTTAAAGATTATTTATTTATTTGACAGAGAGAGAGAGAGACATCACAAGCAGGCAGAGAGGCAGGCAGAGAGAGAGAGGGGGAAACAAGCTCCCCGCTGAGCAGAGAGCCCATGTGGGGCTCGATCCCAGGACCTGAGATCATGACCTGAGCAGAAGGCAGAGGCTTTAATCTACTGAGCCACCCAGGCGCCCCTGTTACACTGTTTTTATTTCTAGCATTTCCTTTTGATTTTTAGAGTTTCCGTTTTTCTGTTTATCTTACCCATCTGTTTTTGTATTTTGTCCACCTTTCTTATTAGATCCCTTAATACTTTAATAAGACTTATTTTAAATTTTCTCTCTAATAATCTCAATATATAAGTCACTTGTGGTGCTAGTTCTGGAGATTGCTTATTTAGACTTTTTTGTTTTTGCCTTTTGGCATAACTTGTAATTTTTTTGTTAGCACTTGAACATGTTGTATCAGATAATAGTACCTGAGTAAACGGGCCTTTAGTATGAGGATTTATGTTAATGTAGGAGTTGTGCTGTATTTAATGTTTGTTGTAGGTGTAGGTGCTAGAAGCTTTGGCTTCTCTTATGTCCTTGTTTTTATATCTTCTTGACTTTGGGCTTCCCTAAGTATTCCTCCTCAGAGAGAGTCTATACTTTTCTGCTTTTTGAGCTGTAGTCCACTCTTGTTATATTGGATCTCTGATGATGTAGTAATAAGGTGTTGGGGATGGGAAATGTTCTGTAATCTTCTCATTATATCTCAGGACTTTAGTGGGCTCAGGAGGCTGTGGCCTTCACAAGTGTTTCTGGAGGGTTTTAGCTCCTCTTACCCCTGACCCCCTATTCCTTTCCATGGCAGCAGCATTCTTTTGGTTTGCATAAGAACCACTCTGTTTCCTTGAAGGTCTGACCCAATTTTTTTTTTTTTTTTTACCCTTAGTTGAGGTAGAGGCAGGAGGGGGCCGAATTGGGAGGAATTCCCTCTTTCCAACTGAAATAAGTCTCATGTCAAATCTTTTCACTCAGAGATCAGGCTCTGCTAAAAGGAGGTTCTGGGCTCATTTCAAAAAGATTCTCTTCTCTGCCCTACTGCTAGAGCCACAAGGGAATCTTTCTTGCATTGCCACTGGGAGAACCTAGCAGGATTCCCGCAGGTAAAGGCCACAAAAGTATGAGGCCCTCCTAAGATTGCAGCACCAAGATTGTACTCTACTGCTAATTTATCCTCAGAATCCGAGAGATCATCAAAATTACCATTTACGTGTTCCTACCAGATTCTAGTTCCAGTAGTGGCTTCTTCTCCAGGGAAACAAATTAGCTCTACTCTGGGTGTTCTGATCTCTCTGGATGGGGTTGGAGGTGGGGTTACCAGTTTGCTTTGAGACCTCAGATCTCTGTTGAGTGCAAGAAAAGTCACTGATTTGCAGTTCTCTAGCTTTTTCTGTTGTTAGTGTGGGGGTGATGATTTCTAAGCTTTTTATATACTGGGGCTGAAACTTGTCCTGTCATGTCATTTCTCCTCTGTATCTTAAGATGTATTTTCCCATTTAATTTAGAATGCAGTTTCTAAATTACCTTTCAGAACCCATCTCAAGTATAATCAACTCAATGAAATCTCCTTCATTTTCCTGTCCACCCTCTACCCCAGAGGGGTTAGTTGTTTTTTTCCTGTGGCTCCCAGAATATCTACGATATTAGAATACATTTGTTATAGTACTTACTTTTACTAAGATACAAGTTTGTATCTTTCACTGTGCCCTGTGAATGTTAATTCATCTCTGTATCTCAAGTGTCAGGACACATGCCAATATGTAGTTTACTTTGCAATCAATAGATAAATCATTATGAATTATAAAACTTAATTTTGTATGCCCCTCCGTGGTTACAAAACCAGCTTCTCCATGATTTTTGGTCTAATTAACCATAACCCAGTATGGCATGAGGCAGTTTTTCACTTGGATATCTGTATTTCCTTCAGCTAAAACCTTATAGTTATATAGATAGCTGATATAAGGTATGACAAATATTTGACATGAGGACAACTGAACTAATGTTCCTATTCTTCTCCTACCTTAAGTGATAGTCAAAAAAGATTGAAAAATTATCAAATGGAAGGTTTTATTACAACAGAAATAGTTTAAGCAGAGATATGGTGAATTTTCTGAAATATGGCATTTGATTGTAATATAATTTATAATGCAAGCTGTTATAGATCATATGGTTTTATGTAAAGCTCATATTTTATGTCTCTCCCTAAGTATAATGGGGCTTCTTTGTGTTAAGGACTGTGTTTTACCTTACCTTTTTCTCATAAAGCATCAAATAGAGTGACAGATGGTATTAGATGCTCAGTGAGTCACTTTCATAAGTGGACATTAATCAATTAGCCTAATGTTCAAAATAAACTACTTTCTTTTTTTGAACAGTATCACAAAATTATTACTGTAAATGCCATCTAACATTTGAAACTCTTTTAGATGTCTTTATGTTAAGTAAGACAAGCCCTCTGACCTGCTAATAACTAGCTCTAAATAGAATGTTAGTTTCTGAAACTACATCAGGAACATCATTTAGGAATATGGGAGCATGACAGGCTTTATTGTAAAACACTGTGGGTGTATTCTCCATATACATATGTTCTCCTATATTAAACTTCTCAATTGTTTCACAAATAAAAACAGTGCTTTCAGAGGATCTGCCAAAAGATGACAATTTGAATTATTTATGTATGACTTAGGTTCTGGGGTAATTTCCTGCTTGAATATTTCATGTAATTGACTAAATATGAAAGTAGAGAGAATTGTTGGGCTGATTTTTTTTCTCACTTTGAAATGAATCTGTGCTTTCAGATTATATAACTTCCCTTAGGAATATCATGGAAATGAATGAGGTAGATTGCTATATACAGTGACTAGAAGCTGCAATTAGATAATGTTTTAAATTTTTATTATTTTTCATGTTTTAATATTTGCTTCTTTTTATCTCAATTTTAGTCTCTGTCATTTGGAACTATCTGTCATTCATCTGTTTCCAGCAAGTTAGCAAAACTATAGGAAAGATTTATCAGTAGCAGAGAGAACCTCATTTGAGCAACATTTGTGGTTGATATTTCGGAAACAAGATGACCTCAATATACAAGTCATAGTGTTATAAAATTTTCTAGTAATGAAAGATAAATGTAGTATAAAGATAAAATAAAAATACCCTGAAGGAGGAAAAAGGCTTATTTGAGCATAGAAAAGCAGGAGATTAATTTAGAAACCTTGAAATCTCCTGGATTCATCTGAGTTATTAGGTAATACCTCTAAGAATAGTAGAGTTCATTTCAACTGAATTCAAGTGTACTTCCAAATGCACTTGTAGTTGTTTCTTAGTCATGGCTAAATCCAAGCCTGCATCCTCTTTCACTTTTTGGAATCTGAGCAGGTGTCTGTGTCAGACCTCCACCCCCCCCCCTTTCCTTCCTCTCCCCTCCTCTTCTCTTTCTCTTTTTGAATTGATTAAAATATTTTATTTAATGAAATATTTCAAAGACTTTAGTTTATTAATAGGAAAAATATAAAGCTTACTTATTTAAAGATCATTTTGTATTGACATCATAAATAGATTTATCCAAATAACATGAACAGTTTTATAGTGTTAGTAATGGAATGCATTCTACAGAAATGTGATTTTTCCTTCAAATTTGAGTGCCGCTTCCTGATGGCGCACGGGAGAAGAATGAGGCACAAACAAGTCAGCTGCAAGAGAAAGGAAGCAGGGGCCCACAGTAGAGAAGACTGTCGCCTCGAACAACTCCTCAGTACCATATTTATTGGATACAAGATAACAACTAACAAAGGAGCAGAAAACGGCTATTCATTAACCATATGCCTTGTAGATAAACAAGAAGGAATATGAGTTATACATTGATTACAAATCTCATAGATAAGTAAGGAGAGTAGATTATATATGGTCAAGCAGTATAGAATTTATAGTTGAGCAAGCACAATTAAGGGGATAATCTTAATTAACGATCGGCTGTCTCTGAGGCAGTGGAGATAACATCAAAAAATGAAGCAGGTGGCGTTCCACCCTGAGCCGGCCAGGCTTTCCCAACTGCTCAGCTTTCAAGACATAAATCATCCTCTCCCGCAGAGACCTGTTGCTAATGCATGTTTTTCTTAAGGAAACATTTAAGCATGCTTGCCAGGCTAATACAATTTCTCATTGTTATATTTTAAGTAGTACATTGTTTTGAGGGATGGTTACATTTGATCACATTGCCCCAACATAAAAAACGAAACAAGAATAACAAAGAATGCAATTTTGATTAATTTAAATTTTAGTAGACAACATCTGCTTTATTGAAGAGTAAGTTCTTTCATTTATCTCTTCAAGGAAGTGCTTGAGCAAGGTAGAAAATCAATCAATATATATCAATATTTGTCATAGCCATGTAATTTTCAACCTGGGTTGCAGAGACCTTCAAAGGGCCCCATAAATAGTTTAGTATTTTAATATAATCAGCTTACTTTTTAATCCCTTTTTGATCTTATATGTTGGGAAACATTACTCTGAATTAGGGTTCATAGACTTCTCTAGGCTGCCAGAGGTTCATTGAACAAGAAAAGTTTGTTAACATATACTGGTGTCAAAATTAGAAATACTTTTTTTACTGTCATGGAAGCAAATAATACATTATCTTACTTTCGAAATAGGATTGACTAAGCAATTGTCTAATTTTATCTTGTAGATACAGTATTATTTTGTACTGTTCTAGCAGAATATTCAGAAAGCTCCATCAATAGGCCATTAGCTTTCAGTCATAAGACCATTCTGGCATTGTCAGTTCTTTTTTAAGTGGTTGATTTCTGGTCAGCATTTTCTAAGACTACACACCATACAAATTATGTGTTTCTTTTAAATTATTGGTGGACTGTTCATGGACACGAACATAACTCTTTATTTTAATGCCCTTTTCGGAATCATGAACAGGTACTGCATACATAGTTGTTGGTAGAGGAACTTACCAGACTCAGGAATGGGACACAGTTAATGTGGATTTAGGGAATGGAAGTGAATCTGTTTCAGTTCAATAGCTTTCCTACCTACCCATCACTCCTACACATTTCTTTTAGGTTAAGTCATTTTAGGCCTCTGATAACAACAAACCTATTTTTCTAGGACTAACTTATTTCTTAACGTCCTCTTTTAACAATATAGCAGTTTTTCTGTTTAGTATTTGTTCTCTAGAATATTGTTTTTCAAATTATGGGTCATGATCTATTTTTAGGTTATGAAATCAATTTAATAGATCATGATTAGTGTTTCTTTTTAAATAGAGAATAAAATAGAACATATCGATTCCATCATATACATAAAAGGTAAATATTGTTTTGTGAAAAGAGGCGTGTTTGTATATGTGTGTAAAAGAAAGAGGAGTTACATGTATGTGTACTGCAATAAAATATAAAAATTTTTGGAAAGGTTAAATTAGGTTAGAGCTGAGGGAGGGGAAAGTCAGAATTTGGAAGTGAACATAGCTTAGGGTATAAGAAAGTAGGGACATTGGCAGCTGAGGATTGGCAAAATAGTATTATTATTACACATGGTGTTTATTGAGTGCTTACTATGTGCCAGGCACTGTTATAAGAAATTTTCATGGGTTAACTCATTTAATGTTCCCAATGATGGTTTACATTACATAGATAGTATTACTATTTTCATTTTACTGTTTGGACAGCTAAGGTATAGATATACTTAGTAACTTAGACCAACATTATTCACCTTAGTGAGTGACAGCTCTGAGATTTAGATGTAGGCTCTCCAAGTATAAGGCTATGCTCTTAAATACTACAGAACATTGCTTCTCTGGTTAAATGAGATTGAAACAAAAAGAAATAAGAATTGCCTGCTTCAAATTTATTTTTAGAGAAGACCGAGTTCAGCACTTTCCTCTTCTAAAATAAGCTTCAGACAATGGACAGACATATAAAATCAGGGCATTCAGTACCTAACCCATTCATCATTGTAAATTAGTTTTTTGCAAAAGGCTTTAAAACTATCTACAGGTTAATGAGCTTGATACAGTAGACTTGTAAAGAAAATGTACTGACTGAGTAGAGCTGTAAATTTAGCTCCTCTGAGGTTGACATGTTGTACAACTCAGATTTCCCAATGTATTGAATTTTAAAATGACAAAAAGATTTAAGAACATTTACTCAAATGCTTTTAACTTTCTTCGCAAAG
Source organism: Procyon lotor (assembly GCA_028646535.1). Taxonomy (NCBI): domain Eukaryota; kingdom Metazoa; phylum Chordata; class Mammalia; order Carnivora; family Procyonidae; genus Procyon; species Procyon lotor. The sequence goes on from CM053610.1 coordinate 62,172,865, forward strand.
GCCCCAAGCTCATTAGAAACACAAACAAAACTGAAATTACTCTTTCAAACTTCAGGCAGCTGAGGAAGGATTCTACTGCTGATACAGCAACTTGAAGTGAAGAGGAAGTGATTCAGTTTGATATTTTCCTCAACGTATACACTGTACAAATTATGCTTCTATCATCAGTAATGCATATCTATCCCTCAGGGATCACTCACAAGCAGCCAAGGCAAGCCAAGGTGAAGTGGCCGGAAGGTTGCAGAACTGATGTCTTCAGCCTCTTGGGAGCTTATCTTGTCCATCTTTCTGACATTTGTTCTCTGCATATCAGAAAATACTGTTGATCAAATCAAAGTGTTCATGAATCCGGTGGTATTTTTTTTCCTTCACCAAATGTTCTAGTCTTTTTAGATCTTTGTCAGTGGTGTCACAGCTGAGTGAGCAGTTCCTGGCTTCCTGAATTTCCCTGAGGGTTTAACTGTCAACATCTATGTTTATAATGGCAGCCTTATAGTTGAGAAAAATAATCTGATTTTAATCATGATTTTGTATGTAGAATAAAGCCTGTTTAGATTTTTTAGTTTTCAGAATTTGTCCCTTTATGAATTTAGATAATACATTTTGCCAGAATTAACGATATTTTCCTTTTGTTTCACTTCTTTCCCTTTTCTTTCTCTCCCTCCCTCCTGTTCTTCCTTTTTTATTCCCTCCCTTCTCCTTTTTCTTCTTCCCTCCCTCCCCTTCTCCCTTTTTCCTTCTCTCTTTCCTTCCCCTCCTTCCCACTCTCTCATTCTCCTTTTTTAAGTCTTTCTTCCTTTCCACATTTATTGAAATACTGCTTTGTGCCACATACCGTGGATGTAAGTAAGTAGGATGGAAGTCTTTCTTCCTTTCCACATTTATTGAAATACTGCTTTGTGCCACATACCGTGGATGCATATGTCCTTGCCAAGAGGGACTCACATTAACCTCTTGCTATTCATTTTTAACCACGGAATAAGGAGCTTTCTTTGTTCATTGCTTTTTCCAACATCACTTCTGTGCACCCTCTGTCTCCTGTCCTTTCCATATGCTTGGCAGAGGTACACCAAAGTCCTGGGGGTGCCTGGTTGGGTTTATCCCATTTCATGTCTGGACATGATAATTAGGTAGATCATGACATTGCTTTTACCTCAGAAGAATGAAAATGGATCTAGTTTAATGGCAGATACAGCAAAGCAGGGAGGAAGAGGCTTAGAATTGAGACATGCAGGGTGATACTGGGGAGGCAGAATTTCTACTATTTAACCTGTGGTCCCTTTTTGGGTGCCCAGTTGTTTGAGATCATAAGCGTCCTACCAGGAGTAAAAGCTTTGGGTGTGTATTTTATAAATTTGTTGGATATGTGTAACTAGTTATATTGCCCCTTATTACTTTTCACTCCAGTCCATTCTTTATATAGTCACTAAAGTCACCTTTTTAACACACTGATCTGGTTATAGTGCTCCACTATGTAGAACCTTGTGGCATCGGATTGCCTAAATGTAGAAGGCAAAAGTTTACTAGCTTTGAATGTTCAGCCACCCATGTTGTGACCCCTGCAACCTCTCTGTCTTGCTCATTTCCTTTCTTGTGTTACTATGTATAAAAACTCTGTTCCCCACATATGGGAACTTATAATTCCCTGAAAATGCCATGTGATTTCATACTTTTATGCCTTTGTATACCTTTTTCCTCTATGTGGAATTCTCCCTTTCTTCTCTACTACCCATCTACTTGAGAAAGCCAGCCAGTTCATCAAAATCAGGGCCTGGCATTATCTCCTCTGAAGATCTTCCTTGAAATCCAAAAGTAAATGTAATCATTCACTTTTCTATCCTTCTATATCTTGTACTTATTTTTTTATTATTGCCCTTCTCATATTGCCGTAGAATCACTTACATTTACCTTTATCTTCCTTATTATACTGAATTCCTTGAAAGTACACTTTGTGTTTCTGTTTCTGGTTGCTTATCAGGTATTTGAAGTAACCAATAAATATTTGTAGCTTTGTAATTAATTGATATGTATTTATATATTTTTTCTATTTATAGTTTTTTTCTCCATAAAATTCTTTATTCTCTGAGGAAACTTAATAAAAAGTTTTATATGCCCATGTGCTATCCTAAGTCATTTGTATTCTGTAAGAGCCCAAAATGGACTTTAATATAGTTCTTCTTATGTTTAATATACTCTTCCTTTTTTAAAAAAAATATACTGCTAGTCTAATATTGCAGTTAATGTTCTGACTTTGACTCGGCACCCAAAAAATAAATAATCTAGTCAAGAAATTGTGCAGAAGACATGAACAGACATTTCTTCAAAGAAGACATACAAATGGCCAACAGACACATGAAAAAATGCTCAACATCACTTGGCATCAAGGATCACAAATCAAAACCACAATGAGATACCACCTTGCAATAGTCAGAATGGCTAAAATTAACAAGTCAGGAAATGGCAGATGTTGGTGAGGATGCAGAGAAAGAGGAACTCTCTCTCTCTCTCTTTTTTAAAGATTTTATTTATTTGAGAGAGGGAGAGCAAGCACAAAAAGAGGGAAGGGCAGAGGGAGAAGCAGCTCCCCGCTGAGCAGGGATTCTCCCAGGACCCTGGGATCATGACCTGAGCTGAAGGCAGATGCTTAACCAACTGAGGCATGCAGGCTCCCCAAAGGGGAACCCTCTTACACTGTTGGTGGGAATGCAAACTGGTACAGCCGCTGTGGAAAACAGTATGGAAGTTCCTCAAAAAGTTAAAAATAGAGCTACCTTATGACCCAGCAATTACATTACTAGGTATTTATATAAAAGATATAAATGTAGTGATTGGAGGGGCATGTTTACCCCAATGTTTATAGAACCAATGTCCACAATAGATAAACTATGGAAAGAGTCCAGAGGTTCATTGACAGATGAATGGATAAAGAGGATGTGGTATATGTTTGTGTGTATATACACACATACACACAATACATACACACACAATGGAATATTACTGAGTCATCAAAAATGATATATTGCCATTTGCAACAATGTGGATGGAATTAGAGGGTATTATGCTAAGCAAAATAAGTCAATCAGAGAAAGACAGCTATCATATGATTTCACTCGTATGTGAAGTTTAAGAAACAAAACAGGATCATAGAGGAAGGGAGGGAAAATAAAATAAGGTGAAATTAGACAGGGAGCCAAACCATAAAGAGTCTCTTAACTATAGCAAACAAACTGAGGGTTACTGTAGGAGAGGTGGGTGGAGGGATGGGATAACTGCATGATGGGCTTGAAGGAGGGCATGTGATATAATGAGCACTGGTGTTATATACAACTGATGAATCACTGAACTCAACCTCTGGAACTAATTAATACACTATATTTTAATTGAATTTAAATAAAATAAAAATTAAATAAGTAAAATAAAAAACAAAATATAAAAAAACAGTGTTCTGGCTTACATTTAAGTAAAGCTAGAGTGAAATCTAACTAGGTCAGTGAGCTTATTGTCTACTCTTCATGGAATATACATATCCTTCAACAATTTTTTTAAGCTTTATTTACTTGAGGGAGAGCATGAGTGGGAGGGGCAGAGGGAGAGGGAGAAAGAATCTCAAGCAGACTCTGTGTCAAGTATAGAAACTGATGTGGGACTCTGTCTCACAACCCCAAGATTAGGACCTGAGCTGAAACTTAAGAGTCAGATGCTTAATCAGCTGTGCCACTCAGGCCCCGTTCTTTCCGCTAGTCTATATTATGTGTCTAGTTAAGAGAGATTTAAGTTAACAAAGAAAAAGTCAATGTCAATACACTTCTTTATGATTTCTATTGTTATCTTTGGTAACTCAGGGTGGTTTTTTTTTTTTTTTCTTTTTAAATTTTTATTGGAATATAGTTGACACACATGTTACTTAGTTTCTGGTATACAGCATAGTGATTCAACTTCTCTGTATGTGAGACTATGTTCACCACAAGTATAGCTACCATCTGTTACCATAAAACACTATTACAGTCATTAACGATATTTGTCATGCTATGCCTTTTATTCCTGTGACTTACTCATTTCAAAACTGGAAGCTTGTATCTCTAACTCTCCTTTACTCATTTTTCCCATTCCCCCTCTTCCCTCCCCTCTGGCAACCATCAGTTCTCTGTATTTATAGGTCTGATTTTGTTCTTTTGTTTATGCTAAACAAAACAAACTATATTTGTTTGTTTATTGTTTATTCAGTGGGAGTTTTTTTTGTTTTTTTTTTTCTTTTAGATTCCACATATGAGTGAAATGATATGGTATTTGTCTTTCTCATTCTGACTTATTTCACTCAGCATAATACCCTCTAGGTTCATCCATATTGTTGCAAGTGACATGATCTCATTCTTTTTTCTGACTATGTAATATTCAGAGTGTTTTTATATGTATAATCTCATTTTATTTTCAAAAGTTCTCTGCAAGTAAAGTAGGGCATATTTTGCTTACAGAATTTCTAGTTAAGGAAAACATTTCAACATCCTAGCTGGTTGAGGCCTGAAGAAGGCTGGCTGGTCAGTTAGACATTTGTTGGGTAGGGGAACTGTCTGTATTTTAGGCTTTGGGTTTTTAGACTTTGGGTTCAGAATTCTGATGCTCTGGTAAATGAAGAATATCAAACTTTCATGGGCTGTCTCATACTTAACCCTTCTCTCAGATTCTGATGGTTGAAACTAGAAGGATTTTTTAAAAATTTAAAAGGAGAATAAAGCATTACCAGGGGATAGGACACTTGTATCCACTGGTTAGTACACTTTATGTAGACAAAACTACATGAGTGTCAGAATTATAATCTGGGGACACCTTAAAAGCATTACTGAATCTAGGCAAGGAGAGCATGAATACCTGCTTTAGCCATTTCTTTATAGGCTGTCGTTAGGACAAGAGAGGCCACATCCCTGAATATTTGCCTGAATGGTCACTCTGACTCTGATATTCGTTACTTCTATGCCAGTCTTGTTTGTTTTTAAGGCTGATTTTTTTTTTTAATGGACATTCTTTGTATCAGTCAGGGTCCACCCAGGGCATTAAAACCATTCTTTGTATTTTAATAGAAGGGAATTTAAAGTAGTTAACAGATTACCTAAGTGATCACAAAATGGAGAACCCAAATGAAGTGTTACTGATCAGCAGTAGGAGGAAGTATCTGACATTCCTAGGGCTACGAGGATACTGTTTTCAGAATTTAGAAGAGAGGTTCATCTGGTGAGAGCCAGAAGCTCAATTGGGATGAGGTTTAGCTAGTGGGACCTGAGTCACAGAGGGTGGGGCAATCAATGAGCCCTGGAAATGATATAGTTGCTATAGAAACATGCCAGAGGAGGCAAAAAGAGCGGAAGAACTTTAGTGTCTTCTCTCTTCCTCCCACCAGCTGATCTTCCTTCAGTGCTTTGCGTTGGGTAGAACTACTTGGGAGCCAGACAGCAGGGATGGAACGAGTAGCAAGCAGCTTCTTTCTTTGGACACATTCAGACATTAAATTTCATTAGCAGGCAATTTGCATAATTGACTCTATTAAGGATTCTGTATTCTTTGCAAGTTTGATCAGATTGATGTATCTATCACATTTTAAGGCCTCTATCAAAGAAATTTTAAAAGCAATATACATAAGATTATGAGAATTGCAATACTATTTTCTTCCTTAGGAATTCGTATTTCCCAAACATGGAAGAAATACTTTTATTCGTTTTTTTTTTTTTTTGGTTGAGTCTGTGGGTAAGTTTAGATCTAAGAAAGGATTGGACTTCTGAAATTAACATCCTGTTCATGGTAATGGATTCTAATGCCTTTATTTAGTTCTAAGAAGAGGACAAATGCATATTAGTGGGAGGAATGTATAGCAAACACTGTCCATCTAGCTAGTTCCTGTCAGCCTCCTTGGCAGAGAGAAATGGTCCAGCTATGCACATGATAGCCTCAATCCTCATGGATTAGAGATGTGCATTAAAGTTAAATTTTTAACAGTGCTACTGAATTCAGGGAGGGTGTAAGGAACTGTCCATATATCAGTAAGATGGGAGCTGAATTACTTTTCACCCTATTTACCCAGACAGGAAAGATCTGAAGTGCTAGGCTGATTAGGTAGGTTCTAGTCCGTCTGCAGTTAAATGCTTTGAGACCATTAAATTATTTTGAGAAAGAAAGTAACATGGCTATCTTCATATTTTAATAGAACATAGACATAATTGGAACAAATGTGGGCATATTTGGAGGTAAGTGCTTGAAGACAGGAAGCCCCATTAGGGTATATTACAGTGGTCCAGGCCAAGTGATGCACAAGGCCCAGAATAAAGAAGCGATGGAAACACTGTGAAAGAGGCAATTCTGAAGAGAACATGAGTTTGGGTTCTTCCTGACAGTAAAGCACTCTCTGTAGATGTTCCTTCCACTTTAGTAAAGTATTGATTAGATAGCCTCGTGGCTCTTCTAAACAGTCAGAGCCATGCATTTCCTACTTCATACCAATCCTTGTCTCTGGCTTTGTTTCTTAGTGATTACATCTGTTAGGGGAAATTAACTTACAATCAGTGTATAGTGGGAATTAGGAAAATGAGTTGAACTTATAATAAAGATAAAGATGTATTTGGAATGTACAAGTTCTTTTTATGATCATTTTGTGCCTTTATATTTTAACAATTAGTAGCCAGATAAGGTTAAATAAGTATAAATGGCATTTAAATTTATTATAGTTGAAGATAACTAAGTAATATGATTGATTCTTAATAAGGTCTGAGACAGATAGAACATAGGTAAACTAAATACAGGTGTGAATTTTGTCATCTGGCCACTAGTATTAGAATTGATAGGAACCACAAGAATATAAATAGAATATGCCATTAATTGTTGATAGATTTTTTTTCATCACATCTATAACTTAAAAAAAAATTAAGACCTTTTACAAGTAATGTGCTTTATAGCTTACAAATAACACCCTTGGATATTTTCATTTGATTCTCAGAACAATTCTGTGAGTAAGGCGCCTATTATTTTCCCAGAAACTCTGAAGAGAGTTGAATGAATTTTGCAACTATTTACCAAGTTGGCAAATAACAATGAAAACCTGATGCTGTCATTTCTTATTTTCTGTGTGACATTTTGTCTATTATGGCATGCTACCTAAGTTATTAGATTCATCAGATAGACTAAATTTCAGTGACTCAGAACAAGCTTTTTATCTTTCTATCTATCTATCTATCATCTATTTATCTAATACTTGTCCATCAGGTGTTGGCTGGAGGCTCTGCTCTGTGTCTTCTTCAATCTGGAATACTAAGGCAAGAAAGAGGCTTTGTTGTGGCTCATGGCCAGTTATCATGACAGGGAAAGAGAACATGACAAAGCCCATACAGATTTTGAAAGCTTCTGACTTGAGTGGGACACATTGCTAATGCCTCCATGCCATTAGTGAAAGTAAATTACACGATTGTATCTAGTTTCAAGTGAGCAGGGTTGTATATCCCTCCATATATCCAGAAAGAGGGAGAGCTGGGATATTTAGAAACTTCCTAATTATTATCATAGTTTTTAAAAGTCACAGTTGAAAACAATAAAAACTTAGGAAAACCATATTTTTTTTTGCTTTAAAGGAGACAGTAAGTTTGCCTTTTACCCAAAGATAACATTTGAATTGTTTTCTTTGTGTATGTTTTAATGAGCACAATTTCTGGGCAACTCAGTACAGGGGTTTTCAGAGTAGAATTATTTAACACAGAGCCTTCGAGATCCTCTGTGATCTAAGGTAGTTAGTATACATTTTGGAACCCTACATACACCATCACTTTCTTGGAAAGTCACAGTTACACTAGCATTTCAAGCCCAAGAATTCTTGATAAAGTCCACACTCATTTGAAGACAACTCTTGTATGCGTGCATGATATCCACTCGCATCCTGATAACACGAGTGCCTTTGGAAATGCTTCCCTGAGTTATTGTTGTTGTTGTTCTTCTTTTTTAAGATTTTATTTATTTATTTGAGACAGAGTGAGAGAGAGACAGAGCAAGAGGAGAGAGAGAGAGACCAAGGTGGGGAGGGGCAGAGGGAGAGGGAGAAGCAGACTCCCCGATGAGCAGGAAGCCTGATGTGGGGCTTGATCCCAGGATCCTGAGATGATGAGCTGAAGGCAGACATTTAACTAACTGAGCTACCCAAGTGCCCCCCTGAGTTCTTCTTTAATTTCCTCCTCCTTCTCCTCCTCCCCCTCCTCCTCTTCCTCATACTCCTTCTTCTTCTTTTTTAAGTTATTTATTTATTGATTTGACAGAGAGAGAGATCACAAGTAGGCAGAGAGGCAGGCGGGGGAGGGGGGTAGCTGCTGAGCAGAGAGCCCGATGCGGGGCTAGATCCCAGGACCCTGAGATCATGACCTGAGCCGAAGGCAGAGGCTTTAACCCACTGAGCCACCCAGGCGCCCCTAATGTCCTCCTTCTCAGTCCCCACATTCAACCTGCCAGAAAGTCCAGAGTTCTACTTTCCAGAATTTTAGACAGCAAAAATTGTGAAAAGCCTCTTCTAGTAATCATACTAGTTATGTGCCACAGCAAGTGACTTAACCTTGCAGAACCTCAGATTCCTCACTTGTAAGATGGGTTTGTTGGTTGCTGGGAGGATAAAGAGACCATGTATGTCCAATTCCTGACCTAGTAGGCGGCTACTTTTGATTTTCCTTTCTGCTCTTCCTTTCTCTCTCCACTCTTATGTTGGGAAAATAAATGAATGGAAATGATTTGCCATTGGTTCTTATTTTTTAAACTAAAATGTTTTATTTGGTTGTTTCTTAAAGATAGCCAGCAAAATTCTGATAGAATAAACTACCACACCCTGTAATTGTGCTAGTAACTTCTTGTGGGGTGTGGTAGAAATAGAGAGCTCTGAGCCAACAGTCTGGAAGTCATGATCCCAGGAATTAGCATGTGTCAGAGTGAAAGCTAAAGGGCCTTCGTCAGCAAGTACTGACTGCCACTTTCCATAATGAAGGCACATTTCCAAAATGTACCTTGAGCAGGTCCCCAGAGCCCGCAATCCGAAACATCCCATTTTAACATCCTATTTAGATTTGCTCTACTCTTGTCTATCTTTCCTGGTAACAAGAGGAGAGAACTATTTGTCAGGGTAAGGATTGCTTGTTAAAACTCATTTTTAAGTGGATTTACCTTTGGGGCATATATAATGAAGAAGAGGCTCTTTATGGGTCTTTGGGAGAGTTGAGCTGGATAACAGTCATAATAGACGAAGACGGCCACCACAATCGGGGTAATGAAGCAAAATCAAAATAATAAAAATAAATACAAGATAATGAAAACGTTAGAAAGTAAAAGCTTTTCTATTGTACAACTTCCCAGGGGGGCGGGGGCTAAAAAACTATCTCGTTCTGGAATCAACTCTGTATTCCCAGATGTGGCCCATAAGCGGTTTATTCTGAGATGTAAGAAATGATGCTTGTGTTCTCTTTATGCCATACCTGGGTCTTAGAGACCATGAAAGAGACTGGTAGTGAAATCCATTTAGGGACTGAATTGCAAATCACTCCTTTGCAAACCTGACCAGGGATTTTGGACCTTATAGTCCTTTGAGAAGTAAATCTATGCTAAATAATTTTCTATAAAACTCCCTCACTCTTAAGTGAGATAATGTGAGATTGTGGTGTGTGGGGGTCTGGGAAGAGTAATGATTTCTTTTCAGAAGCAACCTTCTCTGGTTTTCTGTGGCCCAGTAGATGTGGGTCCTTTTTTTCTTTGACTTTTTGATTTTGTCCTTAAGTTCTCCTCAGCAGTGGACTGCTATTTATTTCTTTACATAAGAAAGCTTTCCTCTAGCTATGGTGTTCTCTGAAAACAGACATCTCCTTCAGTTCCACTGAGTCCAGGGGTGATTTTCCAATGCTAATTTTAGGCCTGTCCCTTGGAGCTGAAGTTTCATAGAGCCAAATGTAAATAACTTGCACTCTGTAACATTGATAAAGAGCACATCATAATAGCTGCAAACAGCTAGCAAATGTGAACCTCTCCTCAACAGAAAAGGCTTCAAAACTAGTATAAAAGCAAAAACTGAAAGGTAGCATCTAACTTGGTGACTTTCATGACAGTGAATAATTGCCATTCATTTATTGTTTCATTTATTTCCAAAGTCCAGGCTCTTGGTTACCAGCCCCCATCTCCATTTCGGATTAGTATTTTCATGCCTTATATGACTGTTTTTTTCTTGTCCAAACCTTGGTAGAGAGAGATGTGCTGAGTTCTTGGTAGACTGACTCTGAAATTCATGCTGCAACCAGTTTACAGTTCAGATACTGTTCCTTGCTTGCATGCTACCATCAGACCACAAGGAACCATGAGATGTGATCTGCAATCATAAATCAAGCTAGAACTATTGAACAAAGACAGTTTGTGTAGTGAAAATGAATGTATTGGTGGTGCTATGTAGTGATAAAAACAAAAACCAAAAAAACAACCTCTTTCTCCTCCTTCCCTGCTGAAGCTGAAGGCCGTTGCATAATAAAAAGTGACCCTTGGAAGCCAGCAGTGCTAGCATTCCCAAACTTGGTAAGAATATTTAGTTCCTTTATCACCAGACTGGGCTTAAAGGAAAGTGTAATTCATACATAAAGAGACCAGGCAAATGGTTCCAGAGCTCTTTCTGTTTCTGCCCTACCTGCCAGGATTTTTGGCAGGGCATCAAATAGCTCTGCGTACCCGGGCCCAGATGCCTATTTAGGGAACGGGTGTTTTCAAGAGGTTGCCTTCTGTTGTAATTAGCTGACTGACAAATGAAGAATATCTGGCAATGCCATCTTCCTTCCTTCCTTCCTTTCTTCCTTCCTTCCTTCCTTCCTTCCTTCCTTCCTTCCTTCCTTCCTTCCTTTAATATTCACTGTAATATTAAAATTACAGTGAATATGTGAACATGCAAGGATAGGTATGTATAGTACACATTTTTATTTCTTTGTCCACCCGGATTCCACTCCTGTTTCTTCTAATATTAGAGCTGCAATTCCCTTTGGAGGAATTATGTCTTCTATATTATGTGTAGTCTGGTTATTGCTCTCCATTGATGTGTTCTGTACAATCCTCATAAAATGGTCAATGCATAACTCAGGTTCAGCCAAAGAAGCTGTCTCCAGAATTTTAATTTTCAGTGGCATGACATGGGATGCAAAAATGGGTGGAGCTGATTCATGTAAGAGGCTGACTCTTTCTAGCACCATGCTTTCCAATAGATATTTCTGCAATCATGCAAATATTGTACATCTGTGCTATTGAATATAATAGCTGCTAGTCACACAGGACTGACTACTGGCTGAGCACTTGAAGTGTGGCTACTATAACCAAATAACTGAGCTTTAGCTTTATTTAATTTTAATTAATGAAAATGTAAATAGCCAACTTTTTGTAGTATTTCCTGGTTTGGACGGCAGAGTGGTAGCACAGTTCCCTGAGGAAATTGTGCACTGGCACATACTATCTGGATTCCCAGGGCTGTCTTGGCTCTTTCTCTTTTTAAGCCTGGTTCTTTAGCTATTTCTTTGATTCTGCGAACTATCCCAGTCCACTTTGTTGTTATTTTCTCCATTTCCTATTAGCTAGAATCAATTTTGTTTGCTTACATCCCCAAACCTCCAACTCTAATAAGAGTTTATGTTGAAAACTCACTAATTTATTGGCATATTTATAATAAATTAAGTCTCTATATGTGTGAAGGACGGAGGAGGATTTGGGGATGAAAAGGTGGAAATGAATATCATCTTTGCCTTCCAGGAACTGAGACTAATGAAGATGATAACAATAGAAATAGTAATAATGCAATGAGAAAATCAGGTATGTACAAAGAATTTTGTGATCTCAGGAAGTTTCGTTAATATGATATAGTATGTTGAATAGTAGACCTCCAAAAAGATAAGTCCACCTGGAACCTGTGAATATGACCTTTTATGGAAATAGTGTCTTTACATGTAATTAAATTCAGAATTTTGAGGTGGGATTATCCTGAATTTGGATTGGACCCTAGATCCAATGACAAGTGTCCTTAGAAAAGATACCCAGAGGAGAGATATAGAGAGACAAAGGGAAGTAATTTGAAAATGGACAAAGGGATTAGTGTTATGTAGCCCCAAGTCAAGAAATGCCTGGAGCCACCAGAAGCTGGAAGAGGCAAGGATGAATTCTTACTCAGAACCTTTAGAAGGGGCATGGCCCTGCCCACACTTTGTTTTCAGACTTCTGGCTTCCAGAATTGTGAGATAATATGTTTAGGTTGTTTATGATGTCAAGTTTGTGCTACTTTGTTATGACAGCCCTGGGAACATATAATTATATGTTCCCATATATATATGTTCTAGCTCTAATATCAGAACCTTGCCTTAAACCTAGCCTTCTGGGTTGTCACTTGGATATCCAATCTGAATTTCAAAGGTGCTAGACCCTTTTCATTCTACCTCCAACTGTTAAGTAGGGTCCTCCTGCAAGACAGATGGGATTTATCTAGCTTATCTTGAATATTGTCCATTCAGCTGTAATTTCCACAAGGGAAGGGATATTTGTATAGTTTGTTTTCCACTATATTTCCAGCATCTAGAAGAGTGCCCAGTACACATTAAGTTTTACATAAATATTTAGTTTAATTAATGAGTATTCTTGCTACTGGGTCCTTCCCCTGGACATTGCTAAACTTTGCTCTCTCCTGCCACATCCATTTTCAGTGTTTGTGCTAATCTTGGTAATGTTCAAGGTTACCATTCTTCCTGAGTGAGTCAAATTCAGTACTGCTGGTTACCACTAACCTAGGAGGATCAAAACCATAGAATTGACTTGGTCACTTTACCCCAATCCCAGATGGTCTCTAGATTCTGCCACCCCTCTATCAAATATTCTAAAAGGAGTAAGAGGACAAAGAGTACAAAGCATCCGTGGACCACACTGTAATAATCACATCTTTGTGAAAACTTGTCGCTTTTTTCCTGCTATATTTAAACAGATTGATTTGATCAATATATTATTGAACTAATGTCAATTTTCTTAGAATTTCTTCAACCTTAGGCTTTATCTCAGATTTAAGTCATATCGCACTTTATCCATCATGCCATAAAATTTATACATGAAATTTCTGGCACTCATTGTAAGAAGAGATCTTCAGATTCTTATTAGATTTTATTGCCTCTTTTCAACATACACTTTTAGAAAGTTTGTCTTTTTTCTCAGCTTACAAGGCATTTAAGTAACTAGTTGCAATGACTCATATGGGTGACACAATGACAAGTTCTAGCCTAATATTGACAGAAAAGGCAGTTATGAAGTAGATACTGGAAAAAGCAGTGTGCAACAGACAGGAGCCATTTAATGTAGGGGCTTATAGCTCGACATCACTTAGCAATCAGCAGTATTATAATGAGTGCTCATTATAATGACTCAGTCATCAGAAAAGACTTAGGTTATGTTCAGTATATTATATTTAAGAGACCAGAGAATATATTTTTTAAGAATGTCACCAACTCAGTTAAAAAAAAGGTACTTGAAATGGCACATCTTACTTATGTAGATGAGAAAGACTGGGAAGCCCCAAGAGCTCCAAGAACAATAGCAGTCCTGTCAGGTGTGAAGACTGAGAGTTTTGAAGACAAAGAAGTCAGGATTTTATTGTCAAATTGGAATACATACTATGATTTGGAATACAAGTAGGAGGTCACTAAAGGTGGAGGATTATTTCCAGCCTGATAGATTGGTGCTCTCCTTCTTTCTTTTCTCTCTGTCCTTCACACACACACACACACACACACACACACCCCTCATGAGTACATATATAAAAACATTCAGATCACGTTTCTGGGGTATAGAGGCCCTGTAGCAATCTTTTGTATATCTGTCTTTATCCCAGCACAAAGACAGCTGATCTGAGGTTGAATTACGGAATCATGTTCTTGGCTTGAGTCTTGTTGGCTTCCATTGCATCTACAGGAACTGTGCTGCCTCCTTTTCTCTCTCAGGGTCATCCCTCTCCTCTGTTAGACAGTTAGGTATTATTTACAGTCAGTTTTTCAAATACTACGGTCTTTCCACCCCCAGTCTAAAACTAACAGCTCTGATAGCATCGATCTAAGTTTACCTGAAACATACTTAGTTATCTACCCCAATATAATACTGTGAGTTACTATCTTTATTATCTTTACCTCTAAGCTACTACAAAAGGTAAAGAAGTCCTTTTGTTGATGTGTTTCCTATCCTCTTTTCACATCTTTATTTCTTCAGAATTGGTAGAGATATCAAGATCTTTAACAGATTTATCGGCTGTTCCCACCACCAAAATACAAGCTTTCTCTTCACAAATTGGCAGAGTAAGTGATATGACTCCCAGGGCACTACTCTATCTTTAAAAGATAAAAAGTCACTGGATTTAGTGAAATCAGAACTGGGAGACAAATGCTCTGTTTTCCTCCACTCCACCTGCCTGCATATATGGTTATGTATGCAAAATTAATGTTTTTAGTTTCTTATGTTGACATTTTTCTTAAATAGTAGAAGAGGGTTCAGTGGATGAATTCTGATATTCATCTTTTCCCATACTTGACTTTCACAAAAAATTCCAGCACTGTAATACTAAAAGGAGCAACTTGTGAAAAATTTAATCAGATTTCTTTCACAGAGGAAGAAGAATAATGGCTTGCTCTGTTATGTTGCACGAATGGTATATTTTCATTCTAAATACTCAGGTACCAGGGATGCTCTTATGAGTTGTTTCTGTGGAATGCCGATTCTGACTAAACTAACATTTACTGAGCAAGAACAGCCTGCTAGACACTGCTGCATATCTTAATGATACTGTTTAACTACAAGGGATAATAACTGTAACTGCAATGTGTAATTGCCAACTTTGTGCCTAATGATTTTTGCTCAGTTATTGATGTTACCCAAAGCTATGCAGTCAGTAAGTGCTTGAGACAAGGTTTGATCACTGTTTTGTTTAGCTGCACAGCCTGTGCTCTAGTATTTCTTACCCAGTGCTGCCTGACCTTCTATCAGTTTGTACCATTTTCTTCATTATATCTTTTCCTGAATTTAAGAACTTTACTAAGTTTAGAATTTCTACTAGAATTTAAGAATCCTACTAAGACTGATCCACCCATTTGGATCACTAAAGCACTAGACTCTCTTGAAGTGAATTCTTCAGTATGCCATTGTTCCTGAGAGGCTAACCCCTTAAGCCTTTCTTGGCTAAGAGTATAGGAATATGATGTTTGAGTCATGCCCTGGGACAGTGAGATAAGGCAAAGTAACTAAGGGTGTGTGATTATGAGTATGCATTTAGCTCAGTGATGGAGAGAGTCATTGTAAAGGAAACTAGAAAAATCCAACACAGGCCCCTGGCGCTTCATTACTTATAGAACAATTCCTCTCCTGCCTATGTCCAATCAGAATTGTTCCACCAAGAAAACTTATAGGCTCTTGTTACAGGTTTATTATAATTTCTTCCTTTTACTTTTCCTTTATTCTTTTAACTGTTTCCAGTTTCT
Organism: Procyon lotor; assembly: GCA_028646535.1. Classification (NCBI taxonomy): domain Eukaryota; kingdom Metazoa; phylum Chordata; class Mammalia; order Carnivora; family Procyonidae; genus Procyon; species Procyon lotor. The sequence continues at coordinate 62,188,383 of CM053610.1, forward strand.
ATGCCTCTTCTCTTCAGTTTAGTTGCCCGAGGCTAGTGTTTGAACTTGCCTTGCAGTCTTGTAGGTATCCTGCACAAACGTTTACACATGCATTTTTCAACAGAATAAAATTGTTTGAAGTTAAGCTCTTCCAGGGGAAGAATTTTCACAGTGTCTATTCAAGGTTAATTATCCTAATCTTTATCATAGCGACGGAGGGTAGATGAGAGTTCTATCCCCCAGGAGATACACACCTAGTAAAATACAGAACCAAATGGGCAAGGGTCCAAGAGTCAGAAGTGAAGTGTAAATTCCAGAACCCATTTTCATTTATATAAATTGGTGTTGGCACTGGTGTCAGTTCCCTTAAAATCATTCCGGGTAAGAGCAGCACCATGTTTGAAGTCTAGTTAGGTTAATTGCGTAGAAGATGTGGTGTTGAGCAAGTGAGAACAAGAACATCAGAGAAATGACAACTATTTATTAGCAAGAATTTATTCAGCATTCACTATATTCCTGGCACTGTTGTAGGCAGTATAGATTGAGTTTGTGCTCTAGGAAATTTTGTGGTAACAACGGTTCTTCTTTAGTGCCCAGTTCTCCCTTCATAGGTACCTTTCCTCACATGGCTTTCTTTAGGAATTCTGATTTTGTTGTGTTCATCCAGAATTTTCTAAGTTATTATTGGTAATAAATTATGGAGAAGTACCTCTTAAGAGTATTTGCAATTTAAATGCTTCTATAAGATTAATTAGATTGATGGAAAGGACATTAGTTTTGGAATGAGAGTCATGGATTTTTATTTCTGCTTTACCACTTAATATTCTTGTGGTTTTTGATAAGTCTTTTATCTTCTCTAATCCCAAGTGTCTTCATCTGTAAAATGGAGATAAATACCTTCTGGGTTGGTGTGAAATATGAAGATTAAATGAGATAATGTATATACCATACACAATGTACAGCACCAAGTAAGGGCTCCATAAATAACCCGAGCTGCTGTGCTCTTCTATTTTAATCATCCAGAACAGAGCTTAGAATACATTAAAATCACTGTAATTCTTACTTCATTTCTCTTCCCTTTAATCCAAGACATGAAGCTAGGCATGGAATTTCTGTCCCTGTAACGGGGAAAAATAGATACAAATTTGGCTCAAGGGAAAGAGGAGGAAAAGGAAGAAAAGTGGAAGGAACTTTCTGAGGCTCTTCAAACCAAACCAGCTGTGACCTTAAATTCCACTTTGGGTTAAGCTCTGTTCTGCTAGTGAAAGATTTATAAAGCCAATTTTTTTTCCCTTTACTATCTTAAAACATATCTGGGCTGAGAGTAAATAGGCGACCTCTTGACATGCTTTGTTTTGATGGCTGAAGCCCATATACTTAGATCTGCAAAGTTGACTTCATACCATAACTAAGATGTTCGGAGAAACCGTAGCTTCTTTTCTGTATCAATAACTAATTTACTTTCTTTCTCAACCCATTGTTTTAGTTGGAAGGTGGTGGGGGCTGAGGCGGGTCCCGTAATCATTTTCTGTTTCACATATCATCTCTTCCTACAATTGGGACATACAGTCCCTACAGATTTTGTTCAGCACTCCTAGGAAAGAATGCTCAGGCTTTCAGATTTTAGTTCTTCCTTACAACTGCAGGTTCTCTCCCAAGATGGTGGCTGAGTTTTGAGGGGGTAGAAATATGACTTACATGACGTCCTGGAGGACAGAAAGACATAGAGAATTTGGGGATAAAGTGAGCTGGTTCCTCAGCTCTCAGGCAGTGTCTTCTTTCCTCCCTGGTTTTAGCTTGCTGGGCAGGTAAGCTGATATCCCAAGCTTGAGGACACAGCTGATGTAGCTCAGAGTTCTCTTTCCCTGGCTGGTTCAGCTTTTCTTGAGCTCCACTTTGGTCTGTGTACTCCTCTTAGATCTGGCTATAACTCTCCTTCAGCCAGGTGCTAGGAGTTTGAGCTGCAGTTCGTGCCCACTGGTAACTGGGGCTCTACAGAAATCATCTCTCTGTTACAATACACTGCAGCTTCAAAATATCTCAAAGGAAAAAGATAAAGCAAATTGTAACAGCAAAGTTAGAGAAATAAAAGGAAAAATATTACCACTTGTGAGCCCAAAGACTTCCTGCTAATACTCTTAGTGTTGGTTTCCAAATTCTACTAACTCATCTTAGGCTGAATCCATATGTATGAAATATTCTGGAAAACAACAACAACAAAAAAACCACACAAAAATTTTTTCCTGAATTATCAAAATAATTAAGTACATGTTTGTTTTGGCTATCTAAATATTTTAATTTAATCTATTTATTTTTATTTTTTAAAGGTTATTTTAGAGGGACGGGAAGTGAGGGAGAGGGTACAGGGAGAGGGAGAGAGAGAATCCCAGTGTTGAAAAGTCTTATGATATTTAAAAGTTGGTATCTTTATTATCTTTTCCCTTAAAACTTAAAGTCTCTCTTAACTCAGAAGACCTAAATGTGAAACAGTTTGAAAATTATAGTTTGTAACATTTATAACAAATATAAAAGGAAAAATAGTATAATCACCAGAATCTTTAATAATGTTATTAATACTGGTCTCATTTTAATTTATCACAACTGTTCACATCAGTAGGCCATTTGTATTAATGAAAACTCAGTAAAGTTGGTAGCACACATGTGATGATTCCCATATGTAGAAAAGGTATGTGACTCAGAGGAATAAAGCAACTTGCCTATGTTTTGTGACTGCTAATTAGTACCAGAGCTAGTACCAAAGTATTAAACCCCTACTCAATATTTAGGCAGGGTGAAGGGAGAGGAATGCGTACCAAGAGGACTGTCAGTGATAAAGGCACAGAGCTGGAAAGATCCAGGGTATGAAAAGAGGTCTCAAGATCTCAGGTTTTTCATGTTTCAGATTTGAAGCAGATAAAACCGAGATAATTTTTGAAGACTCTTCTAACACCAAAATATATTATTCTTTTTTAAAGAAATATCATTCCCATTATGTACTCTTAAGGTTTGATGGAATGGATTTTCCACTCAGCCAAAGTGTAACTATTTTTGGAGGGCAGTTTTCTATTTCTGGAACTCTGATCTCTCAAACTTAGTTCTGCCTCTCTTACTTTTTGAAGAGCATTTGCACCTGAGGTTTTTATTTTACCTTCAATCCCTTATGTCTAAAATGAATTCATTATTTTTTTTCCAAATAAGTTTGGAAAAAGAAAATAAGTTTTAAAAGAAAATAAGTTTTCTTTTAAGCTATGTTTGTAGAAACATCACTATTCTCCCAATTACTAAGGCTGAGAGCTTTGAAGCTGCCCTTATTGTGTTCTTCTTTTGTATTCCCCTTTTTTAAGGGCAGCCACTCACCAGTATCTTCTGCATTTGCAGGTTCCTTTTCATTCCACTGATCCCAGGCCAAAATTAAATCTCGTTGCTTCATGCTTGCATAACTTAATAATCTCATAGTTAATTTTCTCCCTCAATTTCAGTTCATCATATAAACAGATAGCAAAGTAACTAAATGCACAAAATTATTATCAATCCAAAGTGATGTGGGATAATTAATGTATTACTTTCATTTTTTGTCATATTCTATATTTGCCATAAGAATAGGTATCTTGGCTTTCTTATTCAATACTCTTTCCCAGCACCTGAAATAGTGATGTCATAGAGAGACCCTAAGAGGGCTGTCCTGCCTCATAGTATTTTGATCACTCACCTTGGTTGTAGATAGGACCTGTGACTTACTTCTAACCATTAGAATATGGTAAAGGTGTTATGATGATGTTTTCCATGATTATATTATAGAAGGTTATAGCTTCCATCTTGCTGGCCGGCTCTGACTGTTGATTCCTTCACTGGTTTTGATGAATCACATTGCCATATGGATAGAACCATCTGACAAGGAAATAAGGGTAATCTCTGACTGATAGCCAACACATTGCTGAGGCCTTCATCAGACAGTTTAAGGATTTTACTGTTAACCACCTGAGCTAGCAAGTAGATCCTTCACCAGTCAAGTTTCAGATGAGACCCCAGCACTACCTATATCTTGATTGCAACCTTATGAAGCAGAGGATCCACCTAAGCCATGCTGGGATTCCTGATCTAAAGAAATTATGAGATAATAAATGTGTGTGTATTAAGCCTGCCAAATTTATGATAATTTGTTATGCAACAACAAAAAATGCAAATGCCTTGCATCTATTCAGTAATCAATCAATATTTGTCAGTTGGATAAATGAAGCATCCTCCTTGCATTCTTACAAGTTAACATTCTCCATGTACATCTAATAAATACTCCTTAAAAAAGGAAAAAATACTTCTTAACAGTTAAGAAAACTACATTAATTTTAAAACTGGGACTTTCATTCTTGTGGCATTCATTCCAGTGTTGGGTAATTATGTGGTGACTGAGGTAGTTTCTGTTATTTCAATTATTGCTTTTGAGATCTGGTTGTTGTTTGATTGCTAAAATCTCTGCTGTCAGTGAACATGTGTAATTAAATGTATGATCTATACTTTCACAAACTAGCTAATTAAGCCTGTTTCTGTAGATGTAATGTGAACTCTCCTTTTATTTTCTCATAGAGACTTTGAAGTTCCAAAGTCATTTTTCCCATAATTCTTGAGTAGGATGCTTAATTAAATTTGTTTTGTTTTTGGATATCCTCATCACCAACAGTCCATTGCCCCATAGTGCTGGACATGCAGAAAGAAAATCAAATTATAAATTGAAATGTTGCAAATATACATTAAAAATTAAATTCTATAGAAGTTATCTCACTTGGCAAAGACTAATGTCAGAAGATCTAGCTTAATATTTCATATCTCCTATAAAATATTTAAAAATCACGGTGTCTTTTTGGGAAGAAGAAAAAGTTTCAGCAAACTTAACATCTATAAAATATAGTGATATATAAGGAGTACAAATTTTTTATTATAAATATTAAAGGAAAATATCAGGAGACAATATGTTTATTACCAGGTTGGAATTGGTGTGTTTGCATCTGCTTTTTCTAGAAATTTTGCAATGGCTTTAACTGTTTGCTCCTGTCATTCAGGCAATTCCTTGTTTGCTGCTTCTTCTAACTTAACTCATTTTAACTTTGTCTCACCACCCTCCCGCCCCCAAGAACCTTCACCTTTGTATTTTACAATTATTGTGTTTAGAACTGATCACATCAAATAGAAACAATCTTAAATTAATTAAATATGTCTTGAAAAAATTTTTTTAATTAAACAGAAGATGAGAGTATGTTCACCCATAGTCCTTGCTAAAAAATTCTTAGTAGAAACCTTAATTTTAAAACATAATCTGGAAAGAAATAGTAAAATTGGGCAGTATGTTGTATTTAACAAAAAATACAAATGGACAATGAAAACCTTGTATGGGTAGTCATTAAAGGAAATCATATAAAGCAAAAATTGCAAGTCAAATATCAATCCAAGTAGTTGTTGAAGCTCTTTTTATCTTTTCGTTTGAAATGAAGTAGAAGTGGTACTTGGGAGGATGGTTGGCTGATAAACAGATTGGCCCCAATGTAGCACCTAGTGGAGAAAATGTGAGTCCTATGGTCAACCAAGGGCATCAAATTTGACATATAGTATTTGGGATGGATTTCAAGGAAGGAGAGGATGCTTAGGGGGTGCCTGGGTGGTGCAGTGGGTTAAAGCCTCTGCCTTTGGCTCAGGTCATGATCTCAGGGTCCTGGGATCTAGCCCTGCATGAGGCTCTCTGCTCAGTGGGGGGCCTTCCCCCCCCACTCTGCCTGCCTCTCTGCCTACTTGTGATCTCTCTCTATCTGTGTCAAATAAGTAAAATCTTAAAAAAAACCCAAAAAACAGAAGAGGATACTTAGAAAGTGAGACTTAGAGGAGAGTGAAAAATAAGAACCTAGAAAATAAGATCCTCCATAGATCTTAGTCTCTGGTGTCTTTTTTTTTTTTAATAAATAGCATTATTGAGATATAATTGGTATACAAAAACTGCACAGTTTAATGCATACAGTTCAATAACTATGCATATTTGCAAACACCCATAATGTTATCATGATAATAAGGGAATAAACATTTCCAACACTTTCTAAAGTTTCCATGTGTCCCTTCATTTCCCCTTCCCCCACTTTTTTGATGTTAAGAACATCTATTATGAAGGGCACCTGGGTGGCTCAGTTGGTTAAGCATCTGCCTTCTACTCAAGTGATCATCTTGGAATTGAGCCCTGCCTAGGGCTCTCTGCTCAGCGGTCTGCTTCTCCCTCTCTGCATATTCTCTCTCTTTCTTACTTTCTCTCAAATCAATCAATCTTTTTTTTTTTTTACAGAACATTTAATATGAAACCTACCCTTTCAACAAATTTTGAAGTGCACAATACTATATTATTAGGTATAGAAATGATTTTGTCAGCAGGTATCTACAACTCATTTCTCTAAGATAACTGACACTTCACCCGTTGAAAAATACCTCCCCATTTCCCCTACCTGCCATTTCTGGCAACCACTGTTTATATTAGATACTTCATATAAATGAATTATTCAGTATCTGTCGTTCTGTGACTGATTTATTTCACTTAGCATAATGCCCTCAAGGTTTATCTGTGTTGTTGCAAATGGCAGAATTTCCTTCTTTTTTTAAAGCTGAATAATATTCCACTGTGTGTATGTGCCATATTTTTTAATTCATTCATCTGTCAATGGGCAGTTGGGTTGTTTCCACTTCTTGGCTATTACGAATAATGCTGCCATGAACATGGGAGTGCAGATCTCTCTTCAAGATCCTGATTTTAGTTATTTTGAATTTATACCCAGAAGTGGGAGTGCTGGATCATATGGTAGTACTATTTTCAGTATTTATGGACCATTACCATTTTCCATAACTGGTACACCAATTTACATTCCTTTTAGGACTAATATGCAAATTAAGTAAAGTTGCAGGATATAAAATCAATTTACAAATCAGTTGTGTTTCTGTGCACTAACATCTGAAAAGAAAATTAAGGAAAAAAAATCCCGTGTACAATAGCATCAAAAGGAATAAAATATTTAGGAATAAACTTAACCAAGAAGGTAAAAGATGTATATACTGAAAATATAAAACACTGATGAAAGAAATGAAAGGAGATACAAATAAATAGAAAGACATCCTGTGTTCATGGATTGGAGGACTTCATCTTTTAAAATGTCTAGACTACCCAAAGCTATCTACAGACTTATTGTTATCCCCATCAAAATCCCAATGATATTTTTTGCAGAAATAGAAAAAACAATCCTAAAATTCATAGGGAACCACGGAAGATGCAGAATAGCCCAAATGATCTTTAAAAAGAAGAACAAACTTGGAGACTTCCTACTTCTTGATTCCAAAATATATTACAAAGCTGCAGTAATTAAAACAGTATAGTCAGAAATATAGTCATGTAGACCAATGGAATAAAACAGCCCAAAAATAAACCCACATGGTCAGTTGATTTTCATCAAGAGTGTTAAGAACACACCAGGGGGAAATTTTTTTTTTAAAGATTTTATTTATATATTTGAGAGAAAGCAAGAGCGAGAGATAGCACACGAGGGAGAGGTAGAGTCAGAGGGAGAAGCAGGCTCCCCACTGAACAGGGAGTCTGACACAGGACTTGATCCCAGGATGCTGAGATCACTACCTGAGCCAAAGGTAGATGCTTAACTGACTGAGTCACCTAGGTGCCCCCACAATGGGGAAATTCAAGAAATGGTGTTGGGAATACTGCATATCTGTATGCAAAAACAAAACAAACAAACAAAAAACTACGCTAAAACCCCAAAACAAAAGTCTTATACCACACACAAAAATTACCTCAAAATGGACTAGAGTTAAATGTAAGACCTAAAACTGTAAAACCCCTAGAAGATAAAATAGGGGAAAAGCTTCTTGATCATGGTCTTGGTAATTATTTTCTTGGGTATAATACCAAGAGCAAAAATAGGCAAGTGAGACTACATTAAACAAAAAACAAGCTTCTATACAGCAAATTAAACAATCATTAGACTTAAAAGCTAACCTACAGAATGGAAGAAATATTTACAAACCATATCTGCTGAGTTAATTCCCAAAACATAGAAGGAACTTATAAAAGTTAATAACAAATAAAAGAAAACAATAAAAAAAATACCCCAAACCCAAACCAAAACAAAACAAAAAACTCAACCAAAACAACAACAATAAAAAAAATCTTTAAAAAGTGGGCAACAGATGTAAACAGACATTCCTCTAAAGAGGACATACAAATGACCAACAAGTATATGTTCAAAATCACTAGTTATCAGGGAAATATAAATCAAAACTGTAATGTAAAATCACCTTACAAGTATTAAGATGTGGCACCTGGATGGCTCAGTCATTTAAGTGTCTGCCTTTGGCTCAGGTCATGATCTTAGTGTCCTGAGATTGAGCCCAAGCCCCATGTTGGGCTCCCTGCTTAGTGGGGAGTCTGCTTCTCCCTCTTCCTCTCCCTCTGTGTTCTGTCTCTTTCTCATAAATAAAATCTTTAAAAGAAAAAAAGAAATACATTTTAAAAGATTTAGAAGCTTTAAGTCACTTATGTCATTGGCAAGGCTATTGAACACATTGTCCTGCTTTCCCCCAGCTTTGAGGTCAGTCATGGAAATATAAGAATTTTAGCTTTCAGTTTAAATTGATAGACATCCTAAGGTCCTTTCATGAGGCCCTTAGGACTAGGGACCTTTAAGACTAGGGGCACCTGGGTGGTTCAGTGGGTTAAATGCTCTGCCTTCGGCTCAGGTCATGATCTCAGGGTTATGGGATCGAGCCCCACATCAGGCTCTCTGCTCAGCAGGGAGCCTGCTTCCTCTCTCTCTCTGTGCCTGCCTCTCTGTCTACTCATGATCTATCTCTCTCTGTTAAATAGATAAAGAAAATCTTTAAAAAAAATCTTTAAGGCTAGACTGGAAAGTATATCAGTCTCTAAAAAAAATAACATCATCTATGGAAATGCTTTTAAACATAATTCTTTTGTAAGGTGCTAAAAATGTTTCCAAATACTAATGTATAAATGAAGGAAATGAGAACTTAATGATTTATTAAATTTTCCAAATTTATTAAAGAACTAAACTTTATTCTGCAGTTGTGTCCTTCTTAAATATTGGATGCTAAGTGATCTATCCCATATAAGGTGATGGTAAAGTTAAATGAAAGCTTTTAAAAGTGTTTTTACACAGCAAAATACAAAATTGTCAATTGTAGTCTGTCCAAAACAAAAATTTAAATTGAAACTTGGACTATTAGCATGCTGAGTGTGAGGCTTTAGCTCTATTTAGCATAATAAGTATATGCTAGGAATGTCTGTCTTGTCCTACAGTTTTGGGATCTCTGTGATTAATGGGAATGGCCTTTCACAAGACTAACACATGGAAGGTAACCATTTTATTAATAGGACATGTTCTAGAGTGCTTCTGTGGTCTACACTGTCTAGACTCATCATCATGGTTTCTAGCCTTCTTATTCTCTAAACTGGTTTTACTGGAGGCCTCTCAATTCTTAACAGATTTGAAGTCTTAGTTTCTGACCAGGATAAAATTTATGGTTTTTTTCTTTACATACTTTTATTGAAGATCTTTCAATTTATAATTTCAGGTGAGACCTGACACTTTTTTAGGGAACGTATCTACCCAAACGCAATAAAAAAAAATTGGTTATGAGTTTGGGCATCTATTTTCATTGGCTTTATATTATTATCACCTTTTATATAAAAAGATAACGATATATACAATATTACTTTTGAGTTGCTTTTTAAATGGTAGAGATGAGTAGAAACAAGCTGTGGAATTTTGAAACCAGAAAGGACCTTAGAAATTGGAAAGGCTTGTGGTGGCCCAAATTAATTTATCAAAAGAACCAGAATAATATAAACACCTGTGTTAAGAGTTCAAATCTGTACTCAGTTTCTCTCTTTTCCTATATTCTAACATTCTTGTAATTATTATCTTATCATCATACTTTTAAAAAATACACATTGGAGTGCTAAATCACCTTGTTCAGCATCCATGAATGCAAAGTTATATAAATAAGGACTTTGCTTTCAAATAATAATATCCTTGGGTTCAAGCAAGAGAGGCTCTCTGCCATGGTCTCTGTGCTCTCGAGGACACTCTTCTTGATTTCCTGTAGCCATGCTTCTCCCCATGGCTTATACTTCCCTTTCTAGGCCATTCTCTTGTTAACTGGAACCCTCAATTTGCTTCTTCAGTTCAGGGCCTGGATGGGTCTCTTTCCCGAGTATCACTTAATCAAATGTAGGGTGAATGTAACTGCCATGATAGGCATTAAAGGCCAGAATGGCAGTTAGGATGCCCAGATCATAGGAATCCATTTTAAAGGCTAAAAGATCATGATAGTCATAGATGTGAGGCAGATTGACAGTAGATTAAAGCATTTCTTGTTTTGTAGGAATAAAAAATTGGTATCAGCCCCTGAAATGGAAAATCATGTCCTGCCAATTTCCAGATCTAAATTCTCTTACAGACCTAGGGTCCATTGATTGAAGGGGATCCTAAGTCTTCAACATCACCACAAATATCTGTGGTAAATGGTCCATTGTTTTGTTCCCAAGAAGATCTGTGTCTTTGCCAGGGTGATGGTGCCTTGAGAAACTTTTCAATGTGGAGTCTGAACTTGTAACCCTCCCTCAAAACAATGTACTGCTTAAAATATGACCCATGAGAAATTGTACTAGTCTGGCAAGCATGCTTAGATAGAGTCTTAAGAAAACATATACTGGTGGGGCGCCTGGGTGGCTAATGGGTTAAAGCCTCTGCCTTCGGCTCAGGTCATGATCTCAGGGTCCTGGGATCAAGCCCCACATCGGGCTTTCTGCTTGGCAGGGAGTCTGCTTCCCTCTCTCTCTCTGCCTGCCTCTCTGCCTACTTGTGACCTCTATCTGTCAAATAAATAAATAAAATCTTTAAAAAAAAAAAATCCAAAAACCATATACTGGCAACTGGCTTCTGGGGGAGAGAAGGAGATGCGGCCTTGAAGCCAAGCAGCTGGGAACGCCCAGCCCGCTCAGGGCAGAACGCTGCCTGCTTCACTTTTCTGTTATCTCCCTTTCCCCAGAGACCACCTGTGGCTAACTAGATGATCACTTTGAATGTGCTTGCCCAATTATAAACTTTATACTGCTTGACCAGATATGTTTTGCCTTTCTTCTTACTTATCTACAAGCCTCATGGACCAGTCTACTCCGGCTTCTTTGTTAGTTGTTACCTACTTTCTAATAAATATGAGACTGAGGAGTTGTTCGGGGCGACAGTCTTCTTTACTGTCATCCCCTGCTCCCTTTTTCTTTTTTTTTTTTTTTTTTAAAGATTTTTTATTTATTTGACAGCGAGAAACACAGCGAGAGAGGGAACACAAGCAGAGGGAATGGTAGCGGGAGAAGCAGGCTTCCCGCGGAGCGGGGAGCCCGATGCGGGGCTCGATCCCAGGACCCCGGGATCTGACCTGGGCTGAAGGCAGACGCTTAACGACTGAGCCACCCAGGCGCCCCTGCTCCCTTTTTCTTGCAGCTGACTTGTTTGTGCCTCATTCTTCTCCCGAGAGCCGTCAGGGGGTGGCAGAACTGACATTGACACAAGATATCCGAAACAGCACCATGGTCTTCCAGTCATAGAGACTTATGGTGGACCAGTTGTAACAGTGAGTACCATAGTTTGTTTCATTAACTCCCTTGCCTAAAGTCTTTTCGGATACTGTGTTTTTGAGACTTTTACTTCATCCTTTAGAGTAGTGAGGACTTCTTATTCTTGCAAAAATGCAGGGTTATTTTGCTGCATGGGAACTGGGTAAAATGGAAGGGCATGAGTGAATGTGAATGATGCAAAGAATGAATCCTTTCATACACCTTCTTAGTATCACTTCAACTGCTTTTGGCCTCATTTGCCCCTAGTCCATGGCTGCTTTTTACCTCACATACTGTGATGATTAGTTCACATAATAGCACCTTGTCTGTTGCCTGTACCCTGTATCTCTTGCCTCTTTCCTGGGGTGTCCTGGTTCCCACTGATGTACGAGATGTTGTAGGATACACTTGGCACCTCTGCGTGTGCAACCCTGAAGCTGCATTTTTGACTAACGAGAAGTAGGAGACAGTGCATATGTTCTTAATCTGTTTCCACGTAGACAGACTATTAAAATGCAGTGTTAAATATGCTGCCTCAGTAGATGATCTGCTAGATCAAGCAAAATCAGTTGTGCTGGATTTCAAGCAATGACCAGTTCTATAAAACTTACTTTCCTATTTATTCTCTTTCCTTTAATACCTCATTCTCCGCATTTTCTTCCCTCCTGCTTCCTTGCGATTTCTCTCACCATTAAAATATTGACATATAAATTTTTGCCATAAGCTTTGTTTCTAGAAGTACTAAGCCAATATACTACATACTCCAGACACAGACACAGACACACACACACACACACACACACACACACACACAATCTTACATCTGTGCTGATTTTTTGTTTTTCCTTATCTTGGTGGGGAATTCCTGATCATCCTCATTAACTTCAAATCCTAGTTAACTGTGTTCTGTAAAGTTTGATCCACTCAGGCAGAATTAATCATTTTCTCTACTGTATTACTGTAAATTTCCTAGCACATGTATTTATTGTATTTATCATAAAGTTCTACAATGATTTGTGTTACTGATTAAACCATGAACTCTTTGGGAGCCATGTCTTATGCTTCTTTGGATTCCCAGTATCATGAATAGTCTCTTGAACATAGTATATAATAAATGAATGAGTTAATTGAAATGTGATATTAGGATCATGTTTTAGTCTATTGGTTTGTGTGACTGTAAGTAAATGTCTTAAGAATTCAAGATTTATACTACATAAGTACTTGTTATGTAATTATATACATATATTGAGTATCCAAAAAATTTTATTTACCTTTCCATTTTATCTGTCTAGCTATTTGTCTCCTACCAATTGCCTGCCTATTGTCAATGTGTAATATCCTTTTGAGGATAAAGAGAAAGAGAACAGGCAAATGCCATTGATAAAGCAGTAGAACATGAGGCTACTTGTTCATAGTCAAAGCACTATATTCTTCGGAGAGATAACTTTTATTACTTCAGCTAGGAAGTAAGCCTACGTTGCTCCTTTGTTTGGGTCCAGTGTGTTTTGGTTCTGACAGAGATTTTGTTGTTATAATGGTCTCACTGCAGTACTTAATCTAGAAATAACAAGTCTGAGAAATGGCATTATTTTCATCAGTAACTGAGATGAGAATAAAGAAATTTCATTTGCAGCTGAAGGACTTAGAGCTTCCAGTCAATACTGGATTCCTGAGCAATGTATTAATTTATTTGCAAATCCCTCTCTAACATACCTATCTGCTCCAACCTCCATAACAACCTAGTATAATTGTTATTCTGATTTGTAGGTGTCACTTCTCATTTTTATGCCACAGTCTACTTGCTAGTCCAAGACTAGTCATTACATAATTCCCAGAGTGAGAAAAATGTCCACCCACATCCAGAGCTTCCTCAGTTATTGGCGTATTTTGCTTCTCATCACTCAGCTTACTTTCAAATTTAGCCCTCAGGCTTTTGCCTCCAAAATCACCAAAAAAGGCATCAAGTCCTGGATGCTTCAAAAGTACAAGAACTTAGGTTTCTGTGTTCCAGAAAACAGTTACCACTTATTATGTTATTATAAGTGTCCAGAAAGTCTACAATGATAATTTGTATCCAATTGAAAATACACTATTAGGATGTAACTATTCTCTATTGAAATTATGTCTGACCTGAGTGTTTGTTTATGGGTGAGAATAAAGGGAGAAAATCATTCCTTGTTTGTTCAGTTTATCTCTGTGATTTATCCAGATTGCTTAATTTAGTACTTTTTTAAAGTACTGCACTTTGAGATAATGCATCCTGGAAAATATCTGCACTCTGTTTGTCCAGAACATTTATTTGGAATGAATTTAAGATCTTGAAGTCTCTATTATATTCTTTCTTTATCATGCCTTTAAGAGATTTTTCAGTTCCTGTCAAGATATGTAATATTTCTTTTTCTCAGCTTGATGTAAAATGTCATAAAACAACTCTAGGAGAGGGTGGACAGTCTCCCTATTGTCAAAGAGAAGTGATCTTCATTTTTGATGAAATTATAGCTATTTACTTCAGGCTTTTAAGCTGATTTGTTATATGGAAGTTATAAATAGATTGAGACAGAAAATTAATGAACATGATCACTTTATTCATTAAAACCATTTTAAAAGGGGCCATATGAATTTAGGAAAACCAACCTCATGGTTACATATAAAGTCTTGGAGATTTTTGTTTACATTTTTCATGCTCTCAAATGCTGAAACAACACACTTGATGTCGGTGAACAAAAATTGTTTGTTAAGTAATCTACTTACCAAACATGACCTAATATTGTCCTATTTTTATCTTGTTTTATAGATACAAGGCTTCTTTGGGCTTCTAGGACAGATTAGTCCTCAGAAGGGAAGTGCATGACAAACAATGAAAAAAGCTTTGGAATTGGCTGGCTTGCTTCTAAGCATCAGTGCTCTTATGCTCAAACCTGATACTGTGGAGTTCAGTTTTAAGTTCCTCCAAGACAGGCCTAAGGGTACAAGGTAGGGGCGTGCCAGAAAAAGATAGGCCTAAGGGTATGGGTGTGAAACTATTCCTGGAATTTATCTTCCCTGTGTGATTCCTAGCCCCTGAGTTGTTCAAATGCACCAATGAAATGCATAGATTTAGGTTATTACCATATAAAGAATAAGGAACGCCTAAGTGTGTAGTGACGTAAGTGCTTGTTTACTCGAATGCATAAAAATGCTTCCAAGGAGAGAGGCGGGGCTTCTCGCCTTAGCACTGTGCTGCGTCTGGGTGCTGGTGGGAGCCCCAGCTAGCTGGAAATAAACCCTCTTGCTCTTGCATCCAGCCTGCCTTTTGTGGGTTCTTTTTGGGAGGGTCTCGATCCGGACATAACAATACTAGTGGTTGAAATGAGAGGATGAGGATGGGGGTTGAGTTGGTAAAATTCATTGGCAAAAAGAGAAGGAGTGCACATCCCTAAGGAGAACATGCTACTTCTGATCTTAGGTTTAATATTGACCACCTCACCCATTTCACAGTTAAGATGAAACCAATTCTAAAACATCAGAATTTAATGTGCTTATTTATGGACATTTTCTTATCCTTTTCTCTAGTATATCCTCCTACACTCCCTGTTCTGCCATTTCTTTCTTTATATGAAAATGGACTTCTCAAAAGTGGCACTGTTGACACTTGGGGTAGATTTATTATTTTCCGGGGGAGTAGAGGCTGAGTTGAACTGTCTTTTGCCTTATAAACTATTTAGCGACATCTCTGATTTTTATTTACCAGATTACAGTAACATGATTGCCCTCCACCTTTTACAACAGCCAAAAATGTCTCTTGACTTTACCAAATCTCTTAGGGGATCTAAGGGGTCTTTTAAGGGGACAAAATCACCCTTGTTGAGAATTGCTGTACTAAAAAAAGAATTGTAGATTCTGCATTAAATATGGTGTGCTAGCTACCCTTCTCAAATCCTGGTTGCTTGACACAATAAGTTTATTTTTTCCTCACTTTATAGTTATGTGCAGATATTCCTGGTCAGATGGCCTTCTGTAATATAATTAAGGAACATAAACCACTGTGTTTCATAGATTTTCCTTCTTCAAGGGGCTTGAGTCCTCCCTATCCAGGAGATGGAAAAATATAATGGGAAAAAAATCTGCCCAATTCTTAATTACTTTGACTAGGAATTGATATGCACATTGGATGTGTTTACATTTCACTGAGAAAAGTAGCCTTTGGCATCACATGATTAACATAAACCAGTAAACCTGGTCTTAAGATAAAGGCAGGCATTTCCAAGCAATGATTCCACCTAAAGAAAAAGATTAAAATGTGTCTTTGGGGGATAGAAATGGTGTGTCACTTTCTTTTATTTGATGTATAAATTTGGAATAGTTTTTTCTACTCCAAGTACCCTTTGAATTTGGACTGCTGGAGAAGTTTGGGAGAGGAACTAAACTGAGGTGCTAGTGGACAGAAGATATTTTAAGGTATTTACCTGGAAGAGAAGGAAAAAAAAATCTCAGAAACCTATAGACTTTATAGTTCTACAATAACACTAATATTAAATATATCTTTTGGGCGCCTCGGTGGCTCAGTGGGTTAAAGCCTCTGCCTTCGGCTCAGGTCATGATCTCAGGGTCCTGGGATCCAGCCCTGCATCCGGCTCTCTGCTCAGCTGGGAGCCTGCTTCACTTTCTCTCTCTCTACCTGCCTCTCTGCCTACTTGTGATCTCTCTCCTCTCTGTCAAATAAATAAATAAAATCTTTAAAAAATATTTTTTGAGAAATTTAAATATTTACCATGTTGTATATTAATTTAAACCAAATTTATACAATATAGTGGGTTTAGAAGAAGAAGATTTTGAATTTTGATTTTGACTCTGCTTTCATTGGCTTGTAATTTGTGGACGTAATTGAACTTCCCAGCATGCTTGTTCTGCATGTGTAAAATAGGCATAAGACCCATTTCTCTTAATTTCCTTTCAGGGGATTGAAATGAGAATTATGTTTCTAACTTATTTGAAAAATTCTTCGTTCTAGGTAACTCCAAGGTATTATGTTTATATTGCACTACTTATTAGGAGTCACAGTGTGATACCAGTGACTGAGTCAGATATTGGTACACTGTCCAGTAGATATAAGGATTCTGATTTACCTGGAAACAAAAAGGGTGAGAGACTGAGTGGTAATGTTATAAGCCCAGTGAGCATTTGGATGTGTTTATGGAGACTCCAATCAGGCTATATAAAAGGAATCTCCTCTGTGATGTGTACTATAAAGTATAAAGGCCTCAGTGACAATAGTTGAACTATAAGGAGGATGAAATTTTGTAAGCGAGAACATTCTCTCACAGGGTATAGCCAATGATTTAGGCCTTGATTTTTGAAGATTGGATGCCTCATCAGTAGTCTTGGTTACAAGGCTCTTGAGGGAGCTATCCATGGTTCTGATATTGTACTACTGACCTTTCTGCGTTGAAGGGCCAATATCCCTATTCTTGAACGAATATTGGTCTTAAATATTGTCCTTTTGGTTGTAACTACCCTTGACATTACTGTTTTCTAGAGCAAAATTGATATGTAAAATCATTATTTTACCTTGAACAATTTTCCATCCTAACTTCCATTAAGCTTCATGAGTTAATGAGTTAAGCTGCTGCCCAAGTTAATCAGTTCCTAGTCTGATCTTTACATTCCCCAGATATGCCCCAGACCTACATTCTGCTTTCAGACTGGATGCAAAATACATACGTTGTGCATATAGGTTGGAGAAGTACTTTCATACAGAATCAATAACTGTAGTGCACATCAAACTAATTTTTATGGCTTGTGACATTTTAAAGTAATTGAGAAGAACCTGAATTTGGACACAAATCTTAGTATAGTTTGATATTTTAAGATAGCAATGATTTAGTTGTAAATTAATACTTCTGCTGATCAGGTTTCTTATCTTGGCCAGGAATCACAGCAGACTCATGTATATTTATAACAGGTGATGAAATCATATGAGCTACTTTGCTATTCATTATATTATCTCACATGATTCCATTGTCATGTAAATACGCTACTCTGGTAATAAGGAAAGAAAAAATAAGTGGTCTGTGTTTGGCATTTTGGTATGATTATTTTCTTCACTGACCTTTAAGAATATGAAGTGTATTATTTAGGCCAAGCACAAAAAATCACATTACCTGAACTAAGAAGAACTGTATTTTGCAGAGTTGATTCCTATTAAAGAATCAGTCTTAATAGCCAAGGGCACAAATAAACCAGTTTGAGGAGTATTGATCAGGGAGAATTGCAGGATTGAAGCTGACTGAAAGTACACTTGTGCTATTCAGTTGAAATCCAGCAGCGTGAGAACTAGGGAGATTCCTTACAAATACAAACTAAAACATGTCTAAGGTGAAAGGAGCTCTAAATTTCATATTAATTAATTTAGGTTAAATCAGTTACTCTCAAAGGAAGGAAAAATGGATGAACTGGCAGGTGAATGATTTACTTGAGACACTTTCTTTTTATTGCATCTTGTTGACCTTTTTGCAGATAATGATATAAAAAATGTACTTGGCTTCTAGATGTTTTAATGAACATAAAATAAATGGCTATTTTAATCTGTCTTTCAATTGACTAACACTATAGTACTACTACTAAACATTGCAACATTTTTTATTGAAGTATAATTGACATACAATATATTAGTTTAAGGTGTACAACATAGTGGTTCAACATTTATATACATTATGAAACGATCACCATGGTGAGTCTAGTTACCATTTGTCACCATGCAAAGTTATAACAATATTATTGACTATACTCCTGTATATGCTGTACTTTATATCCCCATGATTCATATATTTTATAAATGGAAGTTCATACCTATTAATCCTCTTCACTTATATTGCCCATCCCCCGTCAGTTAGGCAACCTCCAGTTTTTTTTTTTCTCTGTATTTATGAGTCTGTTTTTAAACGTTGCAAAATTTAGAAATATCTATATAGTTTCTCTAGCTAGATTTTCCATGACATGTGAAAAAGAAACTAATAAATATTCCAGACTTTCTATACTTACTGACATATTCCTTTTTATGTTCTTAGAAACTACAGTATCTGAGTATGGGAAGGGAAGAATACTACCTAAGTGGTATTAATAAAATATATATTCATTGGCAATTACTGCTTTTACTTTCACCATTTCTATATTGGACACTGTATGAAGAGGGATAGAAATTTATAAAAAAAATTGGCCCCATTTTCAATGATCTGAATAGCACATACAGCTTAAAGATAAAAATAAGTCCCAGGTACTGAGATAAATAGCTTAATTTGACAGTAGTCCTGATTATATACTTCAAGTTTTGAAGGCTGCTTTCATTTTTTTGTACACACATTTGGCAGTTTTATTGTTTGCCTAGTATATAATTAGGTTGAAGGCCTAAGAAAAAAAATTAAAGAATAATGTTCATTTCTTAAAATCAGGTAAAGTGTGGCCATTTTCTTCCTACATGTCTTTGTTCTTTCATGAATGTTCTTTGGGACAGCACTTTCTAAACTTTAATGTGCATGTTAATCATGTATACATCTTGTTAAAATGCAGAATTTGATAGTATATCTGGGGTAGAGCCTGGATTCTGCATTTCTAGTAAGTACCCATGTAATGCTGATGTTGCTGGTCTGAAGACCGTACTTCTAGTACTGAGGCATTAGTTTATTATGTCATAGCTATTATTTATGTAGCTATTATACTACTAATAATATACTATTATTATATAGCTATATACTGTATTATTGCTATTATACTATAATACTAAGCTATTATACTAAGATATTTGTTCTTCCTATTTCAGGACCCTAATCTTTACAATAGTGATGGTGAAGTGTAATGAGTAAGAACCTGGGCTCTGGTGTCAGGTGACCTGAATTTGATGTCCAGCTTTCACTTTTATTTAGCTGTGACTTAATTGTTAAGCCTCCTCAGGTCTTAGTTTTCCATTAGATAAAAAGCGGATAATATCTAGTCCTATGTCATGGAATTCTTTTGTGGATCACATGAGATAATGCTTATAAAGTACTTAGTCCACCGATTGACATATTTGCATTTATATGAAACTAAGGGGCTTTCAGAAATTCTGTAGTGTAGCCCTTTATTTTTATAGCTTGGGATGCTGAGACATGTAAGATAAAGTGAATTTGCTTGGATCACTCAGCAAGTGCTGCTTAATGACCTAGACAGGTAGTGTATAAGAGGCAGGAATGATCTGAGAGAAAACTTGGAAAGATCAAGACAGTTAAAACAAAGTTCATTATTTTTGCAGATGCATTCATCAAGAAATAAACCCATCATTTACCATTACTTAACCAATGTTTATATTTTTATGAACATATTTCTATTTTGAAACATTTAATTTGTGATACTTCAAATAATTTATAATGTAGTTCATACAATCTTTTAGAGCCATTTTAGCAGAAAGAATCTTGAAGTACAAATAGAAATTTATGACATACTTCTGCAACAGAATCATTGCTTGGCAGATATCAAATTCTTTTATACTTAAAAAATTTCTTGTACATCTTGAATTGGATGTCTGTCACTGTCTGGGCCTGATAGTCAAGACACATGCATTTTAATTCTATTTCTTTTACTCACTGATTGTGGGTTCTTAGGTAAGTCAGTTTATCTCTCGCTCAGAATCATCAGCTGTAAAATATCTACTTTTTCCTTTAGGCATCAAATACAATTCTTGGTGTTGGTCAAAAATACGCTTTTGGGGGCACCTGAGTGGCTCAGAGGGTTAAGCCTCTGCCTTCGGCTCAGGTCATGATCCCAGCGCCCAGCGTCCTGGGATCGAGCCCCATATTGGGCTCTCTGCTCAGGAGGGAGCCTGCTTTCCTCCTCTCTCTCTGCCTGCCTCTCTGCCTAATCGTGATCTCTCTCTCTCTCTCTGTCAAATAAATAAATAAATAAATAATCTAAAAAAAAAATATGCTTTTGAATTATCATCACTTTGAATTCATTATAATAGCACACCTTCGGAAAATGATTAAGGCTGTCAATGACATAAGGTCTTTTCTGAATGTCAGTGACTTTCACAGTAACAAAACAAAGACCCATTTCTTTAAGTGTTAAAAACATTGAGAAATTGGGTAGCATCTATTGACATTGCATAGGCTAAATTATTAACCACATATGTGTAGACCCATGCATTTCCTTTAGGTAAAAAAAGAATACGTGACATCATTGTAAAATATGGTTGCATTAACTTTATCTCTAGCTGAATTTTTAAAAAAGAACTATTATTTATGAAGTTTTCCAAAAGATTTTCTCATGGTTTGAGTTGGGATTATCTTTTTTTAAAAAATTCTGACCTTATTCTCTCACAAAATGACATCTAAATGCCAACATCATGAAGAGAAAAAAATGGCCTCAGTAAAGGGGATCTCAACTTTTCATTAGAGATGGATTGATATTTACTGACTTCTTTCTACCAGATATGTCTGCCCAGGAAATGCATTTCAAAATTCAGGATTGTCTCTGACACTGCTGTATGTTCCCTACGATGTTCTTCCCAATGAAGGTCAAGATTTATCTAAGAGAAGTTTATTGTATTTGAAAAAGTGTAAAAAACTGTAATTTCTTTCTGTACCCTCCAGTCGAGGCTGCCAAGACCATTCAAGCAGTCTCCACTTGTTTCTTACTGGAGTTTCTGCATATGAAATCTGCTTACTGGCTGAAGAGGTCATCATTCAGTATCTCCATGTTCCTGGTGCTGTTCGTTCTTGAAGCCCCATTCCTCCCATTGTCTTTTGTCCCTCTATTGGTCACTGAGGAAGATCAGATAAGCTGTTGCTTTCACTTATAACTTTGTCCCAAGGTAACGGTTGATGGAAGCATAAAGAATATCTTGAGAGGAAAATTTGTCATATGGAGTAGAAGGATAATAATATCTTTTTAGGTCTCTTCCTGAAAGAATGCTGTCATTTTTGAATTAACACCTATGTTCAAAGAAGAAGACTGAAAGGAGTCCTGGGCTCCCTGATTAAGCTCTTTTTTTTTTTTTTTAAAAAAGATTTTATTTATTTATTTGACAGACAAGAGAGAGATCACAAGTAGGCAGAGAGGAAGGCAGAGAGAGAGGGGGAAGCCGGCTCCCTGCCGAGCAGAGAGCCCGATGCGGGGCTTGATCCCAGGACCCTGAGATCATGACCTGAGCCGAAGGCAGAGGCTTTAACCCACTGAGCCACCCAGGTGCCCTAAGCTCTTTTCTTAATTTAGAAGGCTTTCATTTTCAGATGTTCTATATAAAATATGCCCATTAGATATAGCAGGGTTTTCTGAGTTCATTTAAAAATCTGTAAGAGAGGATGTACAGTAGCCTTCCTTGTTTACAAATATTTCTTTAATCACATCAGCAGTCTGTCTGAGCCCTGGATAGCATTTTGAAAGATGCCTTGACCAAGCCTCAAACCACATAGTCAATTAGGGAAATAGATATTTTTTTTTTTTTGCAAATAAAAATAGGCTTTGCTTATTGCTCAAAATGTGGAGTTGTCTGAAAATATTTAGCTAAGATGCAGAGTAAAACAAAAACAAAGCCCTTTTTATTTTTATTTTATTTTTGCAAAGCCCTTTTTAAAATAAGTATTAATTAAAATGAGTTTTGCAGTGATTATGAAATCCGCTTTCTTAATTCTAGATATAGACCTTTTGATTTGAGTCATAGGGACAATCTGGGATGTTGTGAGTATACTGAGCAATCTTTCAGAATATGTGCCTGAAATTTAATAAACTTAGAATGAAAGGGTTTCTGCCAAGAAATCATTTTTATTTGACACCTCAGCAGTGAACATTCAGATCTGACAGATTTAAAGTTAGCATGTGAATGTGAAAAATATGATTTTTGTAAGTGCAAAGGGAAACATTGTTTTGCCACACAATGATGATCTATTGAAGAAAGTAACCACTGTACCAGAAAGACTTACTTTCTTTGATGTATGTATTCACTGGGGGCAGAGCTTGACAGCTGTTTCATTTAGGAGAAAAACACCATTAGTACTGAAATTCTTAAACTTTAGCTGCAACTAGCTTTTAGAATCAAATATGGGCCCAATTTGAGCTAATATTAGTACAAAGACCCTCTAGCTCTCATTGCCAGACTGCTTTACATAATCCATAGGAGCAGCTGTATAATTTGACTTTATTCTAGGAGCTGGGTTTGATAAAAAATAATATCTGCCACACAAAAAATTATTTGATAAGCCTCTATGTTCCATGTTTGTACAGCCATGATAGCTCAGTGATATTATCAGTGAAATAACTGGGCCTTCAAGATTTGCTCAATAAGTGTTTTCTTGTACAAGGCATTTAATCTCCTGGAACTACTTATAGCAGATCCCAAGAAAAAGCATGAAAAAATCATAACTTAAAATAACAAATGCTAATATTAAGATATCATTATTCATTTTTCAGGAGGGTATATTTTAAAGATGCTTTTTTTCCCCATTGGCTTTGGGTTTCTCCTTGGCAAAGTGATAGTCTCTTCCCAGTCTAGGCTCTAACCTCCTCCAGACTGGAGAACGAATATGGAGAGGTGGGGACTGATAGGGACTGTGAGCTCTGTTGGCCTTGCATTCTTTTGGCTTATAGCCGTTAGAATTGAGGCCGTATTTTCTGCCATTCTTTTCATAGTTGGACCCAGCTTGAGATTCACAGAACAAATTGCAGAAGGTGA
Organism: Procyon lotor; assembly: GCA_028646535.1. NCBI lineage: Eukaryota > Metazoa > Chordata > Mammalia > Carnivora > Procyonidae > Procyon > Procyon lotor. The sequence goes on from CM053610.1 coordinate 62,211,701, forward strand.
ACATATTGCAGAAGGTAACAACAACCAGGTCTTGCACTCCATGCACTGGCCTTTGCCTGAGGCAGCCGTTTTGTCAATCTCTACGTTTTACCTCTTCTGAATACATGGGAGGGAAAAATACAGTTGGTCCTATATGAGTTCATCAAAATTCAAAGGTAGTTTTCAGGAAAGGTAGTTTGTCAAAAAAAAAAAAAAAAGAGGAAAAGGAAAAGTGAGGATAAGAGTTTATTTGCAAAGTGAAAAAGTACTCTGGCTTTCTCTTTCCAGGAAAATTTGTGAAGTACTGTTGTGTTTTGTTTTTAACTGGTACAGCATACCTAAATCAAAAACAGAGAATTCAAACAATTCTTTAAATATTATAGGCAGTTGTATCAATTGGAGTTTTATAACACATACATAAACTATTTTGTTTTTCTAAAATGTATTTCTAAAATGTATTCCTATATAATGTATATATGTAGCTATGATTATTTATCTATACCTGCTTTGCTTCCATTTACATCAATAATTTAATTTTGGCCTTTTGAATAATTAAGGTGAGCTGCTATTTTAACTCACTTCTGGTGTGGGTTTCTCCTATCACATTATTTGCAACTGCTGTTACCAGTTGGAAAGGAGTTTTTGTTCATTTCTTTGTTGTACTCCCTTTGTAAGGCAGGCACAAAGGGATGTATACTTTAACAAGCCACCAGAGCCACTCTGATTACAGATAAGATAAATCCATGCAAAAAAATGAGGGAGACAAGGAGTGCTGCTTTGAGAACCTACAGGTCCTAGGGCAGACATTAGAGACACTGGCTCCTCTACTTTTCCCTCTGAAGCTACAAGTCCTCTGTGTGCCAGGCCTTGAGAGCAAAACCAAGTCGAGTAAGGGATGGGGGTTATGTAAAGACATGGGAGGGTAAAAGCATTCAGAATCACAATGGGACAGATACGCAAGGGAGTTAGAATTCATAGTCCACTGTTTCTTGAATTATTGTCTCAGGCCTGCCTGGCAGAGTCACCACTTGCCCCTACTTGAGTCAGGCTCCATGGGGTTGTGAGGCCAGGGTACAAGCACACCAAGTGACTTTTCAATACACACTAAGGTTTGTAAATCACTGATTCTAATCAAATATTCCTTCTAGGAAAATTGAATTAACTTGGTTACATCATCATCACTATCATCAGCATTATAAAGCTAGGATTTATTGAGAATTTACTCTGCAGGGCACTATGGTTCCATGCTTTATATTCTTTAATCTTCACAACAGTCTTATAAATTAGGATTATATAAACTATTAAAGGAAAAAGAAAACAGACCTAGAGAACTGAGGAACTTTCCCAAGGTCACAACAGTTACTACTGGTAGGGACAGCCTGCTGCTCTTCTGTGTGACTGTAGTGGCTTTACTCTTGAATATTTTGTAAAGAATAATTTACAGAAAAATCAATAATAATGTTTTCTCTAGAGACTCAAAAATAGTGTGAATGAATAGGAAATGCTTTAGGGAAAATATAATTAATTAAAATACTTGGAAGACAGTTTAATCTCATCTGGTCTATGGTTTTAACAGAAATATTAGAGTTAGCCACAAATCTGAAGAAAGAAACATGGGGATGTGGAGCATGGATTAAGATCAACATATATGCTCTAAAATTTTTTTAGGGAACTTAGAATTTGCATAGACAAATGTCAGACAGAATAGTGAAGGTCTTACGGGTGATTAAGTAAAATATCTTCAGTTTCAAACTAAAAATTCTTCTCATTTTCAAAAGATTCTTTCCATATGCTTTTTAAAAATGTTATTTTGCTGAAAGTATCTGTTATGTTACTACATAACTGGGTTAGTTATCTAAAAATCTTTATTATTAGTCTATAAAATAATCTCACTGTCCTGAGGCCTTCATTGTATAGGAGACCTAGCATAGTGTGGTTCAGAGGAGTCATAGGTTGATATGAACATAGTTTCGATTGAGTTCTCTCTCTAGATCTGCCTTCTGTGCAAGGACCTTTTGCTCTTTTATGGTATATGTGACATCATCCATAAATGTTCATGATAGAACTTTGTTATAAGTCCTTCGTGTTGTTCCAAGGCTTTATCAGACAAAACCTTCAGTCTGTTTGGGTGCCAGGGAAAGTGGTTGCAGAATTTAGTTGGCAGTTGTTAATGTTCTGGTTGTTCTTTGAAAAAAGTGTGTTCTGTTTGGCATGGGTCACACAGGATATGCCTTGAAAAGAGGGTTTCATGATCACGAACACTTGGGAATTGCTACATATGATACTTTGCCCCATGCAGATTTACAACACATACTTCAGCATATTAAAAGCTTGAAGAAATCCTTTGCTAATTTAACTTTAGCTTTGCCAAATATTTGAAACTTATTTGATTTAAAACTCTGAGCATATTTCTTACTGTCACTTGTAATTCATATCCGAGAAATAACTGATGTGAAACATTGTGTTTTAATATAATAATAATTTTTTCCCTTAGGAATGTACTGTTGCTTTCACCCTTCCTTCTTGCTGTCTGGGCTTTTATTCTAAAGAGCCATTCTGATAGCTTTTCAGATCTGTCACAATGTTTCAGTGGAGATATTATTTAGGAAATGTATGAATAAAGCATTTAAAAATGTAAAGGGAGATCATTGAGATAATCATGAGATGATGCCAAGAGACTTTCATTGCATCCTTTGTTGGTAAATTCTGTGTTAAAAAGTGTTCTGTGTTGAGGTGGAGTGCAGTCTTAAGTCCAAAATTCAGTATGATGTGGATGTTAATACCTTGGATATTAATGTCAGAAACCTGGCTTCAAGTCATAGCTTTCCAAAGTCTTATATGTTCTGAGACAACATACCTAACCTCTTCATTTATATACTGTGTATGGGAATGCCCAAATTCTAGGTATGTGAGGAGGGTATAGATATCTTCTATGTGTAACATCTTGAAAGTAAAAATTATAGAAGTAAAAATACAATAAGGAAAACAGGACCAGCTGATATTTTACTAAACACAAGCACATTTTTCTTTTGTATGTATATGAAACATGTTAGATTATATTAGAAATAGAAGTTGTTTCTATGTGATACTGAACACACAATGAAAAATTAAAATTAACCAATCATTGCTGATTACATAAACATCCAGATGTTTGTCATAGAATAGATTAAACATCTGCCTCTTGAATTGAAATTTTTACTTTTCATATGCAAGTTTTGATGGCACTACTTGATGTATATTTCTTTCCTTTTTTTAAAAAAAGATTGATTTACTTATTAGAGAGAGTGCAGGAGTGGGGACAGCGGCGGGAAGGGGTGAGGGACAAGCAGACTCGGCAGGCTGAGCAGGGATCCCTGTATGGGGCTCAGTTCCATGACCTTGAGATCATGACCTGAGCCAAATCAGGAGTCAGATGCTTAACTGACTGAGCCACCCGGGTGCCCCTATTTGATGTGTATTTCTATAAAAAAACTTTCCTTTCCAAAGTAACTGGCATATGACTTGTATAAAAGAAATGTATAGAGCAAGGGAAAACATTTCAATTTTTGGTAAATTTTAATCTCACAAGTACTTTTTACTCTCAGTTTCATACCCAGTTCAATTTATTCAATAACAATTTTGAATCTTATTATAAAGCAAATCCTGTGTTAGGCAATATGGATTTAAAAACAAACATAAAACCCAACACTGCCTGGAGAATAGTTCACATTTGAAGGAAGAAAACAAATGTTTGAAACAAAAATTTAGCATCAGCACTGAAATAGCATCATGTGCCATAGGCTCACAATAATGGGGCCCCCTTCCCAGTTCCCATCTAGAGAAAGTAGAGAGAAGGAATGTTTGGAAAGACTTTCAAGAGAAAGATGATACTGGAATTGAGTAATAAAGAAAAATAACTGTGTGCCAGGTGGCTTAGGGAGGTGATGGACTTTCAAGGAGCTCATGGATTTGTGCCCTGGAGCTTAGGATCTATAGGTAAGGTATTTGGGAGATGAGACAGCAAGGAGAAATATTAAATAGCTTCTCCTTATAGTCAGTGGGGTGACAGGGTGATGTTGCACAAGAGTGAGTGTGAGGGCAGTAGTGTGGAGGATGGACTGTGAAAGGAGACAAGTAACCAGCAAGGAGACTACTGCTTTCTGGGATTATGAAAACCTGGCTTTAGGAAAAAGGAGTAGCAGGAGAGGACAGATTATTGAGATATAAATGAGGTAAAAGCAGTCCAGTTTGGTGCTATTAGGAGTAAGGAGTGAAGGAGAGGGAAGTTTGCATTAGTTTTTTGGGTTTCTATTTGAGTGACAGGGAAATAATGTTATCTCTGTATAGATCTTAGAAGAAAGGAGAAAAAGGAATAGCTCTGTGAATGAATATGGTGAATCTAGTTTTTGAAAAATGTTTAGAGGGCCATAAAAACATGGTCTAGGTTGTAATAATTGATTTTGCAGATGTTGAAATCTGAATAAATAAGAGGAAGCACTATAAACATTATAAACACTGAAGTTAAAATGTCCTATATTTTAAATATAATCCAGAACATGATAATCCAGAACATCAGTGCAATGGGTATATCTTTTGAAGTTTCTTTATTATGAATTACATTAATTAGTGACCTTGGATGACCAGAATATTGGAAATAAATTTATTTATGCCTGATAGAATCTGTGAGCCATGATTTCACTGCTGTCATATGTTCACCTTAGCCAGAACTGTATGATTTTGTGAGTTCTCTTCTAGAAGACCAATTTATTTGAATTTGAAGATGAAAGATATGAAAGATTATGTGTCTTTTGTGCTCCCTATGGTCTTTGTATATTTGAAGGGAGTTGGGTTTTAATTCATGTTTTTGTCTGTGGGTCTAAGTAGCAGAAAGAAATTTAAGTGCCTCCAAAACTGTTGAATAATTTGATGATATGTCATCTTGTATATAGTATCAATTATTTTGTGTTGGAAATATTTCTGGATGGAATCTCAAACATTGGAGTACCTATTGACTCTCTTTGACCTTGTCTTGGGATTTTAATATTGCTATTATGTGGAACCAGAGTGTGATACCCCTTGTCAAACTTCAGAGCCCAAGCCTCACTGTCATCTGACTTGCTCTATGAGGCAAGGGAGATGGAGTTTTGCTTAGATCTTGGCAGGAGGCACTAATACAAACCTTTAAATTAGAGGCAAAGCTAAACTTCTGAATAGCCGTCAGCAGGCCAGGACCTGGTACCCCTCCACAGTAAGATCTGACCTATAATTTTCAATATTGTTTTATCTCTTCCGTGATGGGTTGAGGAATAAATTTCATTTTTCTGATAGCCAAGATAGCTTGGCTCAACTTTACACTACCACTATATGTTATTAATTTCAAACTGACCCTTGCTCTGTTTTAGTGCTTAAGCAACCTGAAAAAGTTAAATGATAGTGTTTCAGTTATTGAGGGCTAATGGTATGTTTTAATATCAGGTAAGTCTTGTTCATTCTCATTACTCTTATTTTTTCCTTCTGATGCTTTTCTTTATATCCTTCTTTTCTTTTTTTAAAAGATTTTATTTATTTATTTGACAGAGATCACAAGTAGGCAGAGAGGCAGGCAGAGAGAGAGAGGGAAGCAGGCTCCCCGTTGAGCAGAGAGCCCGATGCGGGGCTCGATCCCAGGACCCTGAGATTATTACCTGAGCCTAAGGCAGAGGCTTTAACCCACAGAGCCACCGAGGCACCCCTCTTTATAACGTTCTATTACACACAAAATTCATACTAAATGCTTTAGCATATACTTTTAAAGAGATAAAATTTCTCACATATACATTATAATACCAACATTAAAAATAACTCCAACTATTTTCTGTTATCAAAATTTTGTCCATATTGAAATGTCCTGGATTGTACCTCAGATGTCTTTAGTTTGTTGTTGTTTATTGAATTGGTATTCAGAATCTACACATTGCATTTTGCTGTGATGTCCCTTAAAGCTCACACACACGTGGAATTTTTTAAAAAAGACTTTGTTTGAGAGAGAGAGAGACAGAGATAGTGACAGAGATAGTGAGGTGGGAGGAGAGGGAGAAACAGGCTCCCCTCTGAGCTGGAAGCCTGATGCAGGGCTCCATCCCAGGACCCTGGGATCTTGACCTGAACTGAAGGCAGATGCCTAACCGAGTGAGCCACCCAGACACCCCCACATGGAATTTTTTAATGCTAGAATATGGTGAAGAGGCTATTGATCAGGGATTTTCTAGAATTTCCCACATTTTGGTTTTGCCTATTTGTTTCCAGATGCCTTTGCTTATTCTTTTCACATATGAATTTCGAAAGCAACTTGTGTAGAAAAAGTCTCCATCCATGATGGAGTATCAAGAAGTAGATTCCCGGGGCGCCTGGGTGGCTCAGGCGTTAAGCGTCTGCCTTCGGCCCAGGTCAGATCCCAGCGTTCTGGGATCGAGCCCCGCATCGGGCTCTCCACTCTGCGGGAAGCCTGCTTCTCCCGCTACCATTCCCTCTGCTTGTGTTCCCTCTCTCGCTGTGTTTCTCTCTGTCAAATAAATAAAATCTTAAAAAAAAAAAAAAAAAAGAAGTAGATTCCCTGCTCTACATTAAAACAACTGAAACCTGTGCTAAACCTATGAAACAATGAATTTCTGCCATTGGACAAAAGTCAGCACAGAACAATGATCCCTTCAAGAGAAGAAGTAAGCAAAGTGAGCCCTGTACACTCCAGCTTATTACCTGCAGAGAGTTTCCAAGTTGCAGCTCACAGTAGGGGTATCCAAATAGAGTTTAGCAGTCTGAGGTGAGGAGAGTTCAGAGTTTAGGGAGGGAAAGGTGGCTAAAATTCATGGAACAGAATACAAGAGAAGAGAGCCACACACACACACACAAACACACAGACACACACAGAATGAGAGAGAAAGAGAAACAACATTGTGAGGGATGTTCTTGAGTCTTTGAGTAGACATCAGTGTATCGAGTACTATGTGAGGCCAGACAAAGAACCATCAGGAAAAAGCAGGTGGAATGATCCTCAGAAGTGACATGATTGAGAATAGTTCTTGTTTTTACCATGTAGAGGTAAAAAAAAAAAAAAAAATCTCTGAATATGGGGATTGAATAGAGTCTTCAGAAGAGTGTATCCAGGTAGTGAGACCAAGTTAAATCTAGAATAACAGCTGTTTTGGATCAATCAAATCTTAGAAAGGATGAGATTTTTGCTAATTAAGAGAAAAGAGGGACACCTGGGTGGCTCACTAAGTTAAGCAGCTGCCTTGGGCTCAGGTCATGATCCTAGGGTCCTGGAATCAAGTCCTGCATCAGGCTCCTTGCTCAGTGGGGAGCCTGCTTCTCTCTCTGCCTCTGCCTGCCACTCTGCCTGCGTGTGCTCTCTCTTTCTCTCTGACAAATAGATAAAAATCTTAAAAAAAAAAAAAAAAGAGAAAAGAGCTCAAAAAAGTAAAAATCTACGATCTATAATTAGGAGAAATATCAGTAAAAACAGAATAACAATGACAGAGATGATAGGCTGGACAAGTGATTATATGTGTACTCCACATGTTCAAGAGAGCAGAAGAAGACAGGAGATACAATAAAGATAAATAAAAGACCCAATAGAACTTCAAAAGTGAAAAGTACAATGTTTAAAATGAAAAATATACTTATCAGGATCAACAGTAGATTAGACTACAGAAAGCCAGATTTATAAAATTAAAGTGATAGATATTATTCAGAATGAAATGGAGAGAAAATTGACTTAATTAAAATGAATAGTGGTACAATATATGAGGTCTAATATATATGTGCTTGGAGTCTTAGGAAAGAGCACTTGGAGGGAAGCATTTGAAGGTATAATGGGAGAAATTTTTCTAAACTTGATGAAGATAGTAAACCCAAAGAGCCAGGAATCTCAATAAATCCCAACAATAAACAAAGATAAAAAAAATAAAGATTAAAAAAAAAAGATAAACAAAAGATGATGGAAACTACAAGGACATTATAGTCAAATTGCTTGCCCAGTGATAAAGAGAAAATCTGAAAACTAGCCAGAAATAGTATAACATATAGTCAAGTTGAATCACTGTGTTGTACACCCGAAGCTAATATAGTGTTGTGTGTCAGACCAAAACCAAAACCAAAAACTAGCCAGAAGAAAATCATTTTATATACAGAAGAAAAAAGATAAGATTGACAGCTGATTTCTTGTGAGTAACAGTGCAAAGGAAAAGACATTTTTAGGACAGTTTTAACATATTAAAAGAAAAATTCTGTCCACTTACAGTTGGATAGTTGGCAGAAGTATTGTGCAGTATCAAAGGCAAAACAGGGACTTTTCAGGTGTATAAAAACTGAAAAAACTTATCACCAGTAGACCAGTATTACAAGTAATGTTAAAGAAAATCATTTCATCAGAAGGCAAATATAAAGGGGGAATCAGTATTGGCACAGTAGAATAAATAACATCAGAAAAGACAAATATGTGAGTAAATATAAAAGGCTTTTTTCTTACTTTAAATTCTTTGAAAGGTAATGGACTATTTAAGGCAGGAGTTGGCAAAATAAGGTCTGTGAACTTAATCTGTCCCTACAACCTGGTTTTTATGGCCTGTAAGCTAAGAATAATTTTTACATTTTTACTGGTAATAAGACATAAGCAAAAGCATAACAAAACCAAAAGAAATATGTAACAGAGATCTCCTGTGACCTGTAGTGTCTAAAATACATACTATCTGAAAAAAATAAAATAAAATATTTACTGTCTGGCCCTTAACAGAAGAAAATCCCTAGTTTAAAGCAAAAATACTAATGTTATAGTATGTTATATGTAACATATAATAATGTTATTTGTAACATCTATACCATATAGAAGAGCAAAATGTGTAAAAACAACAGGACAAATTCTAATAAAGGGGAAATAGAATAATAATGTCATGAGATTTTTCTATTATCCTTTAAGTGCTATAACATAGAGTTAGATTGAGAAAAATTATATAAATTAATGATATTAATGATAAAGCAACTACTAAGAAAGATGAATAGTTACTAAGCCAATAAAAGAGATGCAGTAGACTAAAATAATCAGTTATTCCAAAAGAAGGAGGTAAATAAGAAAAAGGATGTAAATATGAGAAAGGAAAATAAAAAAGTGATAATATGGGAGAACTAAATCTGAAAGTATTAATAAATCATATTAAATATAAATGATCATTATACCCCATTAAATGGCAGATGTGCCAGATTGGATAAATAAGAACCTACAAAAGTATGTGATATACAGTAAACCTCCTTCAAACATAAAGACACAATTGTTTAAAACTGAAATGATGGGAAAATATATGGAGGGGCTATATTAATATGAGATGAAATAAATTTAAAGAATATTGCTAGTGATAAGGTACACCAGTTTTTTAATGATAAAGAGGTTCTAACAATCCTAAATGTTTCTGTGTATAATACAACAGTTTATAGATAAATGGAAAGAGAATTAGTAAAATTGAAAGAAGAAATGGACAAATTTCCAATTAAAGTGGGACTTCATGCTTGATGGAAGACAAAAATAAGTAAGGCTATAGAAACTTTTGAAGAAAACTGTAAATAAACTTTACCTAGTAAATATTTTTAGAACTTTCTACTCAATAATATCAAAATCTTTTTAAAAAGATTTAATTTATTTATTTGTTTGAGAGAGAGAGACAGAGATAGTGTCTCTAGTTAAAAAGTATTCAAATCATGCAGAGTATACTACATAACAAGTGTGGGCCCAAGACTTTATTCTGATTTCACCAATTTTTCCATTAATGTTCTTTTTTTGTCCAGAACCAATCCAAGATACCATATGGCTTTTAGTAGTCATTTACTATTGTTTATTTAGCTTTTGGGTGCAGTTAATTGTACAAGAAATAAACACACCTGCTTTGTACTAATTCAGTCTTCCCTCTCTATAATTTATGGTAAGGCAATGATTCTCAAACTTTAATGTGCATATGAAGTACCTGGGGGTCTTGTTAAAATGCAGATTCAGTCAGCAAATTAGGGTGGGGCTAGAGATTCTGCTTTTCTAATGGGCTCTCAGGTGATGTTAATATTTTTGATCCATGGACCATACTTTGGATTTCAATGACCATGGAAACATGGAATAAATAAAACATGGAAACTATGATTCTGCTTTTCTAATGGGCTCTCAGGTGATGTTAATATTTTTGATCCATGGACCATACTTTGGATTTCAATGACCATGGAAACATGGAAACAATAAAACATGGAAACTATGATTAGGTAGACTGAGTGCTAACTCTGTAGTTAGTGTTGGGTTTGGGTTTCTGGTAACCCAGTCATGTGGCTGATGATTTGAAACAGAAACAGAAACTCACAGAGCTCTGTGTTGAGAAAGACGTTAAAGAAGATGCGAAGCCTCTAAGATCACAGAGCTTGTGAGCAAAATGGAGACAAAAATGGGACTTCCTAGATAATAGTCAGGCTCCCAGGAACCCAGCTGTTAGAAAGCAGTCCCTAAGTCACACCCCACTCTCTTGCTACACTAACCTTCAATTATAAGCCCACTTTATTTACATTAGTATTAATGGGATCCTACTTCTTCCCCCTAAACATCCTGATTTAGACTCATATAAAAATAACACCCCCCAGCCACACCAAGGAAAAAAGGAAAGAAAAAAAAAATACCTCTGGGAATATATGGATTTAGAAATATAAATCAGTCTTTCTTTAAAATCTTACTATAATTTCTGTTGATACAAAGTCTTTTTCCAGGAGTTCAAGACATTTCATACAAGAAAGAGAGATTCCTCCAAAATTATCTTCATATTTGGAATTCAAACATAAATTTCAGTGTAAAAAGTTCGTATGAAATTGAAAAAATGATTAGAATTTATAAAACCAGTTCAGTATGTTTTTTGTTAGATCAATATATCCTATTAAGATGATGCGTCTGAGGGGCAGAACTGAAATCACAGTTATAGTTAGCCTCTGGGATAAAAGGATAGACCTCATGATCTCGAAATTTCATCTTTTGTTACTATTATACAAACAAAACTGGGCAGACATCACAACATGTTATGTAGGCTTTGATTGTGTGTTTTTAAGTGAGGTCAACAAAACAAAGTATGATTTAAGAAAAGTACCTGATATCTTTTCTGGTCTCTGCAATAGTATTGTTGAGTAGAGTGATCATTGTTGCCTTTCCTACCCTGAAACACCCTGATTTTATTATCTGTATGACTGGTTGAATCATTCAGATAACGAATCATTATTATCTGAATCATTCCTTTCTCTGTTTCTTTCCTTCTCTGTCTCTTTCTCATCCATCCATTCATTGATTCAGCATGTATCAAATGCATATATGCCTCTATGAAGTAAATACAAAATCAACAATGCAACCTCATTAAAAATTGGAAAAATATCATTTGTTCTCAAAGCAATTTGGACGTATATAATGACCTTCTCTCCTGTGATGCTAAACATAGTGTCTCTGTGAACTCCTCCAAACTAACCTCTTTCTGATTCTCTGAAGTAAGTCAATATTTTGATAAGCTTATATATAGATTCTTGCATTTCTTGCTACTAACATAAGACTTTCAATATCTTATATATGTATACACACATATAATGTATGTAATCTATAATATATACATATTCACATATATTTAAATATAATAACTTTAATTGTGTGTTTATTTCACAGTTTAAATCTGGGTTTATGGTACTCTTGTTTTCATGTTTGTTTATCCAAGCATTTTGGATTTGGACATAAGATCTGTATGTTTTCTGCCCTTTTATGGGTTTATGTCTTATTTTCTATTCCATATTGTGTATCTTATCTTCTATTCCACAGCATAGTCCTGGCCCCGAGGGCTCAGCTGACAATGTCATGTGGCCTCTAAATGGCCAATTGGTCATTGATATGTCTATTTCTATTTGATTTTTAGTTTATTTCTCTTTATGATCTGAGAAATAAAACCTCAAACTCTTCTCTTTCCCAGTTTTGCCCTATATAAACCTGGAGAATTTGGACAAATGTAATTCACTTCATCAGTATACCTAGAGTGCGTTACATTTCTTTCTTTCTTTCTTTTTTTTTTTTTTTATCAAATCTTGATTATGATTCTATGTTGAACCCACTACTAATATTGTATTTGGGTATGCAGATCTTAAGTTGATGTGCCCTATGAACTCTTCCAGCTACAGGGTCACATTGATATAAATAAGTATAATAGATGCGTTGTTAGAAGTCAGAGATCCAACATGGAAAGATAATAATAGAAGCTTTTTAAAATGAGGCCATGAAAAATCAGTTTAAAGTGTTCTCTTTCAGATAGGTGACATTGTTTTTGCTTTCTGTCAGAGGAAGCATATTAATAATATTCTCTCTTTTCTACATACATTTTTCAAGTCAGAGAGTTTGCATCAGAATCTCATAAGGCATTTTCCCCAGATTTAATAATTTCATTCCTCAACTCTGGAAAATCACTATAGCCAGCTTTCATCGTGATTATTTATTCCAAAGCATATCTTATCAGAGTAGGCCGTGTTTTTTAATAAATAAAGCATTTTATTTTTTCTATAAAGCACTTTTTAATTTTTCTCTAGTAGCATAAGGTCATGGTCTAAGATTCCCTAAAATTTCCTAAAGATTCAGGATTGCTAGGCTATCAAGCAAATTACTTATCCAGGGTAGCCTTTGCATGTTGGCCATTGCAGTCAGCAGATATGTTTCTTTTTAAAACAATAGGCCTCTTGCATAATTGACAGATGGAGTTATAAGGTATTTAAAGTGTACATTGTTGTAATTTGATATACATGTACGTTGTGGAATGATTCCTCCATCTAGTTAAAACACATCCACCACGTCACACATTTTTCTTTTCTTTTTGGAAAACATTTTAATTCTACTCTTTTTTTTAAAAAAGATTTTATTTATATGAGAGAGAGAGCACGTTAGAGAGAGCATGAAAGGGGCAAGGGGCAGAGGGAGAAGCAGATTCCCCGCTGAACAGGGAGCCCAATGCAGGACTCAATTCCAGGACTCCAGGATCATGACCTGAGCCAAAGGCAGTTGCTTAACCAACTGAGCCAATTATATATATTATATATAATTATATAATTAATAATTTAATTACATAATTAAAATTATATAATTTTAAAATGATATAATTTTAATTATACAATATATTGTTACCAACTGTAGTAACTGTGTTACACATTAGATCCTCAGACCTTATTCATCTTACTGCTGAAAGTTTGTACCCTTTTACTAATCTTTCCCTATTTCCTGTAGCTCCCAGCCCCTAGCAACCACATCTCTACTCTGTGTTTTAAGAGTTTGAGTTTTTCTTTTTTTCAGATATATATATATAAGTGATACTGGTACTCAAGACTTTCAATATTCAATGAATGCTTTGATGATCTAGCTTTCCTAGTTACTTGAAATCTTATTAGATTAAATTCAACTGCTTTATAAACAACTCTGAATAAAAGCATAATTTTCACATGGTTACCTACATTTAAAAAAGAAATCATTGTTGGGGTGCCTTGTTGGTTGTGTCCGACTCCTGATTTTGGCTCAGGTTGTGATCTCAGGGTTGTAGAATCGAACCCCCTATTGGGCTCCATGTTCCTGCTTGAGACTCTCTCTCTCTCTCCCTCTGTACCCTGCCTCCCTCTCACTCCCTCTCTAATAAAACAAACAAAGAGCCAGAAATCATTGAGTGGCTCTGGCAGATCTGGTCTGATCAAAAGAATTTATTAGTAGTAAGCAGTAATTCACTCATCTTAGTTCCATTAAAGAAGCCATCTTAGACGTGGCTCAATGTGGCTAATCTAAAAGTGTCAAAGGAGACTAAGAAGAACTTAGGAAGACTAACCACATAATGAAGATAATTGTATGAAGAGAAGCTGTCTTGATGGCCCAGAGCATTCTATGCCTGCTTTTCCCCTTCACTTCTTGGCTTCCCTTATTTTTTTTTTAAGATTTTATTTTATTTTTTATTTATTTTTTAAAGATTTTATTTATTTGATAGAGAGAAACAAAGTGAGAGAGGGAACACAAGCAGAGGGAACCGTAGCAGGAGAAGCAGGCTCCCTGCCGAGCAGAGAGCCTGATGCGGGGCTCGATTCCAGGACCCTGGGATCATGACCTGAGCCGAAGGCTTAACGACTGAGCCACCCAGGCGCCCCAAGATTTTATTTTTTAAGTAATCTCTATACCCACTGTGGGCCTTTAACTGACAACCCCGAGATCAAGAGTCATTTGCTTTGCCAATTGAGCTTAGCCAGGGGCCCCTCCCTATTTTTATATCTTCATGTTGTACTCAGAAACCTTTCCTTTTGGTTGAAACTAGAATATCAAACTTCACTCTCAAAAAATAAAACATAGAAGAGGTTATATGGAGTAGTGGTTAAGAGTGTGGAGTTCAGAGAAAGACAGTTTGAGATCACATCCTGACTCTGCTACTTTCCTGCAGTGTACCCTGGGCAAGTTGATTAACCTCTCAGTCCTTAGTTTATTCTTAAGTTCAATAAACTGAACGACTCATGGAGTTCATAATAATTGAATGAATTAATCTTTCTGAGGGCCTGTCATATAATAAGTATTTGATGAATGTTAGTATTACTATTATTATATTCATCTTTTACAATTACTATGATATTAACTTTTATTAAATTTCTGTGGAACATATGGATATTAACTCTTATCTCTCCTAATTAAATCATTTGAAATTTTTTTCAAGCATTAGGAAGTCAGAAGTAAGAGCTTTTTAGAGAGAGCTATCTTTCTTGGTACCCATGATATAATAATCATCAGTTTTTAGGTCTCTGATATTTGACATACCGTAGTGAGGTAATAGAACTATCTATCTCATTTAATTCTAACAGAATCCTCTTGAATCACTAAGGTGACTCTTGCATATTTTCAAAGCAGGCATTGCCTCCACTAATTTTAGCTCATGATCACTGGGGGAGGCCCTCAATATAAGCATTCGAATTGGCTAGGATTTATAAATATATTTTCTAATATATCTTCTAACCATGATTATTATCTACAGATTTTCGGTGTAAGACCTTCCCTCTACACCTATCACTTTGTACCTATCCTGCTGGTCTTGACTCAGGATCTTTAAGTTCCATAGTAAAATGGTGAAGCATTTGTTTGTGACAAAGACCATATGTCCAGAATACTCATACCTGTCTAAGAGAGGCCTTGGAGGACCTGACAGGTGGTGTGTCCCCATATGGGTTGTTTTGGCATCATTCATAATGATTCTCATAGGGAATATGAGTAATTTACATATCAAAGGTCCAATGTCAGGAATGTATAGTCAGTAAGAAGCACACTAGTATTAAATTTTGAATTAAGAAACTTCTTCTGGGATCATATCTCAATTTTAGAGCCATTTCTAGTAAAAAATAAATATTAAAGGCATTTCTAGTAAATACTTAAGTAACTGTTTTGGTTGACAGTGTCTTCTTTCATATTTAAAGATGATATTGGTGACTCAGATTCATGTCTCAATTCAATCCTCATTTTATCTTTGAGCCAAGAATGCGAGGGTCCACATAGTTTTATGACTCATACACTGCTTACCATGTCACATATCTAGTGTCCTGTTATTTCACTTTGCTTCAAATATGACTCTTTCCTCAGACATTAATTTATAAAAGCCCATTGCAATGTGTATATATATGTAACTGAGTAAGAGGGAGATGTTTTGTGGTGGGGAAGTGCTTACTGTGTCCCTGCAATGTCATAGAGTGCAGCATTTCTCTTCAGCTGAGGTTGGCTTCAGAGACCATCTTTGTTTAAGCATTTCCAATGTGTGTTTTGGAGACTAAAAGTAGTTTTGTTGGTACTGTTTTTATTGCTGGACTTCTCAGAACATTTATTATTGCTAATACACATTTGTGAGTCTACAAAGGGAAAATGACATAATTTTCAACATTGTCCAAATTTATTGTGGAATATCTTTTTTTCACAAAGACACAAAATAACTCAGGGCATTAAGACTTTATGCAATGCACTCCAGGAAACTGTTTTAGAACCTGACTAATCTGACTCCTTAGTACTTGGAGAAAAGCCCTATTAAATTAGGAGGGAGGAAGGTAGAGATGAAGGGTGGGTAATAGAGCTTTCAGTGAGGTTCTTAGTTTTGCCTCAATATTGTATTTTATTGAATGTGAAGATGAAAACAAATGAATCACTTCATCCACCATAGTTACTTTGGTAAAATGATGGTAAATAGCAGCAAAGCCATTTTTTAGTATTTGAGTTTTGTTTATGTTCACCATGTTGCTTATGGATACAAGGCCAGCTACTATCATGACTTCCTTTCCTTCCATGTCACTGCAGTTTTAAATTTGAGCCTCTGCTTTGCTTTGAGCTTCCCTTGCTTTGCCCAATTCTCACTTGGCTTCAGGTCTGGCAGGATGAGGAGGGTTTGCCCTTGTAGACATGCCTCCTGTCATCCATTTTGGATGCTCCTATGGATTCCCTCTCATTCCTTCCTACCCCCAACACATCTCAAATTTTGGTATCTGGCTTTGAGTTCTTTATCTGCAGTTCTCTCAATTTGGTCCCCTTACCTTAATCCCAGCTCCTTCAGATTACATGCCCCCAATTTTAAGGTGATTTATTTTTCTTTACAATTTGGAGGGACCTTCTATTGTTAGTATTTAAAAATTCTCCCTTACCCCCTTCATATTTACTTGTAATTTCCCTGTTGAATTTAACTGCAAAGAATAAAAGATAGAGTAGGTACATTTTTAGAAAAAGCCCTTTAAGTCACTGTCTGTATTTTCCTGGTTAGCATGTCAAAAACCTGTCCTTCCCTAGCAAACTTCCAAAATAATGAGTTTAGTTGAGGGACAAGGAATGCAGTGGAGAACTTATGAGGACAGTGGGAGTCCAATCAGAGGCATTTTGTAGCTGGCTTCTACTGGCTCACCAGGGCCAAATTTGAGATTTCCATGAATTATGAAAGCTGGCCGTTAATCACAACCATTATTAAAAGTCAAATCTTAGAAGCATAATTAAATAAATTGTATTAAAAACAAAGATAATAAATACTCAAAATTTACCACTTCTAATCATTTTACTCTACATTACTATTATATATAATCAAGGTTATTTATGTCTGTTGTTTTTGACTGGTGGAAATATTATAGAATAGTGTGCTCTTTTGTGCATCTCCTCCAAATTCCATGGTCAGGCTAGTAGCTTAAATTTAGCCATGGGAAAATATTCACACCACAAATTGCTTGATTTGTTTTATTGATTTTCTAGACCAGAAGTTGGCAACCTTTTTTGTACCGGTGTATCATTAAAAATATTTAACAAAATAGGAGGCCATTCAGATTTGGCCCATGAGCCAGGGTTTGTTGATCTCTAGTATAAATTTAAGAAGATGCTGAAATTTTTATAACGTGTGTTGTATATGTATCCCTTACATTGTGAATAGCACAGAAATTTCAGAAAATACTCCAGTATTTGAAAAGTGTTATCCCATTTGGCAAACCATTAGCATCTTTCATGAATGAGTGCTGTTCTGACATACTTCTTTCTTTCTCTTTCATATTACTCATTAATGTAAGTGAAATTATTTTCCAAAAATTAGGCCAGAGCTACACTTGTTTGTCAACCGCAGTAATAGATTGGTTATAGACAGCAGAATTTGCAAAAATCAAAAAAAACATTTTGTGAGAATCAAGTGGTTATGTGGAATTGTATTTGGTATTATTTTTGTTATTTGTAAATTGTGTGCTATTCTATCTTTATATTGGTAAAGGATTTTATGTACACAGATGTACATATGCATTTTTTTAATGAAAATTCTCTTGTTAAACATTTATCAGTTCATCACTGAGAGAAAAAGAAATCATGTGGGAGCACTTGGAAGCAGCCATGGAAAAGGAAGGAAGTAAGCTAATGTGTGGAACTTTCAGAGAGAAAGGAACAGGGTGCTTGAGATAACATGAATTTGGCTGTTTTTGGGACACAGATTTAGGATTCTTCTGGATTGAGGTTAGGAATAGGATTATGGTACTTTAATCAGGCCAAAGTGAAATGATTAAGTATGTTATAGACAATGAAATCATCTAATGCAACACTTGGCCCTGAGGTAACATGTATGTTGAGTAGAAGTTGAAATCCAGTAGGTGTACTATACCAGAGTTATCAACTTAGCTTCAATGGTAAAAATATTCATAGCATCTAACAGACAATTTATATATTTTGGGGAAACATGTATGTCATAAAATAATCTGGATTTTAAATGGTTAAAGCACTCTTTTCTTGCATGTAATGCATTGTAGATTGTACTTTTATTTTCTTTTGTTATTGTCTTCAGCGCTACTTTTTTAGAACCCCACTTGTTAGAGCATCTATTTCTTCCCACAGCTTCAATTAAAATGCAGTGTGGCCATTTATCAACATTGCATTACGCAGCATCTCTAGGCCATGTGCATGCTGGTCATCTATGATGCATGCTACCTGGAGGCACAAATGCAATCCTGGGCCAACTTTCTTGCCTATGATCAATTTTCTGTAGTGGTGTCCAGGATTGTGTGAGTTGAGACAATGTTAATTTATATCGATATAACTTAAAACCTGAATTTAGAAATTATTTCTATTGCCTGAAGAAATATTATCTATCCTCAAATATCAGTGATTTTTCATTTTGATTGGATTGCTGTTTGGATACTTACCCTCCATTTTCCTTTTCTGTCTCACTCAAAGTTTGCCTCCATTATAAAGATGATTCAGAATTGACTGTGCTGCTATTCAGTTCCATCACAGTTGATGGGCACTTTCCCAATATCTGATTATCAACTATCACTTTGAAAGGCAAAGCCTATGTATTTGTTTGTCCTTCCCATTCTGAATAACAGGATCTCCAATTCCAGTAGTAACCATTTGATGTTCTCCCTACACAATATATATGTTGCTAGGAGGTGACAATGGCAGCAGTCTAGTTCCTTGGTGACTTGGTAAGAGCAATCGAAGAAGTTTGAGTGTTGTTTGCTTAAGGTGAATAAAATGAAGGGAGCTTTCTGCAGTGTTGTTTATAATGAAAATTAAAATGTTCTATAGTAAATGATTCAATAAACAACAGTGCATGTGAATGAAACACTATGAATTATAAAATAAATTTAAATAGAATTTAAGAAAAAAACCTTATGATATATAATATTTGGTGAAAAATTATGGAGTTAAAATTATATGGACACACTAATCCTAATTTTAGCAAGATGTGTATATGTATATTGCTTATGAATAAACACAATGAAAAATACATTAAAGAACTGTTTCTTTCTTTAAGATTATGGGTGGTTTTAGTTTTTTTCTTCAGTCTTCTTTGTAGTTTTCAGATATTTATAATGGTCATGTCTGTTTTTATAGTTAGAATTTAAAACATCATTACTACCATAAAAGATTTCCAAAACTAAGTAAAAACAACTTACCTCCTTTCCCTTGTCCCCCACCACCTCATTTACTGAAATAAGAGGAAGTCTGCTTAAACTACTCAAATTTCTTCATATGCTTTCAAAGAACCATGATTTTTTTCTTTATTGAGGTAAAATTTGTATTTAACATAGTATTTCAGGTATGTAATGTAGTAATTTTCTTTTTTTAAAAAGATTTATTTGAGAGAGAGAGAGAGAGAGAGAGAAGGAGAGCGAGAGAGAGCACACGGGGGAAAGGGCAGAGAGAGAAAAGAATCTTAAGCAGACCCCATGCTAAGTATGGAACCTGATGCAGGACTTGATCTCACAACCCTGAGATCACAATCTGAGATGAAACCAAGAGTTGGGCTCTTAACCAACTGTACCACCCAGGTGCCCCAATAATTTGACATTTGTATACACTACAAAGTGAAAACCACAATACGTTTAGTTACCACCTGTCACCATACAACTGACCCCTTTCACTCATGTTGCCTACCCCTAATTCCTTCTGCTCTGATAACCACCAATTTTGTTCTCTGCATCTGAGTTTTATTTTCTTTATTCATCTGTTTTGTTTTTTAGATTCCACATGTAAATGAAGTCACATTTATTAGTCTCTCTTTTTGACTTATTTCATTTAGCATAATGCTCTCAAGGTCCATGCAAGTTGTCACAAATGGCAATAGTTCTTTTTTATGGCTGAATAATATCCCCCCCACACACATACACACATGCGCACACACACACGCACGCGCACACAAACACACACACACACACACACACACACACACACACACACACGCACCACATCTTTAGCCATTTATCCATCGATGGACTTTTAGGTTATTCTAATTTTTTTAGTATTGTAAATAATGCTTCAGTGACCATAGAGGTACACATATCTCTTCAGATTAGTGCTTTTGTTTTCTTTGGGTAAATATCCAGAAGTGGAATAACTGATCATATGGTAGTTCTATTTTTTAATTTTTTGAGGATTCTCCATACTACTTTCCGTAATGACTGCACACATTTACATTCCCACCAGTGGTGTACGAGGGTTCCCTTTTCTCTATATCTTCTCCAATACTTGTTATTTCTATTGTTTTGGCAATTGCCTTTCTTACAGGTATGAGATGATACCGCATTCTGGCTTTGATTTGTGTTTCCTTGATAATTCCTATTGTTGAACATCTTTTCATAAGCCTATTGGCCATTTCTATGTCTTACTTGAAAAAATGTCTACTTAGATCCCTTGCATATTTTAAAATACATTGTTTGGTTTTTTTTGGTATTGAATTGTTTGAATTTGTTATATATTTTGGATATTAACCTTCCATAATTCGCAAATATTTTCTCCTATTCAATAGGTTGCTACTTCATTTTGCTGATGGTTCCTTTGCTGTGCAGAAGCTTTTTATTTTATTTTTTAAAGATTTCTTCATTTATTTTAGAGAGAGAGAGACTGAGAGAGTGTGCATGTGGGTGCAAGCAGGGGGAGGGGCAAAGACACAGGGAGAGAGAGAATCCACAAGCAGATTCCCTGTTGAGTGTGGAGCCCATCACAGGGCTCAATCCCAGGACCACGAGATCATGACCTGAGCCGAAATCAAGAATCCAGTGCTTAACCTCCTGAATCACTTAGGTACCCCTATGCAGAAGCTTTTTTGTTTGATGTAGTCCCACTTCTTTACTTTTACTTTTGCTGCCTTTGCTTTTGGAGTCAGATTCAAAATTTCAGTGCCAGGACTGATGTCAAGGAAATTACTGCTTTTGTTTTCTTCTAGGAGTTTTATAGTTTCAGGTCTTATATTCAAGTCTTTAATTCATTTTGAGTTAACTTTTGTGTATGATGTTAGCTAGTGGTCTAGTTTCATTCTTTTGCATGTGCCTGTCCAGTTTTCCCAATACTATTTATTGAAGAGACTGTTCTTTCCCTATTGTGTATTTTTGGTTCCTTCATTATAAATTAATTGACCATATGTGTGTAGATTTAGTCTGGGCTCTTTTTACTGTTTTATTTATATATATGTCTATTTTCATGCCAATATTATACTGTTTTGATTACTATAACTTGTAGTATAGTTTGAAATACCTTTAGCTTTGTTTTTATTTCTCCAGACTGTTTGTGCTATTCAGGGTCTTTTGTGGCTCCAAACCAGTTTTAGAATTATTTCTGTGAAAAATGACATTGGAATTTTGAGAGGGACTGCATTGAATCCGTAGATTGCTTTGGATAGTATGGACATTTTGAGAATATTAATTCTTCCAATGCATGAGCATGGGATATCTTTTCATGTTATTTGTGTTTTCTATTTCTTTAATCAGTGTCGTATTGTTTTCAGTATATAGGTCTTTTACCTCCTTGTTTAAATTTATTTCTAGGTATTTTATTCTTTTTGATGCAGTTGTACATGGGATTACTTTCTTAATTTCTCTTTCTGGTAGCTTGTTATTAGTGTATAGAAATGAAATCGATTTCTGTATATCAATTTTGTACTAAATTCATTTATTAGTATTTTGGTGAGGTCTTTTATATAGGAACATGTTATCTGTAGACAGTGACAGTTCAACTTCTTCCTTGCAATTTTGATGCATTTTATTTCCTTTTTTTTTTGCCTAATTGCTTTGGCTAGGATTTCCAACACTGTGTTGAATAAAAGTTGTGAGAGTCAGCAACTTTGTCTTTTTCCTCATCTTATAGGAAAAGCTATTAGTTTTTCACCAGTATGTATGATGTTAGCAGTGGATTTGTCATATATGGCCTTTATTGAGGTACATTCCCTTTATATTTACTTTCTTGAGAGTTTTTATTATAAATGGATGTTGAATTTTGTCAGATGGTTTTTCTGCATATGTTGAGATGACCATATGATTTTTCTCCTACATTTTGTGACTATAATGTATCATGTTGATTGATATGTTAATGTTGGACCATCTTAGCATCCCTGGAATGAGTTTCCCTTGATCATGGTTTGTGAGCCTTTTAATGTTTTATTGAATTTGGTTTGCTACTGTTTTGTTAAAGGTTTTTGTATGTATGTTCATGAGGGATATTGGCCTGTAATTTTCTTTTTTCATGTGGTATTTTTGTCTGGTTTTGGTATTAGGACAATGATGGCCTTATAAAATGGGTTTGGAAGCATTGTTTCTTCTTCAGAGTTTTGGAATAGTTTGAGAAAGGTAGGTATTAAATGTTTGAATATTTGGTAAAATTCACCAGTGAAGCCATCTGGTCCTGGATTATTATTATTTTTTTTTGATTAGTGATTCAACCTCCTCCTTAGTAATCAGTCTATTCAAATTTTTTATTTCTTCATAATTTAATGTTAGAAGATTGCATGTTTCTAGAAATGAATCTATATCTTCTAAGTTGTTCAATTTGTTGACATAGAATTGTTCATAGTAGTCCTTTAAGATTCTTTTTATTTCTGTGGTTCATATCAGTTTAACTTTTCTTTCATTTCTCATTTTATTTATTTGACCTTTTATTTCTTGGTTAGCATAAAAGTTTGTCAGTTTTGTTTATTTTCAAAGGACCAAATCTTAAGTTTCATTGATCTTATCTATTATTTTTTAAGCCTCATTTAATTTCTTTTTGTTTTGGTCTTATTTCCTTTCTTCTGCTAACTTTGAGCTTTATTTGTTCTTCTTTTTCTCATTCCTGTGGATATAAAGTTAGATTATTTATTTCAGTCTTTGTTTCTTGAGGTAGGCCTGTATTGCTATGAACTTTGCTTTCAGAATGGCTTTTTCTGCATCTCATAGATTTTGTATTGTGATATTGACATTTTCATTTATCTCAAGGTATTGTTTGATTTTTTTCACTGACTCGGTTGTTCAGTAGCATGTTGTTAAATTTCTATATATTTGTGATTTTTCCAGTTTTTTTATTTTGCTTTGTTTTGTAATTAATTTCTAGTTTTATACCATTTCAGTCAGAGAAGATCCTTGATATGATTTCAGTCTGTTTAAATTTACTGAGATTCTTTTGTAGCCTTACATATGATCTATCCTGGAAAATGTCCATGCACACTTGAAAAGAATATATTTTCTTCTGCTTTTGGATGAGATGCTCTGTATATATGTATTAAGTCCATCTGATCTAATGTGTCATTTAAGGATGCTATTTCCTTATTGATTTTCTGTCAGGATGATCTGTCCATTGGTGTAAGCGAGGTATCAAAGTTTTCTACTATTATTATATTGCTGTCAGTTTTTCCCTTTGGGTCTGTTAATATATGTTTTATATATTTAGGTATTCCTATGTGAGGTGCATAAATATTTACAAGTGTTATATCTTTTTGTTGGATTGACCCATTTAACATTGTGTAATAACCTTGTTTGTCTCTTGCTATAATGTTTGTTTTAAAGTATATTTTGTTTCATATAAGTATAGATATACCAGCTTTCTTTTCATTTCTGTTTGTATGGAATATCTTTTTTTAAATGATTTTATCTATTTATTTATTTGAGAAAGAAAGTGAGTGAGAAAGAGAGAATATGAGCAGGAGTTGGGGCAGTGAGACATGGAGAAGCAGACACCCCTCTGAGCAGGGAGCCCAATATGGGGCTTGATCCTGGGACCCTGAGATCATGACCTGAGCTGAAGATAGATGCCCGACTGACTGAGCCACCCAGGTGCCCCTTCTGTGGAATATCTTTATGCACTTCACTTTTTGCACTTTCACTTTTAGGCTGTCTGTGTCATTAGTCCAAAGTGAGTCTCCTGTAGGAAACGTATAAATGAGGCTTGTTTTTTGTTGTTGTTGTTTTGTTTTAAATCTGTTCAGCCACTCCTTGTATTTTGATTGGAGAATTTAGTCTATTTACATTTAGAGTAATTATTGATAGGCATGTACTTTCTATTTTATTGTTTTCTAGCTGTTTTTTTAGTCCCTCTTCATAGCTTTCTTCTCCTCTGGGTTTCTTTCCTCATGGTTTGAGGCCTTTCTTTAGTGTTATGTTTAGCTTTTTCTTCATTATCTTTTGTGTATCTATTATAGACTTTTGCATTGTGGTTACCATGAGGTTCACATATGGCAGCCTATGTATATAACAGTTTAAGTTGATAACTTAAATATGAACACATTCTAAAAATTACATCCACCCCCACATGTTTTGTTTTTATGTCATATTTTACATCTTTTTATTTTGCGTGTCCCTTAAATAGTAAGTGTAATTATAGTTAATTTTACTGCTTTTGTCTTTTATCTTCCTAGTAGCTCTATAATGGTTAATCCACTACCTTTTGTATATATTTGCCTTTACCAATGAGATTTTTTATTTTCATACGTTTTCTTGCCTTTTCTTTTCAATTTAAAAAAGTCTCTTTAACATATAAGGCCAGTTTAGTAGTGATGAAATCTTACCTTTGGGTTGTCTGGAAAACTTTTTTATCTCTCTTTCTATTCTGGATGACAACTTTGCTGAGTATAGTATTCTTAGTTGGAAGTTTTTTCCTTTTAGCACTTTGAATATATCATACTGTTCTCTTCTGACCTCAAATTTTCTGCTGAAAAATCGGCTTACAGTCTTATGGGGATTCCCTTGTACATAACAGACTTTTTTTTTTTTTTTAAGATTCTCCCTTTATCTTTGACCTTCAATATTTTAATTATAATATGTTTTGGTATGGATCTTTTTGAGTTCATCATATTTGGAACTCTCTTTGCTTCCTGGACATTGATGTTTATTTCCTTCCTCAGCTTAGGGAAAATTTCAGCCTTTATTTCTTCAAATAAGTTTTCTGCATTTTTCTCTCTCTCTTCTCCTTCTGAGACCCCTGTAATGCCAGTGTCATTCCACATGATATTGTCCTGTTGTGGTCCCTTAAGCTATCTTTACCTCTTTAAATTCTTTTTTCTTTTTGTTTCTCTGTTGCTGCTCTTATACTGCCCTGTCTTCCAGGTCACTGGCCTTTTCTTCTGCTGGTCACTGGCCTTTTCTTCTGCTTCATCTAGTCTGCTCTTCAGCCCCTGTAGTGCAGTTTTCATTTCAGTCGTTGTATTCTGCTCTGTGACTTCTGTTTGGTAATTTGATATATTTTCTATCTCTTTACTGAAGTCTTCACTGTGTTTATTCTTCTGAGTTCAATGGCAATATTGTGTGATGATTACTTTGAACTCTTTTGGGTAGATTACTTTGTTTTCTAAAGATATCTTTGTAGATATCTTTGTTTCATTTGTTCTGTTTCTGAGGTTTTTATCTTGTCTTTTCATTTGGAACACATTCCTCTGTCTCCTCATTTTGTTTGACTTTCTGTGTTTGTTTCTGTGTGTTAGGAAAAACAGCTTTCCTTCCCATTCCTGAAAGAGTGGCCTTGTGTGGGAGATGAACTTTGTTGTTAAGTCTTGCATTAGGTCTTTGTTTTCTCTCAAACCTTTGTGATTGTCTGAGTAACCTCATTTACACTTTTTTTTTTTTTAACATTTTATTTATTTATTTGACAGAGAGATCACAGGTAGGCAGAGGCAGGCAGAGAGAGAGGGGGAAGCAAGCTCCCTGCTGAGCAGAGAGCTCCATGCAGGCCCGATCCCTGGACCCCGAGATCATGAACTGAGCTGAAGGCAGAGGCCTTAACCCACTGAGCCACCCAGGCACCCCAATCTAATTTACTTTTGATTGATCCCAGTTGTTAAGGGTTTGCTAAGACTTGCCATGTTTCATAGGGAGTGGTCTAAGTCAAAACTTTGTTTCAGGATGATTGGGAGCCAGACCTTCAGACAGCAGCTTTTAAAGTATGAAAATGTATAGAGTTCTGGGGGAACACATTGTAATTCTGCTGACCCTCAGACCAAGAACCTGGAGGTGTCCCCTGGGTGATAGTTCCAAAAATAATGACTTAGAGATGAATTTATAAGCTCTATTTTGAGAGGTACCAGTGAGATGAATTTATAAGCTCTATTTTGAAAGGTACCAGTGAGGTGTGGTGAAGCCACCCAGGGGAAGCTTCAAAGATGATGTCTCCCTACTGTGTTCCCTCAGAATGCTTCTGTAGCCTCTACAGAGCGTGACAAACCTGAGGCCTATTCCTTAGGTTGAAGCTCCAGGACAAGTAGATGGGCCTTTTTTTCACAGACAGACTAAGGGGTGTGTTCTAGTCTCCTGTCTTTGTATTACCCTGGGTGTGGTAGCCTGTCTAGAACTAACTTTCAGTTATAGTTCCACAGGGCCCAGGAAACACAAACACCTCTTGTTACCAGGGCCAGGTGATCAGGGGCTGTCCTCTGTGTTCTGTGTTTCACTACTGACTTTAGCAGGACTATTTCAGAAAGCTGAGGGCAAGGCACATTCTTGGCTTTAGGAAAAGAGCAATTGGGGTGGGACACATCTGCAGCTTTAGCTCGGCCAGGAAAGAGCAGTGGGGGTGGGACATGCTTGCATCTTTAGCAAGGCAATGGCTATATGTGCTTGCCTGTGCTAGCAAGGTAGAGAGAGAGAGAGAGAGTATATAAATGGCATTTGCCAGTGCCACTGTCCCCAAAGAAAGTCCCATCTGGTCCTTGTCCCTCTGGAAGATGCTTTAAATGAATCTCCTTCATGTATATTCAAGATATCTCTCAAATTGCTGCCTTTGCACTGGGTCCTGGGATGAGTGCACTTTAGTGTGAGCCTCTTAAAAGGAATATCTCAGTTCTCCATAGTCTATAGATCCCATGGATATAAAGCACTATTTGTTTCCAAAGCCAGACATTTTTTAGGCCTTGTCTCCTAGTGCAGGTACCAAGGTTAAGCTGCCTGATGTGAGGTAAAAACCTCTCACTCCTTAGCATGAGGCTCTGGAGCTTTGAGATTCCTCTCAATTGTGGGTTGCTGCACTGAGTGAGGTTTTTGGTGAGACCCGGTTTTTGCTTCTCCTGCCCATCTCAATGTGACTCTTTTATCCCTTGATGTAGAGGAGCTGTTCTGCTAGATTTCAGTTCTTTTTTTTTTTTTTTTAAGATTTTATTTTATTTAATTATTTGACACAGAGAGAGAGATCACAAGTAGGCAGAGAGGCAGGCAGAGAGAGAGTGGGAAGCAGGCTCCCTGCTGAGCAGAGAGCTGGATGCAAGACTCGATCTCAGGACCCTGAGATCATGACCTGAGCCAAAGGCAGAGGCTTTAACCCACTGAGCCACCCAGGCGCCCTAGATTTCAGTTCTTTTTCAGTGGGAATTATTCCATATATAGCTGTATGTATTTGGTGTAACTATAGGGGAAGGTAAGTTCAGGGTTCTACTGTGTTTCCATCTTGGACTGCCTCCCAGAGATTTCCCATGGATTCTTTATAGTACAGAAAACCATTTGTTTTGAGTCTTGAAGAAATAAAAATGAAAATGAGGAAGTAAAAATGAAGAAGATTATAAAATGCTTACAGGGCAAATGCTGTTGTACCAATTTAGCCACTAACTACATTTCAGTGGTGAAATATCTGGAAAATGTGGGAACTTTTTGGTCATTATGAGCTGTACTCATGCAATCTAGCATTCTGATTGAAACCTGGGAAAAGAATAGGGCACAGTTATCACCAACAAGAACCAAATATTTCCCATAGGGAGTGAGGAGTAATACTGGCACTCAAAAGTTGGTGCTACCAGGAAATGGTATCTTTTCTCCCTTGGATTTTTAAAATTTCTTTTCCTGTTCCTTCCCATGAGTACTACTTTATCTTAGACTTATGCTTAATCTGACAAATTGAATTTCATGCTATGTCTTTTGAATCTACATCAGCAAGGTGAATTTCTCCTGATTGTTCTCATTCTTCAATGTATAGTAAAAGCATAATACAATCATAAAAAAGGAAGTATTTTCTCTTACTGAAGAGATGACATCGCATAACATAACTTGTACTCACCGGATGGTAGAAAACCTCTTCAGAATAAGGGTGAAGATGGAGAGAGATGTAGGAGTTAAAAGGAAGAGAGCTCTATTCTGTCTAACAATGGAAATGAGTGGAATATTCATAGGGATGAAATAGTTGATGATCTCGTCTGGCTACAAAGGAGTGGGTGTCTCACTGTTTTGCAATTGGGTGAAATGGAGACCTCACCCATGCTAAGGAAATATTTTATAATGGGAGTTAAAGTGGGAAGATACCTACTATCCTCAGTTTTTAATCCCAGACGCCTCTGACCTTGACTTAACTCCTTATGGAGGCCTGAATAATTCTTTCCTCCTGAGAAAACTCTATTCTAGTAATTTCTGATTCTTTAAAGAATTATTTTGTCTCTCTTGGTATTTATTTCTCAAAGACCCTTGTGAGAAGAATTTGGTATTATTAAGAACTCATTGCTGGACTCCTCTTATTTTCAGAAAGTTATGATTCTTATTGATTTTACTGCTGCAGCTGGATTGATTTTAAAAATCAAAATGTCTTCTGGTTAATGCAGAGGCTAGCAATGATGAGTAAATGTAATGGTTTTTTTGTTTGTTTGTTTTTTTAGTAGATTGTCTTATACACAATGGTCCTATATACCAGTAACTCTCTAATGATAAAGCTGAGTGAGTTACAGTTAATAATGAAAGTGATCTGTCTTCTTCATCCATATTCCATTGTTAGGTTTTTGTTTTTTTTTTTTAATTTTATTTATTTATTTATTTGACAGAGAGAGATCACAAGTAGGCAGAGAGGCAGGCAGAGGGAGAGGGAGAAGCAGGCTCCCCGCCGAGGAGGGGCTCGATCCAGGACACTGAGATCTTGACCTGAGCCGAAGGCAGCGGCCTAACCCACTGAGCCACCCAGGTGCCCCTCCATTGTTAGGTTTTTAAAACAAAAATAAAGGCAATCTCTGAGAGAATATACAAAGAGATCCTTATCTCTGGTCTTAGTTACTCCTAATTTAAATGTAAGTTTCTTGGTTGTCTGTAGCTTACCAAGAAAAGTCATCTCATTTCCATTTGTTCCATCCCAGCTCACAATAAGTGTGGGAATATTAAACATGTCTCTCTTGCAATTCTAGTCAGGATTTTGGGAGGATGTATCCCATCACATGCTTTAAATGATGACATGGGCTCTGAAGTTACCATCTCACTGACCTTTAGATACTTTCATAAAGCATATGAACAATGGCTCAGGATGGTGAGTTTTATATTCACTGGATCATAGAAATTTGAATGACGATTTGTTTTAACTGAGATGGAATTAGAACGACAATCTATTTTTAAGTAGTCATACCCCTTCCATCATTACCAGCTCCCATACTTAAATCATTTGTGATTTTATTCCATATTTTGATTTTTTTCTCAGATATTGTGCAATAGTAAGTTTTAGGCTTAGCTAGAGGTTCCTATCCCCTTTCCCTTTTATTGTCTAGAGACCATTAACATTTTTTTTAATCCTCTTATTTTCCTCTCTGAAGTTTTATTGTTTATGCTTTGCAGGGTTGCCCTTTGGTATTTTTTTCATAAAATGTCTATTAATATTCTTAGTCCTATTCATCCTTATGTATATTTTCATTTGGTCCTTATACTCAAATACTAGTTTTAGGTTATTAAGTTATTATTAGTTAACTATTATTAAGTTATTATTAATACTAGTTTTAAGTTATTAGAACATTGAAGGTGTTATTAATAATTTTCTGAATACTAGTGTTACTGATAAAACTTCTGATGCCAGTTTGATTTTTCCATACCAGTAGATAAATTTTTGTTCTTTCTCTGGGGAAGCTGTTGACTTTTTCTCTTCTACTTAGTTTCTTGAAACTTTGCCTCCTTGTGGGTTTCTTTTGCACTAATGCTGTATTTAATCATTAGACTTGGGTTTTTATTCCTATACAGGTTTTGACTTTATTTTTTATTATTCCTTTCTTTCTGTTCTTTCTGTATTTTCATTCTGAAACTCATCATTGATGGGCCTTGAAACTTCTGAACCTAATCTCTTTGTGTCTCAGCTTTTCTGTCCTATTTATATTTTCATGGGGCCTGCCTCTGCTTATCATGTGGAGGGAGGTGGTATGGAGTTCAGTGGGTGCTTGGAATTGATTTGCCCAACTAGTGCAAGAGCTCTCAGTGCCTCCAGGACTGTGCTACTTCTTTGGTACCTGGCCCTTCTCCCAGATCTGAACTGATACTTCACGGAACAGTCTTATAGGCAGGCCAGGCAGAAGTTCTTTCTGCCTTTCTGTCATTTTACAGATTGCTGTTGTCTTTCATCACCTATATATACTGTGCACGCTCTCTGGACAGGTGATCTATGGGCTTTCAGGAAACGGTTCTCAGGGCAGCAATGTAGGGGCAGGAGACACTGGTCTCATCTGCTCTGCAGAGTGATGAAGAGTGAGCCTGATATTTTAGGTCTATTTTTTTCTCTGCTTTTTTTATTAGCTTTATTTGTCTTCTATCTGTAAAGAATTTTTTAAATTTCAAAGATATGAATGACATTGGTTTTCATTTTTGTTACCCTGTGATGTTACAGAAACTTTATTTTCATAGGCTTTTTTTCATTTTAAAGAGATTTTTAAGTTTGAGACAATATAGATATTTGTGTTCATTTCAGTATGCAGACCACTAAAAATTCCAAGACAACAGACTGAATGCTAAATGAGATTTTCCAGCCTGTTCAGAAGGCAGATCCATGGTTGAGGATTTGCCCCAGCACAATCAAGGATGATCTCTCTCCCAGGAATTTCCTTCTTAATCTGCTATAAAGCTCAGTAGCTCTCCTGGGATAAAGAGGGAAGTATCCATGTGAATTGAATATTATATTATAGTCTGGAACCTAGCATTTCTTTTCCATAATACCCTTACACTTAATAATAATGTGGGTATTTTACCCACATTATTTCCTGAACTGTAGAGTATTGCTCACTGTATGTTGTGACTGGCTACACTGAGATACAGAATCTAGTCATCTTGTATTCATGGAAACCAAGATAGGACTATAATTAGAACCGAAGTATCCTAATCTATAGGCCTTTTTCTGCTTTTTCAGAACAGCACATGATGGAGTAAGTTCACATATTCACCACGTTCATCGTGTTTCCTGGTGCACCAAACACAAGCTGTACTCTGATTTTATCATTTAGAGACCTAGATGCCCCTATTAGTTTTTGGTGGACTTATGAATTAGTTTATTTAAAATGATAGAAAATAGTTTTTGAGCACTCATTGTCAGTCAGGGTCCTAATGCATCACATATATTAACTAAGTCATTCTCACAACTATCAGTTGGGGTAGGGGATATTATTATCATCTTCATTTTATAGATGAAGAAACTGAGAAAGAGAAAGATTACTTTCCAAAGTCTATCTGAAAGCTAATGATAGGTGATGCCAGGAACCCAGCTTTCTGACTCCAGAGCCCATGCTCGAAACCAGGGACGGAAAACTAAGGTCTCTGGACTAAATTGGCCAGTTATCTGTTATCTGTTTTGTTTTTGTTTTTAACTGCCCATGAACTAAGGATAGGTTTTACATTTTTTTTTTTTTTTTTTAGGTTTTACATTTTTAAATGACTATGTTTTAAATGGTTCAATCAGTACCTACATGATGTCCTCAACTTTGCTTCAGCCCCCTGAAGCCTATAACATTTTCTGTCTGGCCCTTTAAAAAAATGTGTGCCAACTCCAGGGAGTCTAACCATATAAGAGAATAATTCACACACTTCTGCATTTTATTATGAGTTGCAATTAGTTGGGCATAGCTCGCTGTTAGCTATACTAAGATACACTACCGAGTCTAGAGAGTGAAAATGGGCAATATGTGGCTTTTATTGCTCCTCCTGCCCATTTCCTCCTCCCTTATAAGTAGTTTTAATAGGGTTTGTGTATTTTTTAAATTATTAATACAATTAATAGAATTTCTCCCTCTGCCTTTACCCCTTTCTGAATGTACCTAATTTTTTCTAGGGAAACAGAGAAAGGATTGTGCAGAGACAGAATAAATCTAAAAATAAAGTAAGATCTCTGCTTCAGGATCTCAGTTGTTGTTTTCAGAATACACATTAGCAATTTATCTGGTGATCGAAAGGCCCTGGGAAAGGAGGACATATGCATAGAACAGGCCTTCTCCATAGGCCTTGATTTCCAGGTAGGTAGATTCATATCTAATCCCATATTATCATCAGAGGAGTTTCCTAAGCATGCAGTTAGGGCAAAAGAACTGGTTTATGAATAATATTTTAATCTGTAACATATGTCACAGATAATAGTTTCATGGAACACTAATAGCTGTTTGGTGTTGGGAGTTAGGAAATCCAACATGGCTGAGTAAGTTTGAAAAATTTTTGGTTAACCAAGTTAACAAGTTTTCTTAGCCAGAAATTCTCCTAGAGCTCATAATATGCTAATTTCCATCATCAGTCCATAAGTAGAGTATATATCATACAGTTTTTTAAAGTTACTAGATGATGGATTTTTTTGTCTTAATGAAATGACTTGTGCTTCAGGAAATACAGCTTAGGGAACATTGGGAACCACAGTGAATTGCTCTTTTCCACACTAGAAACATTTTTCTGCTCAGCAAATCAGTACCAGTTGATTAGAGTCAGAGCACCATTTCTCCTGGATATTATAGAACAATATTTATAAATCCCCATTCTCCCATTCCTGTTTCTTATTTTAGATTCAATGCAAACTATCAGCCTTCTTTGTGTATATGACGTTACATCATTCTTTTCCATTCCAGTATACTTTTATAACCACAAAATTTTCAAGTTGACAAATTATTTCTCATTGCTCTAATTCTTGGTTTAACTGGTATACTCATGGAGTTACCTTAATCTCATCAGCCTAAATTGCAATGTAAAACAGGGACAGTTTTTGTTTCTATCTGATTCTTGTTTATATCTAATTTATATCTCCAAGGCCTTCTGTAAACCAGTATTTAGTTTTGGAGGTTTATAGCATTTTTTGGCACTTTTGGCAACTGACCACATTGTTTATCTACAACATAAAGTGTCACTGACATAAATAATAGCTCTCACTTTTGAAATCCTATTTTACGTTCGAAGTTCTTTCTTTTGAAATTCTACCCAGGGATTGTCTGAAATGGATTTTGATGGTTTTCTTTTTTTAAACAACCTTCAGATAGAGAAACTTAACCAAATTCTCTAAATAAAGATCAGTCTCACCTGCCCTGACAACCTTTGGCAATCTTGTCTCCACCCCTGTGTGGCAAAAATCAGCATTCCCTGTTTACAGTGGGGCTCCAAAAATGATAGCAATTTCCTTGTGCACATCAATTTCTCCTTGCGGATGGGCAGTCTTTTGCTATAATCAGATATGTCAGCTCTTTGCAAAAGAATTGGAAAGTGGCCTTACTCATGCGGAAATCTTATAGGTACTCGTTGTCACTCCCTTTTAGCAGCAGGGCCCCAGGCTGTCAGTGCAGTGTCCTATGTCATGCTGCTACAGTGGGCTGGGTCCCTGCGTGAGGAGAAGTTGCTGAATTGGGCCACTTGACTCACATGTGGGGAATTCATCATTTACCCAGTGTTCTCCCTCTCTTGATTGACTTTTAGAGAATGAGGTTGCCAAGTCCTGGGTATTTTAGTCTGTCAGTAAATTACAAATTCTGGCATCATAATTCACACAATGAAGGCCAATTAATAAAAATAGTCCAAGTATTGGTCATATATCCACTTTAATCTTTTTGTTCTATGAAAAACATGGCACCCTCTTGTATAGAATTGTTAATCCTGAGTCTCTATCATTCCACTGAGATATTGTACCAAATGACAGAAGTAAGATTTGTAAGAAAGAAATTCAAAATTCATCTTGAGCATTCTTTCAGACCTTAGATGCCAGCTAATTGATTTTTAAGTTTTTACTTTTCAGCTCCATTGCACTGTATAACTCAGTGTATTTTTGTACTCTCTCACATTTTGTAGAGACGGGGTATCAGATTTCTAGCTTTTAGCAGAACTGTTCAGTATATCAATTCCTGTTAACACAGCGGTTAAATATTGAGATCATGCTGCATGTTAAATGAAATAGATTTTAAAAGTAAATTAAATCCCTGAATGAAGGTGGGTGTATCATTCCACATGAAGGACGAAATGTTAAGAGACTTGCATATATAAGCAGATCATGGAGAAATAAACTGAATTGTCTACGGAACAGTCATATTATGATGCAACAATCCTATCTTTCTCCTGTGACTTAAAAAGTAAAATATATTTAGTACAAGTTCAAAAATGGAAGAGAAATGCAGATTTTGAAAATACGGTTTTTGTCTAGCAGTTAGTCAGTTGCCTTTGCTTTAAAAGAACATCTGTCTTGGGGTGCCTGGGTGGCTCAGTGGGTTAAAGCCTCTGCCTTCGGCTCAGGTCATGATCTCAGGGTCTGGGATCGAGCCCCACATCGGGCTCTCGGCTCAGCAGGGAGCCTGCTTCCCCCTCTTCCTCCGCCTGCCTCTCTACCTACTTGTGATCTCTCTCCTCTCTGTCAAATAAAAATAAATAAATAAATAAATACAATCTTAAAAAAAAAATAAAAAAAAAAAAAGAACATCTGTCTTGGTCTAGAGTTCAGTGCAGTTAGACTTCTCATTCATTTCTTCAACCAGGAAGGAAATATGAAGTTTGACTAAGTCATGTCTGAAGCAATTATTACACTTTAATTAGCTAGCTTTGGCTATAGTTAGTTGGTGGGTTGACAGGAGTCACATATAACTTTTCAAATACTGAATGCTCTATTCTCCTATTAAACCTACATTGCCTATTGCACTCCCAAAGAGTAGGTTTTAACCTCATATCCCCTAGTTCTCTCCTCTTTCTCCAATTTTCTTTTCTACATAGGGAAAACAAAAAGTAAGAAAAACCTTAAGGAGTGTGAAAGAACAGAATACCTACCCCCAGTTTTCTATTTTAGTATGGTAATAAGTTTAATGATTATGTATTATATTGATCATAGATTATAGACTACATAAAAACATCATATATAATTCATATTAATCAGATGCACAAAAAAGACTTTATGAGGTTTTTACATCTTTTTCATATTCCATAATATTGTGAAATGTAAGATAAATACTTGCTAACTCAGTACATACTGTGTCTTGTGGCTTCAAAATAATGTTAGGTAATCCAGAGGAGTGAGACAAATAGAAAAGATGACATAGGGAGGGCCTTCTTGTAACTTGTTATCTGGTTTTTGAGAGATAAAACCTACTAAGATAAAAAT
The DNA here is from genome assembly GCA_028646535.1 of Procyon lotor. Taxonomy (NCBI): domain Eukaryota; kingdom Metazoa; phylum Chordata; class Mammalia; order Carnivora; family Procyonidae; genus Procyon; species Procyon lotor. The sequence goes on from CM053610.1 coordinate 62,247,213, forward strand.
CATTGTAAATCCTTCAATCTTTTCATGGAGGAAAACTATGTGAAACATTATTCTGTGTGATTCTAAATTCAAATGAATATAATAAAACATGAGGCAACTTGAGGACTTGAGGTGGAGTGATCAGAGCCAGGAGAGTTAACTGAGGGGTCATGGAGGAGAAACACTTGTTGATAAAAAGAAAATTCAGAAGGTGGACATAATTGTTTTTTTCAGTGAGGCGAATGGTCTAAAGTGGAGTTGGCAAATTATTACTTGTGGGCTAAATCTGGCATGTGGACAGTTTTTGTCTGACTGCTAGTTAAGAATACTTTTATACATGTAGGTATGTATTTATACAATTTTTGTTATTGAAATAGAATTGACATACACTATATATTCACATATATTAGTTTCAGTTGTACAACATAATGATTCAAGAATTCCATGCATTTACTTAGTGTTCAACCATGATAAATGTAGTTACCATCTGTCACCATACAACATGATTACAATATTTGACTATATTCTCGATGCTGTACTTTTTACCTCTGGGATTTATTTATCTTGTAACTGGAAATTTATACCTCTTAATTCTCTTCACCTATTTTACCTGCCCCCCACCTCATCCCCTCAGATGACTGTCAGTTTGTTCTCTGTGTTTATGCATCTGTTTCTGTCTTTTTGTTTTGTTTTTTCGATTTCACATATAAGTGAAATCATAGGGTATTTGTATTCATCTGACTTATTTCATTTAGTGTGATACTAGTTTATATGATATAATGGTTAAGGATAGTTTTTAAATTTTAAAGCGTTTCAAATACAAAGAGGAATATGAAATAGAGACAGTATGGCTCAGAGCCCCAAATATTTATTATATGGGTCTTAAAAGAATGAGGTTGTTGACCCTTGGTCTAGAGTAATTCTCTTCAAACTTTGTATGATAATGGGAAAATTTTATACCTGTACTGATCAGTGCTGTAGTTAGGAGTTACATGTGACTGCTGAGTACTTGAAATGTAGCTAGTGTGACTGAGGAACTAAATTTTTAGTTTTATTTAATTAAGTAAATTTATTTCAATTAAATAAATTAAATTCAATAGCCAAAGGTGGCTGGTGGCCACCATATTGTACAGCACATTTCTGGCCAACTGTGATGATACAGATCACTTTATATAAAAAGAAAGGTTCTAGACTCATTCTTATTCCATATCTCAGGTTGGCAGCTCTCTGTGATGTGATCTCTGAAGCAAGCTGAGAGTGACAGGGTACCCAACTGAAAGTAAGGAGTAATATTTGGAAGCTTGAAAAGTTTTGGTAGTGGGAGGTAGCAGGAAGACAACCCTAAGCAGAGTTCCCGTACCACGGATACAGATAAAGTTCTCAATGAGATCTCCAGAATCCACCTATTTCCAAAACATATTGTAAAAATCCAGAATTAGAGATCCTTCCTCGAGGAGTGGAAAGTGGAGGTGAGTGTTAATGCAGCATAGAGGTGATTGTAATCTCAGATAGGGAATGAATCATGTGAAAGACTTTGTCATAGATAAAGGCCAGAAACTTGCTTTCTATCTTCAGAAATAAGACTGACAGAGAAAAAATAGACAATAGACCTTATAAGGCAGCTAAGGAATAGAGAAGTGTTCCTTCTTTCCAGAGTACCAGTATTCTGGAGGGAGGAGATACTACGGAATGGGGAAGTTTCAGTGTCTCAGAGACTCCCGCATAAGATACATGGATTTTAGAGGCGAGTGAGTGCAGCAGGTACCTTGAAACCTCTATCCTGTTCCTTCAGGGAGCCAGGGTCAGATTGCCAGACAAAATGCAATGTAGCCAATTAAATTTCGGTTTCAGGTAAATAACAAATACTTTTAAAATATATCTAAAATATTTTATGGTACATTCTTATACTGAAAAATGTGTTGTTTATCTGAAATTCAAATTTAACAAGGCATCCTATATTTTTATTTGCTAAATCTGGCAACACAAGGTAAAAGCCATTGATACTGCCTCCTGGCCTTCTTACTGGTTCCATGAAAGGGTGGGGTAGCTTACTAGAGGCTCCATGCAAATGTCTGGAATCAGGCTAGGGTCAACACTTATTAGACATATGCTTTTGTCCACTTCCCTTAAACTCTCTTAGTCTTCTGTTCTTGTTAGTGTCGAGAAAAGAAATTCACACACTGAGAGTTATGTCTGTCCTACCTCGAATAGCAGAATGTTGAAACTACAGCTACTTTAGATATGTTCTATCTAATCCTCTTTTTATAGAAGAGAAGCAGGCCTAAAAAGTCAAGGCGACTTTTCCAGGAACCCAGATTTCCACCTGTGATGACCATTCCTGGAATCTGGGTATCTTGCTGCTCTGTTCAATGCTTTTTCCCTCTACACTGTCTTTCTATTTTCAAAGACTATAGGAAATAATGTACATTAAAGTTTTTGGTAAATTTTAATATGAAAAATATAAATGTGTAGAATGATTATTTCTAGGCC